>JAVJGG010000009.1:8916332-8955324 GCA_035590195.1 Aviceda cuculoides
ATGGAATACCCCTTTGGCCAGTTTGGGTCAGCTGTCCTGGCTGTGTCCCCTCCCAACTTCTTGTGCCCCTCCAGCCTGCTCGCTGGCTGGGCATAAGAAGCTGACAAATGCTTGACTTAGTATAAACACTACTTAGCAACAACTGGAAACATCAGTGTGTTATCAACATTCTTCTCATACCGAACCCAAAACATAACACTATACCAGCTACTAGAAAGAAAATTAACACTATACCAGCTACTAGAAAGAAAATTAACTCTATCCCAGCTGAAACCAGGACAAACCACAATACCAGAATTTATAAGCAAATACCTTTATATGTTATAGGTAGCATTAACATGGAGATGGAAGAGAAATATGAAAAAATTGTCGTTCACAGCCAAAAACTGTATGAAATCACAGTTGCCAAGCACAGTTCAAATTATACAAAGTAAATATTGTGGATTTAGGGTTGCAGTGTCAGACTCTCCCTTTTTTCCATTGTATTTTTATGACTTAAGATGGGTCAGTGCTTGTAAATCCTGTTTTGACACAAACTAACAAGCAGAGTCCTTGGGGCTATGAAATCTACCTTGTCAGTGGCTTATCTGGTTCTTGTCCTTTCCTACATGTATTTTTATTAATATCTTAATGGATGCTAAACATAGACTTTTTGTATATGTATCTTTGGAAAGTGCTGTAATAGACTATATGATGTCTATTTATGCATAAAGACTGAGGTTTTTTACTGTGTCTGCTTTGTTGTTTGGTAAACCTTAAGGAGAAAGGGGTGAACAGGAGTCCCTCTGCAAGTTTTCTTGATCAAACAGCAGCATGAGTCTAATTCTGATTAAAAAATAGCAAATTAATTCACAGATAATTGCTTTCATTTAGGAGAAAACACCTTGCAAATACTGACATTTCTGCAAGTTACTCAGTTGTTTTCAGGGTCCGGTTCTAAATGGAAAGGAAACCATTGGAGAATCCAAAAACTTGGTGTTTGTGTACATAAATATCCATATCTAATAACTTAACAAAACCCAAGCGTCCTTTATTATAGAACACAGGCAATAAAAGTCACGACCTTCTGAGGCTTCCATGTAAAAGTCCTGTCTGCTCCACAAACTCCTCAGCATTTATTCAGTTTAAAGGTGTTATTTATTGGTTTGACTTGTTTGTCTTATGTCTTCAAGATTGCATTTTAAATAAGCTCTGAAAGATTTATATGGGAGCATGTTAAAATGACTCAGAAATGTCCCCAGGAGTTTGGAAGATGAAATTACATTCAACTGAAAACTAGAGGATACTACATGCTATTTAATATTGACAAGAGGTATTTTAGGAGGATGATCTCAGTGTCCTGTCTTTCAAAGTTGGTTATGAATCCTTAGCAAATGCTTTTTTATGGAGTGAAGAGCTACAATGCTGTGTTGTCTTTGGGTACTCAGCGAGACATTACTCACAGCAGTGCGTTGGGACAACATTTGCTTTTTACTTCTGATTTATGCATTTATTTTCCTCACAAGGTGAATAATTAATATCAGCATGATTGGGATTTATTTTTTCATAATATTTTTAAAACTGAGGTGAAAAATATCTGTGACAAGTTTTTGAAAATACCATCTGAGGACACATAAAATGTTATTAGTCACTCCCCAAGTGGGCAAAGGTGAGGAGATGGGGTGGTCAGACATTTTTGCCACATCCCATTTTCAGACAGCAGTTAGAAGAATTATGAGATTCCCTCCTACACCGACATAGTTCAGTTTCGGAGAAACAGAAATTTTCCAAGGGCATAGAGAAGGTTCTCCAGTTGCTGCAGCTCTTGCTGCAGCCCAGGTAGCTGGTGGGGAGCTGAGGAGGTGGTATGAGCTACAACAGCTGGCTCACATTAAGCTAAAAATTGCCAGGACAAAGCTGCCCTCTGCTACCATTGGAGCACAGTTTGGGATCTCCCCCCTTCGGCACTACTGAAATTTTGACTGGAAAAGGAGGGTGGAGTTTCTCCTTCTGGACTTCTTGAGGGATGCGAAAAGGTGAGACTCGGGGAGGAGACTGCAGCCCTGTGTGCGCAGCACAGCTGCCTGGCCGGGCCGGCATCTCACGTTTGCTCCTCCCATGAGGATCCCTTTCCCCAAACTAAGAACACTCTTGTGAGATCTATTTTATCAAGTCATAGACACAACATGGAAGTAATTCTCAGTGCATGAATTTTGTATACTCTTGAGAATTTTTCCCCTTTTTGGCCGTAGCTCTACCCTTCACTGGCAAGCTGTTGGAGAAGGTGGCTAACACAAGTGAAGTGCAGTTAGGCAATTTCCCATTGCTAATCAATACGATTTTCCTGTGGAGCTTCATCTTAATTTATAATCAACAGGTATAACGATAAAATATATATTTTGTAATAAATAATTTTCTTCTTCTCTTGATTTTTTTGACAGAATCATGAATAAACTGGCAGACCAGCAGGATCACATGATACCATGAAGAGAAGCTTACAGGTCCTCTATTGCCAACTGTTTAGTAAGTAATTTTTTTTTTTTTCTGTAAGAGAGGAACTATTCAAATCCTTTCATAAGATAGTGACATTTATGCAGGGCACAGTTCAGTGAGGTACTTAACCATGTGCCTTGCTTCAGATATCTGAAGGAACCATGTAGAAGTTAAATTATCTTGGTAACTGAGATATTTGGAGAAGTATTAAAAAGCCGAGTTGAAGTATTGGCTGATTCTGCAGTGTTATACAAAGTAAAAGTGATTTGTTGTGCCTTGCAACTGTGAACACCCTCAGAAAAATGAGAGGTAGAAACAGAGGCTGGTCGTTGGAAGAAATAATGCAACAGTTTTGTAATCATGTTTTTTGTCTAGTTCTCAGTGGACAAAAGGGATCCATCTCACTTGGCATGTCTAGTGGTGGTCTCTCAATAAAAGATCTATGAGTGAGGGAAGGGAGCTCCAGACTCACACAGACCTAAATTCTGTGTCACTTCCTGAGATGACTAGTTTCTTTTTTCCAAGTTTTGGCTTTCAGAAGAGTCCGTCCAATAGGAAAGTCCAGCAAAAAGACTCAGGTAAAATTTAGACTGTGTAGATGGGGGTTGCCTCCCCTGTTCACAGGAGTAAGGCAAGGTTTTAGGTGTAAAACAATATTGACACTGTTCAGGCATTTCTGTAGATTGACAATTTTCAGTGTCAACATCACAAGCAACAACTTTTCTTCAAAATTTTAGAGATTAAATAAAATAAGAATAGACAAAATGTAAGTGTAATGACTTGCTGTCTTATATTTTACAAAGGAAACTGCTAATTTACAGCAAGAATCTAAAAAGGGGGGTTTAATGTTGTCTCTTCAATTCAGTAGAATTTCTGACTTAAAGATACATATTTTCATAGATAATTTTGAATGGGTTTCTCTTATTCTGGTCCAAGCAAGACAGAAACCAGAAAATCATTCTTAGTGTGCATGGAATGAGCAATGCAAGGACTATTACTGTTATTGGTGTGTGTGAAAATTAAGTCTAACAAGTATTTTATGGACTCTTACAGAAACCTTGTTAATATCCTATCTTTGCTTTACTCATTGCCATCAGGGTATAGAGTGAGAGATTTCTTCTGCTTTGCTAGATTGGCTAGCATTCCTACTCTTATTTACAGCTTCTCCTATGACATAAGAGAAACTCAGCTGTGTCTTCATGACATGTGAGGGGAGACTGGAGGTGCACCCGAGATCATTTTTCTCTCATGAGCATAAAGCCAGGACAGATGTGCCAGATGACCTGCCCAGCTTAACACTTTTGTCTCCAGAGGTTGGGTGCCTGGCCAGAGTGCAGTGGGGGACGAGCTCCTCAAGGAATGCTGGAACCAGAAACCCACTGACAGCAGTGGGGGCTGTGGTAGTTTTACCACAGCTAAGGACCCAGAATATTTTGTCACATTTTGACACATTTCTGTGTGTTGAATAGTAAATTCTAAAATTATCTCGGTTGCTGGACCAACATGAGGTTCATTGTAATGAAAATATGAAACTGAACTGTATGACTACATTTCTACCAACATGGTAGGGGAAAAAAGGAAGGAAGACTCGACATCCAACCTATCACAGTGTTGGGTCTTTCCATATTTTTTTTTTTAACCATACTTCCCTGCCTGACAGCATTCCCTATTGCTATCCCTGCTGCTTTAAACTGTATTTTTCAGGGTAATATGTTGAAGATCTAGGTAGCAATTAGAGGAATACTGAAAATTAAGAGGGAGAGACTGAGCAAACTATATATATACACACACACACACATATATACACAGTATGAAAAGGCAATGATATTGTGAACTCCATGACATAATTTGAAAAGATGGGTTCTGAACATACTACTTCTACTGACAGATGAGAAAACTGTTTTATTCTCTGAGTGCAGCAAAAATTTGTACTAAATGTACAAATGCAACAGCTATAGCTGTATAAGAGATATTTGGGGCATCTGGAATGAGTTTTTTTGCTGGCTGGTTGGTTGGCTGGTTTGTAAGAAGCATATGGCAAGATCCACAAAGTTACTTAATTCCTATTAAATCAGTTTTCTTTTAGATGCCCTGTAAGTGTGTTACTTAAGCTCACTTTCCCCCCAGTTACACCACAATACTAAAAACAATCTCCAGAGAGCGCATTCTGCAACCAAGGAAGAGGAAATTACTTTAATGTGTTTCCTGTAACTGTTCTTTATGCTATAAGGGCCTGCAGCATGGTCTTGTTTCATTTGCACAAAAGAGGGAAAATTGCTGCTACTATACAGAGAAGAAAAAAAGCAAACCTCCAGAGAAAATGCCAAAAGAGAATGTTCTACTTTGGGCTGATTCACCAATGTCCTATGCCTGCCTGCCTTCCTCATCTGCAACTGCAACAAGTGGGCCCACGGTGCTGCCTCTCTGATGTGGCAGCATTTTCCCCTTGTATGCTGTGTTAGGAGTGATTAATTGAGGCTTAGGGCTATAGAGAGAAGTGCCCTATGTATGTACTCTTGTGAGTCAAAAACTAGGATGGCTTGAACAAAGTGTTGGTCGTTTTTGCAGAAACAGTGATCAGCTGGAGAGTGCTCTGTCTCTGCTTGTATGAGTGTGCCTGTGGCTAAGAAATGTAGGAGGAAGCAGTTTCATCCCCAAACCGGTGTGTTGTTACGGGGCTTGTCACATCTTGGTTGTGTCCCAGCTGTGCCACTAGGGCAGTAGTGGCTACACTCTTCTGTGTATTCACTTCCACCTCTGTTCATTTGTGCTGTGTTCAGCTGTGTCTGAGGCAGCAGGACCCCTCGTACTCAAGAGGACTGCTTGGCTTTGGGGCTAGAAGAAAAGACTTGTGTAGATATTTGTCTGATTTATAGACTAGTGGGATTTGTTAACTATATTTTTAAAAGTCAGGCCCATATCCAAATAAGATTTTAAGTGTCACATACATCCTTTTGTGGGGTGAATTTTAAATGAGTTATGTAATCAGTCTATTGCCATCTATATTCTTCTGCTGTGCTTTCCAGAAAGAGCATATTCCATCCATTTATGCTGATCAAGAATAGTATGTGAAAATGGCACTAGCAGCAGCTGCTCTTTTGAATATGGTTGTAGCTGGCTTGCCTCTGATCCTGGTAGTCAAGAGGTAGAGTTTGTAAAAACTGCAGTGCTACATTTGGCCCAGGACAGGGGCTCTGGGCAATGCTACTTTACCTCTAGTCATTCATAATTTATGAATAAGTAATTAAACATGTGATGTAACTGTAAAGAAGCAGTGCTTTCAAACTGTATCTTTAAAGATTCTATTTAATCTGAAATCTGTAAGACATTTAAAGAAAACATAAAAAGATTAAAACAAAGAATTTGGAAGAGGTTTCTTAGTGAGAGCTCTTTGAAGTCACTAGCTAGATTGAGTTGATGAGGACCAATTAAAGCAAAACATGTGTCCACAATTTGCTGCCATTTGTTCTAGGCACATCTTTATGGATGAAGTTTGTTGCCTCTGTAATGATGAAGATGCAAATGCCTTTCCCATGAGGCTGAGCGATCGCCATTTTTTATAAAGACCTAATGTGATGATTTAAGCCCTACAGCATGAGCCACAATATGTCTGCATTTTCTGTAATAAAACATGCACATTATAATTTACCATGCGTGCACTGTTCAGTAAGGGCTTCTGAGTTGCATATAAACTGAGAAAAATGTGGAGAAAGGTAACTGGTGAAGCCCTTGGTGCACGAGCTGTATACAAGACTTTCTTCTTCAGACATTATTTTCCTGAAAAATGGAAGAACTTTTATTTTCTGTTTACTTACAGTACCATTGTCTGTATGAGGACCTGTCACCATAGCATCTGGAAATAAACGCCAGTCCGAGTGTTTCTTCATGCCGTTATCACTTAGTGCGTTCCCAAGCATCACCCTTTCATCTCTGAGGCCTGGCACACTGCCCAGTAATATCAATAGAAAGAGTCTCCTTTGTACAGGCTTGCACCACTCTCTGTAGCAAACTGAGCAAAAATGGCAGTGAGTGGCCATGCCTTGTAACACAGGCTGTCACAAATATCGTATCCCCTTGCTGTGGATGCAGCTTGCCTTCCTCAGTTTTAACTGGCAGCCTGCCTGCCTTTCGGTAAAGTCTCGTGCCGTGAAGTTCACCCTGTAGAATGGGTTAGCGCAAGCCAGTGCTCCATTTGAGTCTGAAGCAAGTCCTGGGGCTCATCCCTCTTTTAATAAATATTTGATAAGCAATGTGAGTTTGTCAAATTCCTGACCCAATTCTCAGTGCCTTCTGAAAGGTGCTGAGCAGCTTTATCTCCTAATGCCTATTGCCTCTAATAGGAATGAACACCTACCAACTCCTGTTTCTATTGCCAAGTACTGTCTGAATAATTATGAGGTATTAATAAGATGGTATGCACTGATAGCTCGTTGATACAATTATACATGGCTCATTTATAGCACGTGGGGAGGTACGGTAACACTACAAAAAAGACTACTAGTGCAGCAGGGGAATAACCTGTTCCCTGCCCATAGTGTTAGATAAAACATGAAGAAATGGATTTATAGAGCAGGTAGCTTAACATTAGACATCAGGCAAAACTGCTTTAGCAGGTTAGGACATTGAAACACTAGAACAGGCTAGTCAGGAGGATTTTAATCTGCTACTGAAGCACCAAATGGAAAAAAGACATCTCTCGGGGGAGACAGAGGTCATCTAGACGATTTCAAAAGCTCCCATCAAACCGACTGATCCTGTGACCACTCGCTACTCTGTCCTTAGCACAAGTGAGCCCGCTCACTTCCACAGAGGGCTCTCAGTTTGCATGAGCTGTGTGTAATTAATCCATGCAATAGAAATGTACAGCTGATCTAATGCTTAAAGGTACTGGGGATCACTTGATATAGACCAGCAGAGTCTTTTCCTATCATTCACAAGGACTCGCAGAGAGAAAAGAAAATGTTTTTGTTGTGCTCTATTAGGCTGGTAGGTGTTAGCTTGAGCAAAGAGAGCAGCAGGGAGTGGTTATCCAGCAACAGATTCCATCTGGTTTGCTTAAAAATTAGAAAGGTAAACAGCCTCTGGGTATGCAGTGTTTCATGTACAAAGCTTTTGGGGATACTCACTGGGCTGGAGCATTTGTATTTGAGAGTCATGTGGCTTGGTAACAGACTGCCCATCGGGCAGCTCGCAGCAAGCAGTCCATCAACATTTGCTTTTCCCAGAATTCAATTAAAGGTTGTTGCTTCAGTTTCTCAGCAAAAAGTTTGTCTTCTTGAAAGAAGCTGGAACTTTCCATTTTGTGATCCCTTCCTGGAAAACAGACCTTTTTAAAGACAGCTTTCAAAGCAAACTGATGCACCTTATAAAGAAACTAAATTGAATATGCATTTTCTTATCAGATGTAGGCTCCAGTGTCCTTGATGTGCCCTTTAGTGAGATTTCAGCTGCACACACACGAGAGCGTGTTCCTGCTCGCTGCCTGGATAAGCACAAGTCTGTGAATCGGATGACTCTTGTGATTCCAAACCTGAGATTGTTCCCATGAATAGTTTGCAATATTTATTTTAAATTTGCTGATTCCAAGAACACTCTTGCCCTTAAAGACATTACGGTTGGGTAGTGTTTCACAGATTGCACAAACTCATTAAAGAGTTTGAATTACATCTGTTGGGGAGGGGATGTTCTGCCTTGCTCTGCCAAAAGCAGATACAAATTTAGGACCTAGCAACCCTCCTAAACAATTAACATATTGTGAAAACTTCTCCACGGTTCTTGCAGATTTGCTGAAGCACAGAAGGATGTGGAATAGGCCTGGGGCTGTAGAATTTCAGGTCATGGTTTAAGTCCTTGACACTGAATTTGGGATAAAAAGCCAACAGACGGTTACATTATTATATTTTCTTTTTCTGTTGACAAGCAAGCAATTCATGCCTTTGCACATATCATTTGATAGTCTGATAATGTTCTTGGCATTAAGTACCTTTAATTTTATGCTTATACTGGTACTATTTACACTAGAACCCTGTAGATTTTTCAAAATTAATGAGAACATGGATAACTTCCCAGTGTTCATATTCATCAAGCGTTCACACACCAGTTGTGGGACATTCTGGTAACAATGTCCATGACCATTATGCTAGAAAACCAGGAGATATTGAATACATACATGTAAATGTGGATGTTTACCCAAGTTGGAAAATGGTGCAAGGATTTGGTTTTAAAATTCCTTTCTGTCTTCTTAAAACAATAATTTGTTAGGTCAAAAATGAATCCACAATACTATTTCTATCTTATGTTGTGAATTATTTGTATTTTGGACCTAAAACAATTCCCATTGTAGACAATGTATTGGTCTAATCTTCTATTTTAGATTCAGTATCGTTTGCCTCCAGCCTTGAGAGAGAGGTTTTAGAGGGAGCGTGAATAGACAGGAGTGCAAATTTTACTTTTCTCAATTTTCCTTTTCAAATGTCTATTCATCCATCTCTAATAGAAATGAAACTTCAGGAACAAAGACTTAGCAGCTTGTGCAATTTCATGTGTGTGTCTTTGAGACTTAGCATCAAGTCAAGTGGAGGAAGAAATGTTACTAATATGCAGATAGGAGCCTAGTGACCATGAAATACTGATCCTGTTGAGTTCAGTGGCAAAACTCCCATTGACTTTAGTAGGATTGGGGTTTTATTCCCAGCCTTCATGTTCTCAGCTTGCTTTGATAATGTTGCATTATAAAACAAAAATATCCTGTCAAACATTTCCTTCCCCAAAGCCTTCTTTTCTTGCTGGCTATGCCTAAGAGACATTGGTATGGTTTTGACAATATTGCAATCAAGCCCTAATCCAGCAAAGGCAGTTAAATATGTAAATAGAGCTCTTAGCACCAGGCAGACTGCTCCTACAGCAGCCACTAGCCATAGGCTTGCATTGCTGTTGGACTGCATTCCAGTAATTTGACATAAGAAAATTTTTATGTCAGCACGCACGCTGGTGTCTAATGTGCATGAATTATCCTGTGACAGTGTTCCTGCAAGAAAGATAGAAAATGGCTGTAAGATACTTCATATACATTGTTATCTGATATTCCCCCATGCATGAACTGCCATGGGCAGGGACAGGTACCACTGGTATCAGTAATATGGTGATATTTGTACTGCCATGTTTAGGTGCTGGAACTTTTATATGTTAAAAATGTCTCTGACTTTTTGCAAAGCCTTTGAACCATTCTCCCTCCACCCACCCCTTGGAGCTCTACATCCCATTATTTTTGAACAAGGAAGACCTAACTGTGGAGGTTATGGCAGCTTCAGTCACTCCTGTATGTGTCCATTGTAGATCACTGCAGGCTGTGTAAATAATTTAGAAGAAATACTTACAAAACCAACCTCATTACAGCCTGTGGAAACAGTCTGGAAGAAATGCATATAAAACATAGTGTCATCCAACTTGGCAGCATGTGATGGGTATTATCCCTGTCCCATCTCTAAATAGCAAATATATAGATGTCCTCTCCAGTTCTACAGTAGATCTCCACAGAACTTGAGTGTATGCCAAAATTTAAGCACATTCAACTCAACGAAAGACTTCAAAACTCCACTGCAAAAAAACTTGCTGTGAAACATCAACTACATTAGCCTTTGGAATAAAGCCATCGCTTCTCAAAGCAGTGCATCCTGCTGGTCTTTATTTTGAAGATAGGCATCTGCAAAACTTCCTTGTCAAATCAGGGCCTATGTGTAATTGGTATGAATGTATTGTTTTGTAGTACATTATCAGTTTAAACTATGTATATCCTCCAATGCCTGAAACCTCAAGGGCAGGATGTGCTCCCAAGGTCTGGAAAAAGCCCACAGTCTCATTTCACATGATTTTTTTCCCCACATTATTCTTGGATAAAAGGCAGATGTTTGTTTTATGTCCCACAAAAGATGTTTGAAACGTGACCTTGGCAAGAAAAATACTCTACCCCTGCTAGAATAACTTAAAACCACTCCTCTACTAGGTTCAAAAAGGGTTGTGGAAATGAGGAAAGTTTATAGCATGTCACATCCCTTCATCTAGAGAAGGCAAGGGAATGGCAGCCCCAAGGCCGTATTTCCTTGGGGTGGAGGAGCTGGGCCCCCACACTGGCTAGTGCGTCTGTTACAACGTGCGCCACAAGTGCCTGGGAGGAACCCGCCGCCCCGGGATTGGAAGGAATAGTGCAGGGTAGCCCCGCCAGCTTTCCCAGCTCTGAGCTTTTCTGCTCTACTGTGATGATGATGTGGTTCTTGAGCTACTCTTTTCACTCAAGACCAGGCTCCTGTAATATCCAGGGACAAGGACAGGATTATGGGGACAGGCTTTCCAAATTGGCAAATGCTTAGTAACTTGGTTGCACACTCAGTGAGTTTTCCTAAGAACCTCGGCAGGTTAACCTGCTATCTTCATGGTCGCTAAGTAGGAAACTTCTGCAGGTGCCTTTAAGAACTGCACAAGGCATGTCTCTCTGATACGAAGTGCCAAGATACTTTGGAATATCTGATCCCTTTTCTCCTAATGTAAGGCAGCAGACTTTGTTCCAAAACTATGTCATACTCTGCAGAACATAAGTCTTTTGCTTCAGTGTTGATGAATAAAGATCAGTGCTTACAAAGTCCAAGTTATAAAGAAAGGAAAAAAAAAAAAAAGAAGGGACACTGAATCAAGGGCATGTTTACAGTTCCTAGTAGTGGTAATGAATGCTTCTTACTCACTACTAGTCACAGCACTGTGCAGACATTAACTCATAAATTTAGGTTCCAGTGAAATTATGCAATTAATTTAAGTTTTCAATTTAAAATGTTAGAGCTGATGACCTGATCTGTCTCATGCACTAGGAGAAATGTTCTGTCCTTTCTATACAATCCCCCATGCATTTGGTCCACAAAGGCTGCTCTTGGCTCATTCACACTGCCATGCAGCTTGCCATGGTCGGAGAAGCTTTCACAAGACGTTGCTTCCTAATTCTGTTATAAGAGATTCCAGCTGCTGGGGGGAGAAGAAGGAAAAGAAACCTTTCTTGTACCCTGTCAGTGAAGAGATTGTCAGGGAAGGAAGCAATGCGGGGAGGGAGATATGACTGGATATTCCTTTTAACAAAGCAGATATATTTGTTTCTTACCGCAGGTATAGTTGCAATCTGTGGGTGTATTTCAGATACCCACCAAAACGCATGCTGATCAAACTTATTGGGTGCATATTTTGTATTCACTGTACTGTTTGTTCTTACTCTGGACTGCTGGTGCACATAGATATCTTTCAAGCCACTGCCATCATCAGTAGAAGCACATGTCTAGTCCTGTGAAAGAATAAAGCATGCTCTGCATAGAAAGCTAAAATACTGCTTAGATGGAAATGTTCAGACCATACAACAGACTCTCTCATTGTGGTCTTTAACCCATGGACCTTCCTTACTGCTAGAAAGGGAACAAGCAATTCCCTCTCATCCCTGAGGAATATTGGTCTTAAATAGCTTGATAACCAATGTCATCAGTAGTTATGAGTCATTGCAGGAGAACCTAAAAGAGTTTGAAAATTTGTGCACTTACACAAGACCTCACATCAGATTTCATGGTGGCTTTCAGAGTGAACCATGGGAGTATTAGTGACAGTACTTTTGTTTAAAGTGTGTGAAAACCAGCATGATTTCTGGCCAGATTATAAATCCATTTTGTAAATCCCTGGGCTTTGTTGCTGCTGGAATTCTGTTGCAGCCAGCCTGTGAGGGGCTCTCGGTACTTTAGCGTGAAGTTTCTAATTCTTTATGTGTTTGAAAAAGGCACTGCTTCTTGAAGTTAGCATCCCATGGGAAGGAGAATGATGACTTCTTCTAAAGCATTAGATATCACTGGCTCCTGCAGAGGCTATGAATTCATTACAGTATCACAGCTTCTCATTGCTGAGGGCATTAACAATTAACATACAGACACCACAATTAAGATGTCAGAGAGAAGAAAGTGAAGATAACAAACAATGAGAGCACCTGATAAATGGACAACAGTGTGCTTGCAGGGCAAACCACTTGTATCTGTGTAGGGAGAGTTAATTCAGTGCCTTAAAGCATAGGGAGAGAAAGAAAATGGTTTCAAACGCTGTGATCTTTTGGCCCTGTCTTGGAGGTAGAATGGAGCAATTATCTCCCGTTTTATGTCTTTCACTTCAGTAGTGCTCGGGTTTGGCGGTGTTGTTTCCTTAGAGTGACTGGCCATTTCACCTAGTTCAAAGCTGTTTTGTTCTGCCGTTTCAGGAAGGAAGAGCTGTTTTTCTGATCAAGGCCCTATACATGCCTGAGATCCTCATGTCAAATCCCTACCCCATGACCTACTTCTTAACGCTGAGGTCGTGAAGCATAAAGTTAGTCACATTACAGTCTGTCCTGCACACAAGTGTCCAGAAAGTTATTAAGGATGAAGCCTGCGCTGGAGAAAGAGCAATAGGTGCTTAGGAAAGGAGGATGCCCTGAGACCAATTCCCAGGAGCAGACGAGGAGGATGTGCAGGAATGGAGTAGTTGCTACGGCTTAATAGGAAGGGACACTGGCAGCCTTTCTTTCAAGCAGAGCAATCCCTTAGGAGGGAGATCATCTACAAGATAGAGTAACAAGACCCTGGGCCTCAGCTATGCATATTGCAGTGTGTCTTTCCTGGCCCTTGGGACATTTATGACTGGGACCATTAGTTGAAAAGTCACTGCAAAGCATGTATGTGACTGTCAGGGAATCAGATACAAATCCTCTGGCCTCTGAGGTGGAGACAGATGGACTGGAGACAGCATAAGACAGAATGCTTGGTGTACACTGTTTAAGGAAGAGCTTCTACAGGAAAAAGGAAGATCCTCTCTCCTTGTAGTTCACAGAGCCAGAGAAAACCTGGGGTGAGTGGTGTGCAGTGTACGTAGACTTGACGAGCTTTTGTTTCAGGAAAATCTGTTTCAGAAATCAAAGGCAATTCTGAGGAAAATGTCTTGGTCTGAGTCGTTATGGGGAGTATCTCTTAATGTTCCTGACTAATAAGCTTCTCTCTATTACAAGGCACCTGTCTTCATGGGTGTTTCCCAGTGTGGAAAGTATCCCTCTTTCTTGCAGAAGGTGATGATGCCATTTGGTGACTTCACATGGTTCTTCGCAGCCCTGAGAAGGCCACTGCCCCCTCCCGTGTGTGTTCTCTGCTTTTGGCCTTGTGTAAAATAGGCAGGGCAGCAAATCCCACAGCAGGGAGAGCTGTGGGGATGCTGTAGCACCAAGCCCAAACCGGGACATCCAGTTAAGCGTGCTTCACTCCTACCAGAGCAATGTGCCTTTCCCACGGTGGCTTTCACTGGCGCATCAACATTTGCAGCGTTGTTCCCCTGTTTCATAGGCTCTGTGGTGACCCAGAGCTGCACAGCACGGTTCAGCACAGGAGCTTGTGCTTCTCTGGACTCTGGGCTGGCCATGCTCCAGAGCAGCCCCATCACAGAAAGAACAGCTTGAGGGTTGCATTCAATCAGCATAAATTGCCAAAGGCCCAAAATATGTTGTAGAGCCGGTGTGGATTGTTAAGCCTCAAAACACATTCCCTCTTTCTTGCTTCTTTTTCTTTGCTGACTCTGTGGAGGAGAAAAGGCTTAGAGCCCATTTTGTGATTCTCAGAGGAGGGATGTTCCTCATGCAGCTGCAAGAGTAAGGCCCAATCTACCTCCTAATGTTGGGGAGACCTTGGACTGTTGTTCTCGTTGCTGCATTTATCAGTATCTCCTGTTCCTACATGTCTTATCTTTTGAACTGTAAGCATTTTGGGCTAGGGGTTGACACTATTTGGCTGCGTTGTACAGTGCTGAGCATACATTTGTCTCTTAGTTAGTAATTATAACAATTAATAAGAAATACCATATGGCTAAAAATACTGTAACTCTCAAAAGAATTGTTGGGCCATTTAGGTTTTGTGCATGTAAGCGTGTGCCTCATTTAAGCCAGTTATTTTTCTATTAACAGGCATTGGTTATGCCATCCTTCTGCTTTTATTTTTAGAAGTATTCAGATTATTACAGAAAGTGTGAAGAATGACTGAAAAAAGAAATCTGTCTCCTAGTACTTGTCTTTTAAAATTAAATTTCCTGGTTGAATAATCCTACATTTAATCCTCAAAGGGATGTGTCCCCTATAGGGAATGTTCTCTGCACCCTCAGTTGCCTGCTGTCAAAATGTCAAAGGATGGGACATGAATCCAAATGAATTCATGAATCCAAATACTCATTTGGAAATCAGGTGGTGTTTGATTATGACGTTACCAACACCTGTCCTAACATATTTAATCACAAATGTGAGATTTATGGAGTAGAGACATGTTGCTCTCAGATTTCAGTTTACAAGTGGTATTCTGCTTTTCAGAGAATGCAGCAAAGTTGTGATAGATTCCCTCTCACTTGCTGTCTCATGATTTATGGGAGACTGGGGAGTCTCAATCTTCAGTGTCTCAAGGTGAAATTTTTAGGTCTAGCAGAGGTGATGCTTTTCAGCATGGCATGGACAAGTGTAAAGCCTCTTTTGCCCCTTGGATTGAAGGGATTCAGGCTTCATATCCATGGAGGGAAGGAGATCACACATGGTCCTGCTGTATCTCCAAACTGCATATTGTGTGTCCCGCTTTTTGGACTGGAGGCATATTGTCCCTGGCTGTGACAAGAGTTTCCGTGCCTGTTCAATGGCTGTATTTATAGAAGTGGTGTATTGCCAAGCCCATAGTCTATCATAAAGGATGCATCGGTGTGTGTTTGTTCTGAGCAGCAGCATTCACAAGGGAATAAAACTCAGACCAAGCATTTGGCTTACCTCAGTACTTGAATTGTCAAAGTAGTATTTACAGTTGATTTTTAGAGTAATGCATGAGCTTATAGAGGTGTATTTCTCCAAAGTTTGGCTGTTAGTAGAACTATGATATTTGTTGCTGTCGTGCAGTATGTCCATTTCACTGATAATTTTGGAAGAACTATTTCATATGTTTAAATATTAAGTAGAAATTATTGAAAAGCTTTGACTACCGTCTTCATGAGAACCAAAGCAGAGATAAGTATATTTTTAAAGTGTGATCTGATGTGCTGAGGGGGAACATGGGGGAGAGGTGTGCAGGAGGATGCAGGTTTGCGTTAGTATTTTTTTTAAAATAATCAAGACTTTCTTTTGTGAAGTAAAGCTGTTTTGTGGTGCCAGATGTATAAAGACAGTGGTTGTTTCAACCTCGGTTGTCACTGGCAGATGAGTAATAAGGTAGTGAGAAGAATCACAGATGGATCAGCAAGGCTGATTTTTACCAGGCAGAGAGTTTTTGGAGATTACAGTATAGCATGAAGAATTTATCAAGGTGATTTAGCCACAGCGCTTGTGAATACATTACATCCATACTCTGTCTCAACTAGTATAGAGCAGGTCTCGATATCTACAAATGTATTATTAATGTTACTTTGGAAAGCAATACATTTTTGCATAGTTTCAACATCCTTCGTGTTCATGGATTTTGAACATAACTCTAAACCTCACAGTAAATTTTCTGCTATTGAAACAAATAGATTTGGGAAAAATATTAATAAGAAGACTTTTTAAAATGGCATTTCATAACAATGCTTTGTCAGCCTTCCTGCTGCTGAGAGCCCCTTGCAACCACAAATGGAAACGTCTGTAAAAGAGACTTCTGAAAAAACAAAGGGGGAAAATCGCCTATTCTGATTTTGCGTATGGTGCTGTCTTCTTCTTTTGGAAGCTTCCATCAAGAGGTGTGCTTTGTAGAAAAGAGAGGTGGAGAAAAGCAAGCTAAAAAAAGGCAACGGAGGAGGCATTATTTCATGTTCAGTACTCTGCTTTTCCTCTGCGTCCATCAGTTCTTGTGCTAAGAGGGAAGCAAAAAAATTTACTTGGTAGAGGGAGGAACCAAGAGGGTTTTTTTACACTCAGAGATAACAAGACAATTGTGCTAGGAAAGGCCCTTCAGCTTGTGTAGTTTTCTCAGTCACAGGATCAGTGAGGGTGAGTTCTTCCCTCCGCTTCGCAGCATTAAGCGGTTCTGCAGCCCTCCACCTCCTGCTCACAAGAGCCGCTGGCTGACCCCGCGGACCTTTAACTACAGCCTTGCGGGTCCATGGATTTCATTGCTCAGGACCTACAGCCGGGGATGAGTTACCAAAAGAAGTAGCTCCTTTACAGCCACCAAAGGAGGACCCACACCTAGATTTTCTTATTGCAGCATTTCTGGGTGCTCCTTGTGATGTGCAGAGGAAAGACCCCGGCAGAGCTGCCCCTGCTGCAGCTGGCAGGCCCTTCGGAAGCTCCTACCAAAGGAGGAGAAGAGCAGAGCGGGCAAGGGTAGCTCACCCAGCAAGGGTGGGGAAGGTTGCTCTCTGATCAATGCAGTTCCCTGCACGTCAAAGCTGCGGTAAGAAAGAAAATGAAGTCGTTCTGTGAGGCTGGTCATCTGTGGCTGCTTTTTCATGCAAGAGAAAGCAAACATACTTTCTACAGTGCGTCTGTGCAAGACTAGGAAACAGTCATGAATTTGGCAGTGAGAAAATTTTCCCATTATAAAGTTATTAGCTGCAATGGTTTCACTTTGACAGCCCTGAAATGCACAAGAAACTGAATTGAGAGCTTCTCAGGCTTAGAAAATTCAAAACTGGTAGTTCTGAACTGGGTTATGGCAGAATACGGTGGAAGCCTCTGGTAAATGAGCTTTAGAGATTTACATTCTTAGGTTTGCTTTTCTGAGTAAGCCAATATGTATTAGCGCAGCAGTCAGTATTTTTAATGCAGGAAAGGTAGGATGCCAATAGTATTATACTTGTCATTATATAAGATCAAAAGTGCATTAATTTATAATACATATTCTAATTTTAAGACCCTGTTAATTTCAATGAATTGCAAGGTTTGGTTTGAAGGACAAGTTTTTTAATGAAGACATAAATCACCAGTCATAAGTACCTCTTTTGCCATTTTCATGTATAAAGTCAGTACCTGCATTAGAGGTTCACTGATACCATTCTTAGTGCTTCTGGCCACTCTTGAGGGTGTATTTTCATGACAGGTCTGGGGCTTTGTCACTTATATTAAACTGTAAGAGTTATAGATTGGGAACTGTATGTTTCCAGGGGAGACAGGTGCCTCACAGTCTACTGAATTTGCTACATATTTCAGTGTTTTAAAATATTAATCTATTTTTATTCCATTACTTAATCCATTTGTCCATTGTTCAGCATCAGAGAATTTCAACCTGTCTGCCATACATGCGTTAGGCACATCTACTACCCTGTGGTGCATTCATCAGGCACTGCAGATTGTTAAGATATTGCCTCTAGGGCAAGTTTGCATATGAACTCCATCAATCTTATGGTTTCTTCCCCTTCTCCGACCCCATTTTCATTTGTAGAGGACCTTGGCACTGCTGGTTGTCATAGGAACGTGGTAGGCTTGTTCAGCAGGAAAAGGGGAGATGCATAGTTTTGCCCATAACTCATTCAGGCTGCTGTCTCCAGGAGATGCCCATCAGCATCAGCGAGGAGCACAACACGGAAACAGTCATTAGTGAATTTGCGGTTGCAATAATGTTCTAGTGAGGGCAGTGGCAGTTCAGTATTCCTATTTCCAGCCCCAAAGTCTCTACAAACCCCAGCAAGGACCGGGAACCTGTTGTTTAGGTGCTCTACAAACACAAAGGTGACGGATATCTGTGAGTGAACTCTACACCCTGGTGTTCTGTGGTCTCGTGGAGAAGATCTGTTGCAGTGCTAGGTTTGACAAAAATATTGCAGAACTTCTGAAGTAATTGGTGGGGAGACACTGAAGTTACCTAACTATATCTCCTACAGCCTTCGCAGAGAGGCAGAGGCTAAACTGTGTTACGGGTGGCTAGTCTTGACCCCAAAAGAGTGCTCCGTGGCACCGTTTGGAGACGGTGTAAAGGAGAGACCTTGGAAATGTATGTCTAACTGCTATGCTTCTACAGTATTCCTGTCAGCAGCCTTCTAGCTATTTATTCAGCTTTGAACTGAATTATATTTGTGATGGCTCCTCTCTACAGCTGATTTTTGTTGGGGATGGGGGGGATTAATAGGTCTCTTTTTTAAAGGATCTTTGCTTAATTCTAAGTCAGTCAGTATGCTAAAAGCACCCTTAGACTGTTCTTAATGTATGTTGGGATTGCAATATTCTAAAACGCTGCTGGCAATGATGGAGCACCGGCAGTTTTCATTCCTTTAATTTTATTTCCTAACATTTGAACAAGAATTAATCAGACTGTGAGGAGAATGCTGCAAACTTTAGGTAGCGTTGTGGCTACCCAGGCTGCTTCCTTCAAAAAAACAATGTCTGTCCATTCCCATGACTCTGTCTATGCTGGCAGTCACCAAATCAAATGCTTAGCCTGAACGAGTGAATGGAAGGTCCAGCTCAAGAGAAGTTGCAAATATTTGAGGAAGAAAAAAATTGTCCTGAACTTCTCTTCTCTAAAAATTATTGTTACAACTGAGATATAGAAATCATTAATGTGCTTTGGTAAAGAGGAGGCTCAGCAAGTACAGGTCAGTCAACAAAGCAACAGTATGTATAATGGGAATGTGGAAGCATTGGAAATGAGGATTAATTTTTAGTATTGTTTAGGAAGTATTTCACACAAGTGAACGAGAATGCAATAGCATGAAACATGCTGCATTTACTCCACAACAAGAAAAAAGATGTCACCAAAGGGAAACCCTGGGATCACTGGTGCTCTGAGTAACACTTCCAGGTTTCTTTCTGGACTTTCATCTTCCAGTGTGTGAGCTTCTTGATACCAAATTGTTTCATTGCCATAAGGAACATGTAAAAGTAGTTTATTTATTATTAATGCTTCTATAGGGTCTAAAGATCATACTCTGCCTATAATTCTAGTAGAGTAAGTCCAGAGTCACACCACTCAAATTTCTTTAATTCATTGAATCAGATTCTCAGTGCACAGAAATAAGTGCATGATTAGCTTGGTTTAACTCATTATCACTCTACTGAAATAAATTATGCTATATACTTTATATATTATGTATTTATTTTATGTATTGTATTAATAAAATATGGAGATGGTACAGACAAGTATGACAGATATAAACCAATTGCTTATGTGAGCTGTGACTGGCTTTCTTGTGTCCTTCTTTCAGGGTTCATGTTGTTGAAAACACTGTTCATTCTTCAAACCCTTCTTTTTTATTCGGTTCAATGTATACAGTGTATGCATTATATGCAGTGCAGTGGGATAAAGAGCAGAGCGACTGTGTTCGCTCACAATGTCCGTGCCTGTCCTGCCAGCAGTGTGATGGGTCCTAGTAATACTAGTAAAATTTAGATTCCATTTAATATGCTTGCTGGGAATGCTTCTCGCCCATGATGTCTGTAAAGCTTGTAAATAGTTAAGCAACTGATGTGCTATGACTGGTGTTTTTTATACCAAGCAGAATAATTTTCTAGTGTCCTGTTGTGGATGAATATATTCAGTAAGCCACAGTGTCCATGAACTCGTCGTTTTATTCTTCTGTTATACATAATTATAAACTTAGGATGTACCTGCAGTGCAAAAAAACCCCTGTATTTGTTGGTTAGATTCAGACGAGTGAAAACAAAGTGAAAACAAACAGTGAAGACAAAGCAGGTTTTAATTCAAGTTACGACTTGGTCAGGTAAAGCTCATCTTTTAGGCACAGCTTTACTGCAGTTAATAAATACTGATACTGTATTGCAAACCCATTGATTTAGTAGGACATTTATTTGGAAAACTTAAAGCTAGTAGATATCCATTAAAGCATCTTCTTAAGGATATTCCTCCTGTTTTACACGTTAGTGTAGTCTTGCAGAAGTATATATGGAAGGTCTGTGCAAGTCCTTTTTCACATGCAGCTACTCACATGAATACTCCAACTGAAATCTTCAAGTATCTCTTAATTTATTTTCTGGTCCTTGACAACTTCATTCTTTTGATAGTACAGGCATTTAAGCATTGTCAGAACACAGCTGGTGCAATCAGCTCCAGATTGTCATCTTGGTTGCTCTGATAATTTTGAGGAGAAAAAATTTAATTCAGTAGATCATCTTTGGATTTATACTGGTGTTAAATGTGATCTGGTTCCCTCTACACCTGTTCCAATGAGACAACTTATCTACTGTATTATTTTAATATTTTCATATCCCTTCTTTGCTGCATTTGCTTTAAATTTTGCCTATTTTGGGTAGTCCTAGATAGTAAGCAGCTATCTAAGCTGGTTGTTTGTCATGTGAGAGGCCAATAGCAGACACCTGGAAGGGGTGGGATGCTTCATGGGAAAACGATACCCTGAAGTATACCAATTTTGCAGCTAGACGAGTGGCGCACCGCCCAAGGAGGAAAGTTGTACAGAGTGATAGATGGATGCCTCTGGTTGACTTCTCTGTAGGTGCAGGAGGAGCAGATGGCAGGCACGATAATGTCCAGCCATAAGATTTTATGTACCTTTGCCCCCTCAGCATGGCAACAAATAGTAGTAAGTAAGACTGGGGTCTTATGGGTTACTTTTCCATGGCACAATGTGTTTCTCTCAGCAGAACAAAAAGAAGAAAAAAACCTCAATGCTGTGCATCACGCAGCAGACACAAACATCTCCGGTAATTCAGACACAGGCACAGTTATGAACAAGTAAGAAAGAGTAATGTGCGTTATTTGTTCTTCTGAGGCTCTCGTGGTGGTTTGTGCAGATAAACCGAACAGCTCGTACCTCATTAGTGAGATCCAGAAAGGAATTGCCCCTTAACTACTTCTGTGCTTGGTGTACAACACTTGTTGTAGGGAGAAATAGGCAGTGTAACCAGGTGCGTAATGAGTTTCTCTTCCTGTTTCGCAGTTGGGAAGCCAAATCTATGCAGGGAAGAAACTCACAACTCACTCGAAGACCCTCAGCAAGTGGGTGGCCAAACCGAGCTGGAGTGCCATCTCCAGCCGCCCCACCAGCCACCAGCAGGCCACCCAGCTGCGGCAGTGCCGTGCAGCTGGCCTGTGCGCAGTGTCCAGGCGTCCCTTGACTGGGGGCTTTTAGTTCACCCAAACTGGAAGCATCAGGCTGGGGGTTTGGGTGTGGCGGGAGGATTGGATGCACATTGCAGAAACATCAGAAGAACAGTCTTTTCTGTGAAATTCCTGGTTGTTGTATGGTTTTAGTGAACATGGACCAAATTTTGAAGTTTTTCTCAAAACATATGTTTTTTTTTCCTTGACTGGTCTTAGTTCAGATGATGACTTGATCAAAGCAGGAGAGTGATGATTTGATCTGAGATTGCCTTCATTTCTCTGAGTGATGGCTGAGTTCTCCTTCCTTCTTGGATGAAGTAATGCCTGATTGTAAACGAACAGACATTAATCTCTACTCAGAACATTTTGGATAACGGAAAATGGAAAGAAAATTTCCAGGCTTTTTTGCAGCTCTTGGCTTTCTTCTTCCATAGCAGAAAGAACAGAGTGTTTTATAGGAAGGGTCCCAGTTGTCCCTTTTTTGGCCCCTGCCAGCATGAAGCTAAAAGGCCAGATATAGCAAAGTGACCGTACAGTCAGGGTATAGGGACCAGGCTAACCTCTGGTATGACAGACCTCACTGACTGCTGGGGAGCCTTACAGTCTCCACATCAGCAGTCTTGCCCACAGTAATGGAATCGTATAAGGAAACCTTAACTGCAGGAAGCTTCTTCCTCTCACCTATGAACAGACCCAACAATCTCTCTCTCACCTTTCAGGAGCCACTGGAAATCATTATGCAGAAATAAATGGGGCTGTTTAAGGTGAATAGGGTGCAGTTACTATAACCAGAAGAGTTCCTCTCAGATACAGCATTGTCAAGGTTGTGCTGCACACCCTCAAGTGCCAGGGACAAGGGCACAAATTTGAGGAAATCTTTTGGTAGTTTATTATTTCTAGTGCTAATAATAGTCCTGTTGTGTTCAAGCAGGAGAAGGGCTCGTTTTTCAAAGCCTGTACACACATGTGCAATACTATCCTGGATCCTAATACATTCAAAATCTGAACAGAGGGAAGATGAGCAAAAGCATTATTTTAGCCTTGGAAAACTGAAACGATGTAGGAGTTGGCTTCCCCAAGATCACAGGGAGATCTGGTCGGTCCCAGCTCTACCCTCAAAGCCCTGCCCAGTGCTTTAGTGCAAGTTCTTCACTTTATCTACCAGTTTAGCTTACTGAACTACGGGGAAAAAATGATCCTGTGTTAATTTCTCTTTCTGGTCTTCAGGATTATAAAAAGGAAAACTAACTAAGCAGCAAAGAGTAAATGACTCGATTTTTATTTCACTCAGAACTGTATAGTAAGTGTAGGTCCTGCAGATAGTTGCTGTGTGATTAGCACTCCTCTCACGTAGGGAGCTTATCTGCTGGGGAGGCAGAAGTCCTCTGCTGTTTCCACATAATCACTATGGCTTTATAAGGGAGAAAAGCAACACGTAGTTTCCCATTCAGAAAGGGAGGCTTTGTACTTATCACCAAAGTGGATGAACTACAGTGAAACGGTAGTGCCTGTTGCGTATATGGTAGGACACCATTGCTTGCCACAGGACGATGAAATAGGTATATTTCTTTCCCTTTTTACACTGGAACCTTTGCCCCTGCTCTTCACTTGTCATCTTTATTAGAAGCTGGCCAAAAATATGCTATATTATATTATATTACATTATATTATAATATTATCTATTTTATTTCTGGAGTACTCAACAAGTAGACTGAGTAACACAGTGAAATGTTTGTGTGCACCTTTTCCTTACTGACTCCCCCTGGGAGAGATGAGATTGCATTGATTTATCCGTTTTCATCCTATTAAGAATCACAGATTCAAATCCTCTTTGTTTATATTGGGTGTTTTCAACTATGCTGGGTTTTCTTACTGTCTCAGGTACTTTTTTTGACAGAGTTTCCTTATCTTTCATGCATTTTTGTTCTTGTTATGTGGATTCTCTTTGCCTCTCATATTTGCCAAGTTTGCTGACCTTGGCCAGTGGCATTACCATGCTGAGTACCGTGGCTTAAGCCTGGCAGAGCAGGGCTGAGATGTCCTTCTGAATAACTGGTTCCACTGCCAACTTCCTCGGTTGTATTTCCCATTTAACCTTGAAAGACTTCATCCATCTTTTGCCTTGTTTCCCCATCCCTGCACCCAGCCTTGCCCATTAACTGTGCAGAGACTGGGACATGCAAACACAGCAGAGCTGGTGGCCGTAAGTAATGTGGAGGCTTTATGTCTTGTTGTGGGTTTTCTTTTTAAATTGAAGCCAACTCCCCTTGAGCAGCTCTCTCAGATGAAAAGAGCTTTAGCAGGAAAGGAACCACTTATTCTGCATGAACCTGACTATGTCCCAGAGACTCCTCAGAATGAGCACAGTTGAAGGAAGCAACAGTTGACTTTTCTGAGAAAATGAAGATTTCAAGTCTGATCAGAGCATCCTGTGTGAAACAGTCAGACCTGCCCTGTTCCTCTGGTTTGTATTGGTTTGCAAATAGCAGTTAAACAAGCATTCATGCTGTCCCTTTAGGATTACCCTTAAAAACCAAACCCTAGACTTGGGGGTTTTGTGCCATATGTGCATAGAGTTACTGGCATGATTAAGACGTTGCATGTATGGAGAGAGAGACTGAGAGAAACAGGAGTTTGTGTATCAGCTGAGGAGAGGTGTTCTGCTCTGGCTGTGGCTCCTGGGGACACACTCAGCACATTGGGAATATGTGAGTGTAAGATGTTCAGCTGTACCAGGGATGAGCATGTACTGTAAGTGTGAGAGAAGGGATGCTTCTTCTAACCTTATGCTTACAAAGCCATGTGACCAAGCACAGTCATATTAATTTGATACTCTGCTATTAAAAGCTGATTTTATAAAACTGCTTGTTAGCACAGAATCACAGACACTGGAAGCAGGAAAAAAAAAAGGACATATAGTCTATTTTTACACTCTGCCAATTGTCTCCAGATGTTCCCACATCATATTTTCCAGCCCTGATACACTCCTCTCTTTAATCACACCTCTGAGTGTAAAAGTTACCATGGAATAACAATTTGAGGTCTATTATTATCTCTCCCAATACCTCATGACTATGCAGGACATGAAACCTAAGTTATATAACACAGAGCTAAAACTACATGGAAAAACCCATAAAATTTTTCCCTATCTCCTATTTCTTCTCATCTGTATACCTTCATTTTCAGTATTGAGCTCCATTTATTTCACATAGACCCACATGTTCCACTCCTGGTGTGTTGTTCATGTGTGGATGTAAAATCCAGTGGATAGATACCCTAGTGCATTACAGAAATTGTCCAGGGGAAGTTAGAGGTTTCAGTAAATAGACTACATCTTTGGGGATTTTCAATACATCAGACAGTATCACTTGATATTGGTTAAAAACCTGATTAGGAGTGAACCTCCCCTTTCATTCCTTCTTCACACAAAGCTCATTCCTTCTTTACACAAAGCTGGAGGTGGCTTGAAATGTACGCTTGAGGAACCTTTTGTAATAACAGATTAATATATTGCTTCATATATATAATAATAATTACTACCTACTGCCAGTGAAAAAACACATTGCACTCCTTCCTGCTGATAAGATGATGAACATCTTAAAATGATGATATTTAATTTGTCAGCATTAGTATTCAGAGTGAATATAGCTTTATAATGAGTCATAACATATCACTTCCAGAGCTGGAACTGCTGCTTATGCATTGTGCTGGTCAAATTTAGAAGGGGTTTTTGTTTGTTTTTATTTGTTCCTGTATTAGAAGCACTAGCAGTTTTAAATCAAATCTCAGACAGGCATGAAGTTAAGTTGTAACTTTAAAAATGAGGCATTCCTATGGCTCTTTCTATCCTCTCATAGCCATATATTCAGTAGAATTTGATTATTTTCTTTCCTTGCACTCTTACTTCTCAGACTGTAAAATCCCGCTAACTGATTCGCTGCTACCTAACGCGCCGTGTGTATCTGCCAAAATTACTATGGTGTCCCTCTACTGGCCAACCAAGAGCGGGGTCCCTGGCACCAGGTGCTAGCTCTACAGCAAGAAATAAGTAGCCTGCATCCCCATCCACGTACCTTCACCCCCGTTCAAGAAATTAATTTTGAAATTTGGCAAGGGAATGGGAGATCATACGTGGACAGATTCTTCTGCATAGACAGCAAAGCAATTAGTTCTAATTTAAGACGACAGTCATCCAAGCTGCTCTGCGCGGAGCCAAATTGAAGTATACCCAAAGCAGATTGCAGGATGTGAGCCTAAATTTGAAACCTCAATGTTCTTAGAACTTTTATTTTTATTTAATTATTATTTACTATTTGTTTATTTTGTAGCACTTCTCCCCTCCTTCATCAAGCAGAGCATTTCCATTAAAATCAGCCCATCAACTTGTGTAAATGTAGCAGAATCAAGCTTTTGATATTAGAAATAAAGAATAAATTTATTGGATAATTTTTCCACAATGTAATGCCAGCTCTTCTTTGCACCAGGAGAGACTGGCTGTACCAGGGCGACTGGAATAGCAATATGGGTTTTCAGCTGAAACATCCTGAAGAGACTCATAACAATGAGTCCCACTCAAGACTGATGGGAGGGAATTGGTGATTTTGAATAAACTGCTCCGACCATTTTAGACAGGGCTATTTTCTGAAACAGTAGGGCAACAAGTCTCTGAAAACCCAAAAACAGTCAGGCAAAGAATTAACTTCTGCTTTATAGCTGCTAAATTGAATTATCACTGAAGAGAAAAAAAAAACCCCAACTGTTTACCCAGACATTGATTCTCTGTTGTTGTCAAACACCAGCTGTTCTGCGAAAAGGAACAGTGGGGTCAACACATCGCTCTTGTTCCACACCGTGGAGGATCAATACCTGCAGTATAGTTCAGGTACTTGTAATTACAAGGTCTTGGCAGCTTTGCCTGCAGATTAAATGACAGTCAGTGCCAAGTTAGTAGATTTCTTTCTCCTGAAAGCCCCCAAAAGTGCAGGTTTTGCTTATTTTCTAACAAGAAGGGATCTTTTATTCCTGGCATTTTTAAATTCCATGCTCTGCACAGTGGTGGGTCTACGGAGGGTGGGTGTGTGGGGTTAACTCTGGCACCGTTTACACCAAGGAATCACATTTCTTTGCTTCTCACGCAGCCTGTAATTACTCCTACTTTATAATGTTAAGAGAAACAGATTCTGTGGGTCATGATGGGAATTGGGAAAGGCCTTTCCAGTGACCAGGACTGATTCCCCTTTCATGAGAAGGATGAGGCTGAGGTTTCCAAAGCAGCAGCATGTACTGATGGGTGGGATGGCAGCTCTGTAGTCAAATCACCAAGGCTCCAGCAGATGTGCTGGAGAGCTTTCAGATGGATTGCTTCTGCTCCTGGCTTTCAAATGCTGTCTTGAAATTCTCACCCACACTGTGGATTAAATTATTCCTCTTCTCACATGGCCATACAATGGGATGAACCGTAAGGCTCCTTCTGTACCTACATGAATGCAGGCAGGCATGCCTACTTGATGTTCCTGACAGGCTGCCAAATTGCAGCCCTCGTTGTGTGCTAAGCATGGGCCCTACAGCAGACCCTGAGGGAAAGCTAGTGAGAAAACTCGGGCATTGTCAGCAGACGTGGTCGCCCTTGAAGTGCTGCCCTTCTGCTCAGCACTGCCCTTCTCTGCAGGTCGATGCGCTGTTACCATCAGTGAGGTGGAGGGCAAAAGCACAGGTTTGGTTCATTAATGGGACCACAGCTTTGATGGGAGCTGTCGTGGTGTGTAGAGGCCAGATGCAGACAGTCAGCTTCCCCGGCAGCGCTTTCCTGCCTTGTGGCCAGCCTTTGGTTCACAGGTCCAGCTGAGCTCCTCAGCAGCTCACCACCGCTGCTTGGCTGTCAGCAGTGACTCCCGTCAGCGGGAGGAAGAGGATGGTACCCAAGGCAGTGGGAGCTCGGCGGGACCGATCGCCATCGTATTGCCAGGACCCGCTTGACTGGCCCTGCCTGTGAAATAACACAGGCAGCATGTCACGTGAAACAGTGCGGTTGCCACTCTATATGTAAAAAATGGTGTTGTGGTGCTAATCAGCATAAAATAAATGCAGCATGGTCTGCTGCCCCACGAGACCCCCATGCTGGGGCCATTGGAACCCAGCTGTACACGGTCCAGCTCTGCACACTGACTCCCAAGAGCCCAGAAATTAACCTAGTGGGTAGAGACTGTGGTATTGTGCGTGCATCAGTGTGATTTCATCAGTTCAATACTTATGGGCGCTGCTGAATGGTCCAACTCATATAGCGTTATGGAGGGGAAAAGCCCCCTGAGTTACATTAGTCTGTGAATGCTGAATGCTTTTCCTGACATTCAGTACAGTCTGTGGCACTGGAAGCATCTACAGACTGATCTGCTACATACTCCCTAGGAGTATGTTCATGTCAAAAGTTTTATATTATGGTAAATGTTTCACCCTGCATTACAGGGAAGAACAAGCAGATTTCTTGCCCCAATCTCACTATCCGAAACCTCTCAAAAACCTAATATCTGCCTAATATCTAATGTGCACTTCCAACAGGGTTTTCCCTGTCTTTGGAACAATACAGCAGCTCCGAAAATGTGGTTGTCTGTCATGACAGTACCTTCATCTGGAGGGACTTAGAGCACAAGTAGATATGGAAAGAAAAATTCCTGAGCTTCAGACAAAGATATATTGTTAATTATTACCAGTGATGGAAACTGAAAGAAAAGCCCTGGCTCACCCTTGCGAATAATATTTATTCTCCTGCCTTCTGTTTCATTTTTAAAAAATAGCATCCCTAGCAGGATCTAAAGATCACACTCTGTGTTGACATAGAGGGAAGTGTGCCACCCAACGATAACAAATACAACTGTCAGCAGTACCCAAACCCTACAATTTTTTAGAGGCCTGTCGTCTTAGAATTCACTAGAGCAAACCATACTTAGCTGGTGAGACCAGATGAGATAATGGACGAGCTACAGACTGTCCCTGCTGTGGACAGCTGGTAAAATCATTTAATTTTGAGCTGGAGATTTATCTGCAGACTTTCACTTAAATGTCCCTGAATACAGAAGCACAGAAAAAGATCTATCTATCTAAATATATACAAATAATTCTCACATATTTTAAAGAATGAGAACTTACTTCTGAGTCACAGAGTTTTCGAGCTTGTGTTGTTCTAATAAAATATAAATTGCTCGATATATCAAGTTCACAAAAAAATTGAAGGACAGCATGAGAAACATAACCTCAGATTTTACATATGGGTTAGGCATGAAGCTGTTTAACAAAATGGAGATATCTTTCAGGAAAAATATTTTTTTCAAAGTTTGAAATTTCCATAACCTCTCTGCAATTATGGGATAGACAACTAACTGATGGGAATTTTGATTTTTTACTTACACAAAAAATCCACCCTGATCCTTGTTTTCACTGAAACGTTTGGCGTTGGTATTATTTTGGATCTCCTTTAGCTAGGAATGCCTAGAACAGGATTTTCAACTAAATACATGCAACAGAATGAGGAAATAATGTTTACAGGAGTCCCTTGAGTCTAAATCAAGGCATTATCAATTGTTATTGTAATAACAAAGAAAGGTGCATCCCCTCTTGGCAAATTCCTGTTGTTTGCTTATCTCATGTGTGGCACTGGTGTTTTATTTGAAGAACATTTATTGATTGTTCCTCATTAACAATCATGCTGTATTGAATGAAAAGAGTCAAGTCATGTTTGATATACTGCTCTCAAACCCTTAAGCTTAGCACATCCATCCTGTCTGCGTTTTTCCCCCCACTGCTTCTATTCATTAGTTGTAATGGAGACTTTGAAAACTGCATGATTAGAAGCTGATTGTGCTTAGTTCGTTTGTTTTTTAAATGAGGGAAGAGCTCATACATTGTAGGAACACACCAGCTCATCCAATTTGGCACATCTAACATCTAAAGCTGGGTATATCTAATCTGATCCTATCTTTCTGAGAATGGCCAATATACTAGACAATGCAGAAGAGAGTATAGCAGGTTCCCGAGGGAGCAACTGCTAGGTTAACTTTGGTTAATGACTGACTTCTGTCCTGAAATAAAAGAGTTTATTGTTCCATTTTAAGCTATTTAGATTAGCAGTGTGTGGTCCTTTTTTTTTTTTTTCTTTTCTTTTTTTTTTCCCCCAGGTAGAGCTAGATTAGCTTTTGTTTGAGTTTTATTAAATTCCTCTTTCTACAAGAATAACACAGACTAATTATGGTCACCAGCCTGTTCCTCTCCACTTCTGTTCAGGACCATAGACCAAATTACTTTTATTTCTACAGCTTCTCAGTTTTCGCATATCTTGCTATTCTAGATGTCTAGATATTATTGAATTCCCAGGCAGAATAAATAGGAATGTTAGATTTCCATTTTCTGGTTATTAGTGTGCAGAACTGTCTTGCAATCCCTTCTGTGCATGTCTTCTCTAAGCCTTAAATCTTCATCTCTTTAATTTATCCTTGTAAAAACCTTAACGACTTTAATTATTTTTATCATCATTCACGTTTTGCTCCTGCCAGAAAACACAAGGTATTGATAATTTTGGGGCTTAACACAATACACTTTATCTGATCGTATCTGTTCCTAATTTGTACATCTATACTTCTGCATTACCATATTTAGCAGAATATTGGCTACATAATTAAAAAGGAGAACCAGACAGGTTGTAATGTTACTTGATAATTGTATAAACGAATCATAAGCCCGAGAAGTGACATTTCAACAATCATCAGCTAATTGAACTGAAACTTATAAGTAATTGGGGGGGTATGACCTCTACTTGAAGAATGTAGTCCTGCTCCTTGAGCGTAACCGTAATCTGCTGCCTGAGTCATCAATTCCCATGCTGGCTGTTGTTCTCCAGATGGCAATGCTGTACACATGCATCATGCAGCACTGACACAAACACAGTTTATTAAGCCACTTTCATCTCTGGTGAAAGTAAATGCTACTGCTGATGCCTGCTGCAAAGTCATCTATATCAGCTGAAAAAGTTCTGCTCTTGTCATATTACAAGCCATAATCCTTCAGAGCTCTAGAAAGAGAAAACAGTGCCAGCTACTGGTTGAAATGAAAAATGGGCTCCTTTGGGGTGCCTAATATGCATTTTGGCTTTTTTTGTTTGTTTGTTTCATTCTCAGCAAAAAGTCTGTTCTACAGAAATAAATTTTAAATATATATTTCCACCTCCTTGGCATCAATGGGACTAATGCCCAGGTTTATATCAAAATGCTGCCTGGAGGTGGGGGTAGATGTCCTCCATCCCATGCCAAGTCAATTGTTGGTTCCTGATATGTTAAGCAGATACACCTTGTAGAATGATTATCCTCTCTAAACCAGCTGCAAAATAATTGCATTTTCCTCCCCACTGTCAGATTGTTTCTTCTTATTTTATTTTTAGTGGGAAGTGCGAAAGGGCCAGGTGGAAAGGGCTAGGTGCCTGACAAAGGACAGGATTGTGAGATTTCATCCAAACAAGATCCCAGAACATCCATTTCTGAGCAGGCAATTTCTTTATATATGACTTTATCATGCATTTCAGTGAGCAAATTCAACACCTGCTGCATTTACCCTTACCCACAAAAATTGTCCTTTGGGGGGCTCAGCTTAGGTTTCCAAGAAACTTTCTAGCCTTAAAAGTTGTGGGAAAAGCTCAAGAATGTGATCTCAGTGCCACAGGACAGCCAACTGTGGACAAGCCTTTTAGGTGATTGATCTCCTGTTTCGGGATGTTTTGAAGCACCCTTGGTTTGCACGCTGACCCTACTTGCAATCCCATCGCCCACCCATGCAGATGGCAGATACTTTCCAATAGACACATACGTGTGTGGATTTTGCTAGCTGGAATTTACAGGAAGGTCTCCTGGCTCGCTGCTCTAACCAAACAGTCTCTTTTTCTCATCTTAACAAGATCTCGCCTCTGGGAGATGCAGCTATTTCCAGCTTCCATCCCTCTTTGAATTCCCAAGTCAGCAGAGGCTGTGAGACAGGTCGTTTCATGAAAGCAAGACCAGCTCAGGAGCGGTATCTCACACCAGGTACTGGGGCGTGCTGTGGCTTGGTGCTCTCAGCTTGTGCTGGTCTGGAGGCGAATGCCTCCTGCGGCCACCGAGGGGCTCAGCTCCTCCTGGGAGCCGGAGCCCTGAGCCAAGAGACCTGGGCCGGGGCCTGCTGCTCATCATGGATTAAGAACCAGCTATCAAGGGTCTCCTGAGCCTGTCTGCTCCATGGTACCTTTGGGAAGACAGTCAGACAAGTGGTCCTTACCCAAGATAATGTGTGCTGATCTAGGCTCCATTATATGGCTCTGCAGCTCCCTTTTAGATGTAAGCTAGAGAGTCAGTCACTGCGGGGTGAATATACGACTGAGACAACTCAAACACTGACTACAGTGTCTGTATAATAGGCTTTGGCTCTGCCTAAATTTGCAAATAGCCTGAAATACTGGCTTTGAGCAAATATGAACTAAACCATTCACCCTACTGGGATGCTTAGAAACAAAAAGCACAAAATGAACTACTGAAAAAATTGGAGTACAATATAAATAAAAGGAAATTGTCTCTCAAAATAAGTAACAATAATAACAGTGCCCAAACTGACTACAGCAACAAGTTTTTGTTTGTTGTTTGTGGTGACTGTTGTCAGTTTTGATTGTGTCAACAAGTTGGAGCACTTCTGAGTATCGGTGTCTGCTTCACCAGTTGTTAACAGCTGCTGATGGTGTGTTCTTCATGTAGACTATGCTATATCATCAGATAAAATGGCAATATTGATTGATCAATATTGATCAAATAATGATCCATTTAGCACTGTGTCCTGCTCAGGCCCATATCAAACTATTCTGAAGTTTATTGATACCTCATGGGTTTTTCATATGGCTGAAGGTAGCTCTGCTGTAGATCTTGGGGTTAGTATCAAAGCACCGGAGAAAGCTTTGAAGCTTTTGTCCCTGAATACTTTCTCCTCTGCCCAAGACAATTTGTCCTATGGTCATGTACAAACAGTAGCACACTGATGGATAAAGAGTATTCCTGTTGTGTCCTGTCTGGGAGCTGTAGTTATTACTCAAGAAATTACTGGATACCCTGCTGGGACAATATTTAATGTTACCTCAGGTGCACAGGAACTGATTAATTGAATGCCCCTGTAAGCAGGCATTACGTTTCAATAGGATTTGATTGTTTTGTCTCCCCTCCATTGGGTGCTTGGAGGGCTTTCTCATTGCTTAACTATCCCATGTCATGATCATTTCCATCTAAGGCAGAGAGAGATCTAGCCCTTCAAAGTCTGTCTGGGGCCATGACTTGGCTCCCGTGAGAGTGTGCACCACATCAATTAACGTAGATCACGATGGTTAGTTCTTAAGCTGATGTGACTGAAGGTTTTACTGCCATCTAACCCATACATCAGGTTAGTGAAGCCGTTTAAAATGACTCTCAGTCACAAAAGAGAACAGTAATCGGGGCACTTTAGCCTCCGAATCCAAATGAGTATGTCTGAGATGGAGCTCGTCCCTCATATGGCAGTCGGGATCTTGCTAGTCAAGGTGGGTTAATGGAAAGATGAGTTTGGACTGCTTGTGAGTTAATCCACAGCAAAAATCTAAATTAGCTGTCTGGGTACAGAGCGCATTAGGGTATTTTATAAACCTTTAAACTGCTCATGCAGTTCATGTATTATTCTGCATTTTAAATCAGTCTCTTGCAAATCAGCCCCACAGGAGGAAAAAGGGTTAGTTAGATCCTGATTTCTAACCTGCAGTTTTGCTTAAATTGTGTTTTTCTGGCACTGATTTACAGTCCCAGAGTGTAATTCTATAAGCAAAACCTCAGATAGACTAAAACAACATGGTTGTTATGGCTAGGAGAGTACCCTAATTTGGATCTGCCTCCATTTATGCTGCAGTAAAGGAAGAGCTATTTTTGTTCTTTCATTTTGCTTTATTTGGTGGACTTCATCCTGCAAAGAAAGTAGATCTACAGATAACAAGAGATAGTTTGGAGTTCCCTGAATATATTTCTGTTAAAACATAAACATGTTTATACTTTCAAAGTTTTTTTTTAGTGTCTGGCTGCCTAACGCTGATTTCTAGTGGTTTTCATGCAAGTGGCTGTCCTCCTCGTGGTGAATGTTGTGATGGTTTCTCAACTCTAATTTCTCTCTCAGCTAACCAACACTGTTACCTGGATCGATTACCTTAAGGTCCATGATCAGACGTGTGCCTGCACATATGCATGATGACTTCTCTTCTCAGTGTATCTCAGCCACAAATGAAAATTAGCCACACATGCATGGAAAAATTAATCTGATGAGCAAGTCCTCTTTCTTCTTTTCCCTTGTGCTCCTTAAAGACCTTAATTAATCTCAGTGGAGAAAAAATAATAATCAACACTTAAACAATGAAGTTTTGCTTAAGACGCAGGGGGGATGTTTTTTAAGCAGCTCATGGTGGTTTAGTCATGTGCAACTCATTCGAGCTCAGTGAGAGCTGCATGCCTAAAACTATGCAGAGCAGTATGAAATTTGTATGTACAGCAATGTATATTAAGTATGAATGCCATCTGCTTTCATGTAGTTTTTCATCCCATATCCTGTACATGAAGAGGCACCAATTCTGCTGAGATGTTTAGATGGGAAGACGTCAGAAATTACAATGTTTTACTGCTGGCACCTTCCCAGACAGAACACAAAGCTGATAGTTCCCGTGGAAATTTTCATGTCTGACTCAGTATCTTTTCCTTTGTCTATTAGCTTACCTATAAAGTCTTCTAACTGTAAACAAGTAGTCTCATCAGTTTCTTGATTTCTTGGGTGCCTAAAGCATAAGTGGCTGCCCTTAATGTGGCCTCCAAGTACTGTATTTAATTTGTGTCCCATTACTCTGCCCAAGAGGGCTCTGGATTTCAGCAACTGGTTCTCATTCAGGCCATCAGTCCAGGCTAGTTCAGCATTTTTGTTCAGATTAGGAAGATACTTTTGAGGTGAATCTCCTGCCTGTCCCCACTTACTGCACTTTGGTTTGCATCAGAGAGCTTTCTCACTGTGCAGCGATTCGATCCCCGTGGATGAAACCAGGCTGGAGTCTACACCCTGGGAGCACGCTGATGTACCCCAGCTGCTGAGGGGGGCTAGAGCTAATCAGAAGTAGCCCCCCGAAACACAGGCAGCGTAGACATTGGGTCCTCAGCACCTCCAGCTCCTCCCGAGCGCTCCCCACCTACTGCACCACACTCTTTGCTAAGGTGGGTGTTGGTGCTTGCTCTTGGAGTCCTCTAGTGCTCCGAGTCAGATGGGGTTGTGCACGATCTCCACGCTTAGTTAGCGTTTCTGGGTGAGATAGGTGACTCTGTACCAGTCACAGTCTCAAGCTTCACGGCCCCACCAAACCCATTATAATTACATAGCAAAAACTTTGCTGCTGTAAGATTTACTACGTATATATGCACAAGGCGAAAGGAAGATCAGAATTTTTCCTTTGGAACTGGGTTGGCAAGAGACTGAATGAATGAATGTGCAGCTCTTTACTGACACTGGATGCTTAATTCAAAAGTCATCCTGCCAGTGTTAAAATCATAATTACCAGCAAGTGAGAAAAACTTACCCATTTAGCTCATGTTGCATTTGTTTTAATTTGCTTATTTCTCAGTTTTCATGTGCTATCAGATTTCGAGTCCCCTGTTGTCAGGTGTAATTACTTCAGAAGACTTGGTTGGAAGAACTAAATTGCAAAATTTTCAAAATCCCTCTTGATATAGTTCTTCAAATCCTTTTGCCTGTGATAGGAAATGCAGTTAGGCTAACTTGGTAAATGCTTGAAATAATTGAGTAAAATACTACTTTGAGTGTAGAATACAGCAGTTCAAAGCAAATGGTTTCAAAGTCAGAAGTTAAAATAGAAATGTTACATAATGGGTCTTGAAGGAGCAGGAAAAAAAATTCCTTTCATTGTGGTGTGATGCCGAGTTCTTTCAACTTCCCTTGTAGTCATTCTGATTTTTTCATCATTCTATGTTTTAAACCACAATTTATGTTTAATACTATGCCAAATGAGATAATTTATCTTTGTCTGACTGCATATTTCTACTTAATCTACTTAACAAATTTCTACTAGCTGTCAACCATAAATACAACTCTACCCAGATTTGTTTCAACTCTTGTGGCTATGTGATTACCGCTCCCATCTTTGCTTCTGTAAGCTTTCTTTCATATATAATGGCTTACAGCTCAGTCGTGACTTCTGCAAAAAAAATTTTTGTATGCATCTGATCATACTATTGGGAATATAGCATCCCTTCTTAATCAGGAAAGGCGTTTCGAGTATGCAGCAAAACTGCTACCCTATAATACTTTCCACTGACACTGTGTTTAAGTTCCTTACAACAGAGAGTGTCCAGTTCGCAGTTGTTTTTTGGTGATATAAATAAAGAAGCATAGTATTTTGCACATTCTCAAGTTGTGTAAATACACGTGCAATGGATTGCTCAGGCAGGCCCTGTTTTCCCCAGCCTTTCTCCTGCTCAGCACGTGTTTAACATTGCACCTCTGGAAGTGGTTCCAGCTGCTCCTAATCTTATTCCATGTCTCTCATGAGCACTCCAAACTATTTATGCTAGTATCTACACTAGTAAATGAAGCGCACCCAAGAACAATCCTCGACTGAGAGGTGATGCCAGCTGGCACGCAGCCATGTGCTCCTGGGGTTTAGGGCTATCTCCAGGCAGGGAAACCCCCCCACCTGCCAAAGAGGGTGGCTGGGTCCCCACTGGGCTCGGCGGCAGTTTGCTGGAGCAGCGCCAGTCCTGCGCCTGGGAACCCTTTTGCTTTTGGGTAGTATGGACGGCTGCAATCCAGGGCCTGGGGATCTTCCTGAGTCTTACTCGGTTAACTAATATAGGCATAGCTTTAGTCAACGTTTGTGTGCTGTTTTCCAAGGAACTTGACAAGTACAAGTCCCTAAGTCAGATTTGCAATTTAAGATCCGTGTTTCTCTGAGATGGTAAGATTTCACAGCATTTCTGAAAGAAACATTTAAAATTTCTCACGCCGCCTAGTTGTCAGGCAAGTGAAAAAGTGCTGATGGCATAAAGGGGCTAGAAGTGAGATGACATTTTGCATGGCTGTTCTGGGGAGCGCTCTAATACTGAGCAAAATCAAAACCATTAGACTTGGAGATCAGCATCAGTGCTGTGTGGTAGAAAAAGGTTACAGAACTACTCCTTTTAGCTGACTTATAGTGCCAAGTTTCTGTGGAAATGCACTACACTAGGACCCAGCATGAAAGACTGAGAAAAATTTCTGGCTTTGTACCGGAATCAAGGAATAAAGAGAAATGGGCGTATAACAAACCTCACTGATTTCTGTTACAGAGTTCTGTTTGCTGTTTTCTATTGTAGTGGTACAATCAACTTTGATATTGAATTAGTGTATAGTAACCATTTGTGTTACTATGTAACAATTTGTCTCTTGGACAGGGGTTTGCACTGAGATAACAAAGAAAGTCAGTGTTACTTACTTTCAGTCAGTCTGCTTGAGGAATGGTTTTAGTTGCCAAATCATTCTTATTTTCAGTAGGGAAAGGAAAAAAAAAGTCTTTAAACATAAGTCAGAGTACATGGCAAATAGTTCTCCCTTCCAAATCAATTATTTTAACACAATGCATTTTTTAGAAATAGTTTCCATTGATTAAACAGTATGTAGCGAGCCAGAAAGTTCTGACTCATTTTTTTGCAATGAGGTATAAGACTTATTCCTGCTTGAAGTTAATATATGTCAGCTGAGATTTATTTAATTTGGGCAAAATAATTGCAACAACAGCAATAGATCATATTCTGTCGTGTTGCATTTTTGGTCCACTGAAAAAGATGGTAACAGGAGCTGGTGGTGGTTTTTGCCAAATAAAGAAAAAAAAGTGCCGGTCAGTTACTGACTGGCTCATCTCTTTTGGATGCTGTCACCTGTGTTCATCATCTTTCCGTAACGAACAAGATCAGCTGAGAAAGATGGAGAATTTTTCTGCAATGAAATAAAAGTGAGGAGATCAGTTAATGTTCTGCTGTTAAACATCCTCTTGATAGGGAGCCTCTGGCTCAGTTCAAGATAATAGACAGTGAAGCTCTAAGACAGGGGCAATTTAAATTACATTTTAATCCACTCTCAGGAGGGAAGGCAGCATTGTGTGAAACCATTAATAGAAAACCAGCAATGTTTCTTACTCTCTCATTTGTGTGCATTATGCCTGAACAATCTGATGAATTAACAGATTATCTCCTAATTCATTCAAACACTCCTCTGTGATGCCTTGAAAAAAAAATCCCATCCTGCCTTCATGACACCTTTTCAAAGCAATAACATCAGATAACCAGAGTCTCTGATCGAGTTTCATTGCATTTAAAATCTGATAGAGGGGTGAGGGTTGAAGGCAGTGTAAATGTAGGAGGCAATGTTGTTCTCACCACTGCATTGTGACTATGAACAGAGATATTTTGGCTTCCTTAGACTTCTACGCACCCTGTCAGTGTTGCTGGAAAGATTTATAATCTGTGCCTACACTAGAGACTTGGCCCACAGCCCGATGAGTAGGCTGCACTTTCATATAGCTTGTTCTTCTTCCAGAATGCAAACTCGATCAGCAAAACATACCAAACGTAAAAATTATTTAGTGTGAGGTATCACTGACAGAGATGAAATGGCAAGTGTGCTGTGTTAATCCCACTTCCCAGGCTGTAAATGGAAACTGCTGAGTAAGAGCAGCAAATCAATTTGCTAACCATGGCTCTAAAAATAAGGTGTGATGCAAACAGAAAATTAATGGGAAATGGATAATGTTGAATGGATTGATCAATGGAAATGTAAGAGAAAGACAAATTATGTGTAATTTCACTTTTCCCTTGGCTAATCAACTTCACGCCCATATGTAACCAATAAAGGGGGAGGGAGAGATCACATTAGTAAAAATTAACCAACCACGCTGAACACCGCTCCTCCACAACCCTGAGGAATTAGTGCAGGAAAGAGAAAAAATGTTTTACATGAAAAAGTTTGTATTGCCGAGAGTCTTGGTTTAGCTGAAATAGATCTGCCACGTGCCTTACATTATCCCCAGACCCACCAGTTTGTAGTGAGGAGATACTGGGAAAGGGCAAAAATGTAGGCAGGGGCATTACTGGAGGGAGAAGGGGTGATGTCTAAGGAGTTTATGCTGAGCTAGAGGAAATTTTTAAGTGCTCATTGCCATTACTGGGTTTAATTTGCGATGGTGACCATGATCATCACAGTTTCACCTCACATGCTATCTCAGTGACTGGTTTGGGATTACTTAGGGTGAAAGAAAGTGAAGAACTTTGCCCCTTAAGTTGGGCAACGTTAGTGCAACTCCCCACCCCCACTCCCCCCCGTTTATGTGACATCCCATGGTATAGAAGACCTTGTTGGCCACTCTGGGTCAGCTGCCCTGG
>JAVJGG010000009.1:8955479-8975826 GCA_035590195.1 Aviceda cuculoides
ACTGAACTCAAAACACAGCACTGTACCAGCTACTAGGAAGACAATTAACTCTATCCCAGCTGAAACCAGGACAAGAGTCCAGGTAAAATCTACTCTTTTTGGAGCAATGGTCTATTTTTCAGGTAGTTTTCTTTCATAACAGTGGGGATTTTGAACATATTTTTCATTGAAAATGTTGATTTAACAGGTAGTAGTAACCTGTACTAATCTCTATAAAACTGAAAACACTAAAGACATTCCAATTTTTGAAAAAAGGGGGAAATTGGGGGCATGTTTTTCTTCAAGAAAGTCAAAACTAGATTATTTTTTGTATTAACATTTGAAGATCCCCAAAATCTAGTTGTTTTTTTCAGTGTTAAATGGGAAAAAAAACCCCAAACAAACAAACAACCATTTTATGCAAAGGCAGTTCAAAGCCAATCCCCCGTTTCTTTCAGGAAATATTTACCAACTTCTGACCAGGAGTTCCTCTGATCAGGAAGTTCAGGATCAAGTCCAGCACAGAGTGAGGTCTTGCCAGTGTGGATGCCAGTGCTGTCTTCTGCAGGCTGCTCCAGCCACTGGTGCCGCTCTGGGTAGCTGACTTTTTTTGCAGACCAAAGATTTCACCAGCTCTCCCCCTAAGCGGGCATGTCCTGGTGAAGGCTTGTTGGCTTTATGCCACTGACTGCAATCATCACAGCGTAACTTCATGTTAAGATCATCCCATTTTCATGAAGCAGGTCCAATCCCAATGCCATCGTGGCAGGTCCCATCCCATGGCCATCACAGCTTTGCACAGGCTTTCCACAGACAGGTATATTTATCAGTGGCTGGAGTCCTTTGGCAGATCAACATGTTTTCACCATATCCAATAAGGTTGCTTGTGGTGCTAATAAGATGTGTGAGGCTTAAAGAGTGGTAATTGTCTTTCCAATAAACATTTAATTGTCCTACATGCAGAAATAGTTTGTGATTAATCCATAATTGTTTTGGGGTGCTGAGGTATGTTCTGAGCGGAGATATTTCTTTCTTTCTTTACTTTCCTAAGCATGAATGAATATAATAAACCCAGTCACCAGTCTGCAACAGGTCGGTGTTGATATCCAGCATAGTGAGATATCCAGCTGAGATCAAATGCAACTTGCATCTATCACCATCATGGGGCTTCATTTGATTACTTGGAGAACTGGGGAGGGGAAGGCCTGAGATGGAGATCCAGATATGTGTGTGAGATGAATGGGTGACCTTACAGATGACGTGTAGTCAAACAAACCAGACAGCACTTACACAAAAACCTGAATGATTTTGGAAGCTCTCTCTAGGAATGATGCTTTTAGAGGCTATATAAATCAGATGATCCTGCATGTGCTCTTCCCCTGGCTCTAAAAGCTAAGCAACCTTGAGGTTCCTGCATCAGGAGGTGACCATACTAATCTAGCATTTGTGTTGCATGAAGTGTCCATGTTATCGCCAGCGTCTGGATATACAGAGAGCTTTTAATCTGGCATGGCACATCATCCCGAGGAGAACACTGCGCCTGAATCTTCAAAGATGCTCTTGTCTCATCGGCTTCCAGTTGTGTTTATTGGCAACCTGCAGCGTGTTGCCATGCAGCTGGTATGCAAGCTGAGGAGAACATAAACAGCACAGTTGGGAGACAACACATGCTGCTCCCAAAAAGAAAAAAAAAAGTCTGAAATACAGCAGCAGCAGCAGAAAAACACACATTTTCATGAGAATTCCATATGGAAACAAAGCAAAACAGAGAACCAATCTCCCAAATGATTATTTTTGTGGCAAACCTTCCCTCTTCCCTGATGCTTCCTCTTCCACAAACTTCAACTGTAATGCCTCACCATTGACTACAGTGTTTGGCATCCTACAGGCGTGGGTCTAGCCTGCAGCTGGCCATTTTGGATGCCACCGTCCTGCAGGGAAAGGGTGCCAGGACCACCTTATCTGTATTTTGCCTTTACTAATAGAGGCAACTCTAGTAGTCCTATTGCTTTAAGGCAGCAGCATCCCTCAGCTCAGGGCTGTGGCCAGGACGCACCAGCCACGCTCTGCATACAGAGCAAGGAACATTAGAGCACAGGCTACTGGTTTTGAGAGCAACAGCTAAGTATGCTGCAGGCCACGTTCTTCCCAGCTCGTTAAGCTGGCAAGACAGTTTAACCTCCTGGTCGACTTTCCTTCTGGATCCCCCGCTCTTCCACCCAGCACTGGCTTTTTTGCTCAACATCCAGGTCTTAAGGTGCATGTTTTCTTTTCTAGATGTCATGACTAGTTCATGAGACCTGGGTTTTGCTCCAGCAGATAGAACCTGCTGACACTGAAAGCACTGCCTGTTTCTTTCCACTAATTGCATGCAAACTACTCAACTTGCCTTAGTCTCCTGCTTCCCTCTGTCTGCTGAGGACTGCAAATCAGGTGCATGCCAGGAGAATAGACAGAGGTCATATTTGAATTTCATCTTTCTGGAGAGACCGGCTTGCCACAAAAGAACAGGAGGTCAAAGGCAACCTTTGTCCCCTCCAGTGTGCTTCAGCCTCCTTGACTTCAGAGATGGCTTTTCTCTTCACTGCTTGGCCTTGCCTTTACTATGTCAGCATCTTTTGCATCCCTGGGCCAAGCATGTCTTACAGGCGTCTTAAGCTCTGCTCTGTGAAGGCGGGATATTGTCAGTGCTCCATGTCCAGATCAAAAAAGTACTGGCAGAGAGTCTGACTGAAGTGAGCGCCACAGCCTTCCTGCTGGAACAGGCTTGGGCTCTGCTTTTGTAAAACCCAATGTCAAAGATCAGACATGGAAAAAGGCAAGCAGTTGTTATAAAGTAATTTAGTAGATAAAATAAGTGGATATCACATCCCCAGATGGAGTCATTGCAGTTGTAACTGCTTGAAAATCATTAGTCAGGCTCCAAGAAATCCTGAGATTGGCTTAAATACGATGAGAAAATGCATTTGGGGTGCATTTAGTTGCCTTTCAATACTGAAGCATTAAAGGCTCAGATGGGTTAGAAATGTATTTTTATTTAAAAGTGAAGCAGAGCTTTTCGGTAGGGCTGCTTCCATGTTTGAAGAAAGTCACAAAATGTGGCAGGAATCACTGAAACAGTTTCCTGAGTTTTTGATCTGGAAAGGAGAGCAGCATCAGCTTTCCATGGGTAAACACCTGGCTCCCCTGACTCTGCAGGCACCAAGGCAGCTGCTCCAGATTTACACCTGAGCATGCAGGACCAGAGTCAGAGTAGACTTCTGCTGACAAAAAATGGTGCAATAAATTTAAAATTAATCTTTTCTTTGTTTATCTTCTAATTCGCTCACATCCTTCTTCATTTTCTATGTCAGGCAGCAAAGCACAGGACAAAAAATGTGGAGTATTACATAATGAATGTGACGTTCATACACTTGGGGTCATGTTTTTTGCAGTAAAGATGATTATTTCTAGTCAACTCCATTTATATGCTGGCATGAAGATCCCATATGAAGATCAGGATTTTCTTTTGAGATATTCACCTATCTTCAAGAATGATAAAATCTGTTAATTGATGTAATCCCTAAGTAGCGGTGCTGAGGTACGTTTTGATGAGCACGGTGTGAGAATTTAAAAAAAACTGTATCTTCCTTATTGATACAAACTAATTATAACTAAATGCACAGTAGTTTTAATTAAATTGTCAGTGTAGTGACAGTAATGTTGAGAAAGTGGTTGCACAGTCATTCCTTTTTAATGATGTCTCTTCTTAGTATTTGGGGCAATTCCAGATTTATGAAGATTAGAAGAGCCATATACCCTAAATTCTTTCTTGGAGGTTCTTGTAAGAGTGTTGTGTCATTGCAGTGAAACCAGAGACAGATAGATAATTCTCCCTTTCTGAAATCATGTCTTGTGTCTTCTGGAACATTTTTACATCTATTATATGTGCGGTTAGAGAGAGCGCAGGCTGCCCGCGGACATAGAGACTACACTAGCATGGAGGAATGATCTAAGAGTGTTTCTGAAGCAAAAAAGGGATGCCGCTTACGATGGTGAGACAGTCTCCTGCAGTAAAACCTTGCCCACTTTTTAAATGTGACTAATGATTTGGGGCACTTCAATCTAGAACACTGTGAAGGTTGGCGAGTAGGTGTTTAGAGGACGGCTAGTAGCAGCCTGTTCAAAATCAGAACGCTGTGACATTTCTGATGTTGATGCTCAGAAATGGAGGCATCCATAGCCAGAAGAGGGGTCGGTGGATGTGCCTGGTGAGTTCATTTCCTTTTATTCCCCGCACTTTGCTTCACAGACTGTAGTCTCTTTTTGTACAGAATTTCTATTCAGCATGTACGCTTGTGCAGGCCAGCGGAGGAGGCGAGGGGGTGGCGATGCCACGTGCTCCTGCCTGCAGCCCTGCTGCCGGTGCCTGCCCCTGCAGGGCTGGCTCAGTGCTGCTATCCCCCATGCGCCAATCTCGGCGCTGCCTGCCCGCACCAGCGGGATTGTCGTTAGTAGCCGTACAGTGTGGGGGTCATTGCTTCTCCCTTAAACAGCACTGCATAATTAAAGGTGGTAGAAAACAGGCCTCAAAGCAGGAGCTGGGAAATGAGGTGGCTGGGTAGGATGAGAGGGAATGGCCAGTGCTGTGGCTCTGTCTTGCATAGCGGGGGGCACCACACACTTAACCCAAGCCCTGACGTTTCCTGACTCGATCTCTGGTTCGAATAACAGGCTTTTCATATATCAGAGAGAAGGAACGAGGTAGTGCCGTAAAGATGTCATTCCTGTTCCTCAAGTGCCTCTGCCTCCTGCACGGGGGGACAGATCACCATGCACTTGCCATGACATGCACTAAATTACTTTATAACTACTGCCTGCCTTTTCACACGTACGATTCTTGACATCTGTTTTTACAAAACCAGACAAAGTCACACCTTTTGACTATCTGAATGGTAATACATTCACAGGCTGAAATCCTCAGCTCAGGTAGAATTTCCACTGATCCCAATGCAACTCTTGTTAGGATCGAGGGTTTAATTCAACTTAATAAATACCTGCCGTAGCAAGTGGAAGCCAGGAGAGCCGGGCGCCGTGCCGGGAAGCCCAAGGTTGCCAGTGGTGGTGGCACAGCCCTTCCCAGCCCCACCGGGGCTGAGGCCTCATCCAGCGTGGCTGGAGCTGAGCAGGAGCTTGGAGGTATTCTGCCTGCCCCGCACCAGGGCGCGTTTTACCCATGGGGCTGGTGAGCTTGTGGGTATGGACATCCTTTCAACAAAAATCTCATTCGCTCAAGAACGCCTCATGTTTCTAAAGGAAAATGCATAAATGAAAATATAAACAGCGAGCAGAAAGTGGTATTTAATGTCCAGCACACATGTGCAGCATCGCTGATGATGTTGCCTGGTAACAGAGGAGGGGATGGCAGAGCCCTGCCAGGAGCCAGCACCAGCCTGCGAGTCCTCTTCAAGGCTGAGGGTTTGCCCAGGGGAAAGAGGGAGCCCCACAGGCAGCACTCTCCTCCTTAGCAACCCCCCCACACAGACAGACACACAGGCATACGTGCAGACATCCACTTCTTTGGGGGCTGCAAAATGCCATCTTGAATAAATAAATACATGCGTTCTCTTTTCATCTCATACCAGACACTTGTGTTTTGCTGTAAGGTGCCTACAAAGGGCTTCGAATAGCAGTACGTTCCAGCAAGGAAAATTTTCGCATCCTGTTCCTTTGATCATGATGGCATGGTGAGACGGAAGCAGACTGTCTTTGTTTCTGTAACTAGGTAGGGTGCCCAACTTGACAAGAAAAAACAGTTCTTACCCTACCAATTTGCTTTTTATGACCTAAAGAGCATTGGAATAATTTATGCATTTGTAAGTGCATTAGAAAGAGGCTTGAAAAGAAAAAATGGTAAAGTCCTCAGGAATCGGCTTTTTTTTTCACTCCTTAGCATATTCCATTGTATGAAATTATAATCTCTTTCCCTTAGTTTTCTTTAGTGTGTTTTCCACAGTTATAAGGCTAATGTCATTTTGGGTTCCTCCTGCAGTACCTGAAACTGTTAAATGAAATTTGTATTCAGTCAAAAAGCAAAATATGTTATTGCAGCAACTACCAAAGTCACAAAAATAGGCACTCCTACATATACACTCCTGGCAGGCACTTGCAACGATTTTTGGTTCAGCCACTCTCAGTCCCACTGGGTGCCGAGAGCTCGAAGCCCAGGATGGAGTCCACCCACAAACAACATGCATTGTTGAGTGGAATGTGTGCTTGGGAACAAAATTTCCATCTTGTAAAGACAGAACTAATTGTATTAGGTGTTTTAATGCTAAGACAAGTCAGTCAGATAATATATGGTTCTCATCAGCCCTCCCAGAGGTCAGAATAGTCTTTATCTGCAGCTGAGTGGTACCCCAAAAGGATATGTGTTTTCTTTTCTTTCAAAACCATCTTGTGAATTCAAATAAATTCCTTCCTGCCAGAGATGTGGCTGAAAGCGCTGGTGGCCAGCACGAGCTTGTGGAAGCCATGTACATACACATCTGCATAAAATTATGTTTGCAATTAATTCAAGAAATAGTTTGTGTCTCTAGTAACTCCTAGATGTTTTACTAAAATGTTGATGGCACTGGCTGGAAAGGAAATAAAAGGATTTTTTATTTATAAAAAGCCTGTAAGTAATTACCAGTTCATGCAAAGGAAACCGTACGACTGCAGTGAAGCCCGAAGACCTTTTTTAGCGTCTGCCTCTAGCTATTTCTTAGAGCGTAGAAGACTGGAATTAAGAAAACCTATTAAACAATTGAATGACAGCTTTTACAGTAACTAATCTAATAAAAGATTAACCCCTCACAGCAGATCTATATATGTTGCCAGTAGAAGGTTTTTGACCAAGCTGTTAGAGGTGTTACCTTCATCACAGACTAATAACTAGATAGATAAATAAAACAAGCTTATCATAAAAGAGTTTCACAAGGCTTTTTTATGATAATAAAAATTAATTACTTACAATCAAAAGTGAAAATATGAGTACACAAGGGAGATCCATTATTTGAAGTGAATAATAAAAATTGTTTGGAGAATTAAAAAGTTACAACACATACAATGTGACGATACCTTTTGCCACAATCTTTGTGTCCTGTGAAGAGGACAAATACCAGCTTTGGTTTTAAATTATGGCAGCACTAATTGAGGACAATAAAGAATAAAAATGTAATCTTTTAAAGACACTTCCAATTTATAGGCTGCATTATTCAGAGGGCGAATGCTGAATCCACTGAAAACCATTTCATGTTTAAAATCATGACCCATACAACTTTGTGGGAATGATATGCAGCCCCAGTTCTAATTACTTGCGGTACAGGGGATTGATGGATTTTCTGTTCACTTGGGAGTATCACAGGAGCAACAAACAGGAAGGGAATTTCTGAGGAAGAGACCTAGTGAAGTATTACCTAGCATGTTGAGTAGCCGTGGGATTGGAGGGCAGGTTAGCTGCCCTGAAAGGTGCTCTTCTGCAACTCCAAAGCCATGAAATTGAACAGCAGCCAACCCCTTTAAAAGACTGCGCAGTAATGAACTGTAAAAAGGGGGGTCGTTCAGTGAGATACTGCTTTACAAACAGCAGGAGAGAGCTTTTGGCTAGCAGACAAACTCCTTCCAGCATCATGATGAAGCGTGCATCGTCTTCCTGCTGGGATGCTGCCCATTAGCATCAATCCAGTCCATGGTGATTTGGGTCTTCCAAAGGAGCCTTTTACGCTAATGATATTAACCAAATACGAATTCAGATAGCACCTTTTAACCTTATATGGCTTCTTTGTGTGTTTTATTGTTACTAACCACAGCTGTAATCACAATAACAACGTATCTGACAGAGGCCGTAAAGTTAGGACATGGAAATACAGTGCACCTCCACAAACTGGTGTTGGACTGATCATCTGACCTTAGTGGGAGCTTCATGGTGTGGCAGTTGGGTTGCTGTTAATAATGCAAAATATAGCTTCATGACTCCCTCCACTGAGGAAGAAAATGAAACCGGCAAAGCCTGTTTATTTTCCCCTTCTCTATTTGCTGCCATCTTGCTATAGTGTCTTTTCCAAAGAGCTGTGATTGCCACACAAAACTCCTGGCACTGTTGATTGATAGCTGTAAGGAAATGATTTGGTGGAGGTTGTTGCGAGTGGTGTCCTCTCTCCTTCTCAATGTAGAGCACAACCTGGTTTGGGAGGGTTTCTCCCTGACCACCTGCTCACTTTGAACGTTTTCTGATGATGATCTAGCAGACTAAATGCTGGCCATCATAACTTTTGTTTAATGCCGTAATATGAAGTGGATTGAGCCATGGCAGCTGTGAGGGAGTGACAGAGAAAAACAGGTAAGCACAGCAGGATGGACTTAGGTACCATCTGGCTTCAGGAGTTTTTCATTACCTGGGTTTTCTCATTTTCACCAAATGACTTCTGCTGGGCAGGGATTACCCCGCTGGAAATCAGCTCACTTTCATAAGTGCTAGGATACATATTAACATACCTAACTTTACATGTTCCCATTTGATGATCTCTGTCTAGGAACTCACGGGTTGAAAGGGGGTGGGAGAAAACTTATGGAAAAGTTAATTTTCATTTCACATAAAATTGAATACATTTCTAATTTTGGTTATTTTGTTAGAACTGTGCTCTTTGGACCAAAATTTTCCATCATTGTACATCAAAACATTTATTCCTAGGAGCTGAATTTGGTCCAGAAAGAGATGAGTCAGCAAATTACAAAGCAGGAAAATTTTCCTGTAAGGCATTTCATCCTGGGCATTGAGAAATAGGTAACCTTTATAATGTCAATTTTAGAAGCACGTAGACCCTGTTTGCCTCCATTTTATCCATGGTTGATCCAATGTATTTTGATTAGCCGGGGTCATTCAGATAATCCATCAAAAGTTTGGCTAGTTTCATCAGTCTTTGTGACCTACTGGGCCCAGCTAGTTGGTTTGGAAAGCACCATAACCAGATCTTCAGGAGATCTCCAGTATGTTTTTGTTTCTCAGGAGCTAAAAATTCTCACAGATAGAAGGGTATATCTACTGATGATTAAGGTATGGTTTCACCTTAGTGGAATATTTGAGCCAGAGTCTTGGCTATTCCCATTCTTCCTGGATGCTGTTTTCTGCAGCACCACTTAATCTGGAATATAAATCTGGTGGTGACCTTCTGCGCAGCTATGGATTTCATTTACCTTACACTTGCACTCTCAAGTGCCCATGATTTTATGGCATACTAGAGAAAAAATGGCTCATAAGCATCTTGTGTACCCAAACCTTTGTGTTCATTTGTATGTCAAAGCTGTTGAAACTGGAATGTTTCTCATGTTTCATACATATCCATGTTCCATATACACACCACACCTACCCCCCATAGCAAGAACAAGATGCGATCCTAGAAACTGACAAAAATGCAAACCTCAAAGCTGCCAAATTAAGTAAATTTGTCAGAGAAGCCGTGAAAGCATCTGCAAGCTGAATCTCATGAATTTCATAATGAAGAGAATTCCACCAAATTGGGGCCAGGCACATTCCAGATGGCACAGATGGTTTAACAAGTGACAGATTGGAAACAGAACCCAAATTATGAGCAAGTACGTAAACAGAAATCAAAATTTCTCCAATAGGTAGGAGTCAAAGTCTGAAGGGTCTTCAGAAACAATAATAACATGTTAATTTTAAGCCTCAAAAGGTAGCCAAGTGCAATGCCTGAATAAAGATGGAAGATGACAAGTTGTGAGAAGAGCACACAACTTTTCAGTAGCTGCCAAGTTTGGAGTAGATTCTCAACAAAACAGAGAGGCAGAAAATGGCCCCCCAAATGCAGCTATAATCCAACCTGGAAATTGCAGATAAACAAGTCAAGATTTCGTTAACTGGCTCATTGCAAAACCAGTCTGAAAGCTGGGTGGAAAAAAATGACTTTGTTGTGTCTTTTTTTAATCAAAATGTAATTTTGACTGACTTGTATGAGAGCCAATTTCTAGATGGGTGAAAATGTGCAAATCAGAAAAACAGTAAGTACCCATGACCATGTGAAGAAAATGTGTGAAACCAATAGGAGCAATGAAGGAAGAATCAGAAGTAAGAATATTTCAGCATCAATAAGGGAGGGAAGGAAATCACAGCAAAGCTAACCATCAAAACAGCATACGGGAAAAAGTGAGAGGAATCTTATCTCAGAGTTAAACAAAGACTGATTATTTTATACTGCAGTAATACAAAGCCACCATATGCGCTATCTTTAAATTCAAGACAGCAAAAAATTTTAATTAATAGAGTAATAATGCTAATTACATTGTAGGAGCAGTATAAGAACATACGAGTGTGAAAATACTAATTATAGGTTTGTGTGTGTATATGTACATATGTGTGCACATATATATTTATACACACAGACACGTAATATGTATGCATAACATTTTACAGCTGCAAGTGTCTCCTAGTCCTTTTAAGCCATTGGTAATAAAGCTTCCTAACAGCCATCCTCTTGGTGACAACGTTGTCATCCATTACTGGTGAATCTCTGGATATTAAACACAGGCTGTCGTCCCTGTTTATGCATGTGAATTGGTTTTGTGACCGAGTGAAGGATTTCTGTAGAGTCAGAGTGATGGGGAACATGCCGTGAAGTTGGCATACTCTCTCTTAATACCTCCTAGGCTCTTCGTGGCCTTAGGGACAAGGAGTATTTTGCTGGGTAAAAGTAATAATAATAAAAGCAGGGGTGGTTTGAACTTTCAGGCATGGTTAGCTCTTCCGTGCAGTCCTTTCACAGAGGGGCTGTGGACATACTCTCTCTTCCTGCTCTTTTTTACAGAGTTGAATATGTTCCACCTCCTAGAGCCACCAACAGCCATATACCATGAAGAGGCTGGAGGGCTTCAGCAGCCCTGCTGTGTCCCACCACGCACACATACATTCCCCTTCAGTTTGCAGGGTTGCAGAGTGTCATTTAATCTCATAGGTTTTGTTCATGCTTTTATCTGGCCAAGTGCGCTAAATGCACATACCTGGGAGCCAGGTCAAGCTCTGGATTTGTCCCGGAGACATGGTTTGGAGGAACTGTCTTATGGCAGGGATTGCTCCATAGTACTTTGGTGCAAAGCCATTTCATAGCTCTTCTGTTACCCAGTGTCAGAAAGCCTTTTTTTCAAAGAAGGTATGTATGGCCTATTGTCATGGTTTAACCCCAGCCAGCAACTAAGCACCACACAGCTGCTTACTCACCCCCCCCCCCCAGTGGGATGGGGGAGAAGATTGGGGAAAGAAATAAAACTCATGGGTTGAGATAAGAATGGTTTAATAGAATATAAAAAGAAGAAACTAATAATAATAATAATGATAACACTAATAAAGTGACAGTAGTAATGATAAAAGGATTGGAATATAGAAATGATGCACAGTGCAGTGGCTCACCACCTGCCGATCGAGACCCAGTTAATCCCCAAGCAGTGGTCCCCAACCCCCACTCTCCTCAGTTTATATACTAGATATGATATCCCATGGTATGGAATACCCCGTTGGCCAGTTTGGGTCAGCTGCTCTGGCTGTGTCCTGTGCCAACTTCTTGTGCCCCTCCAGCCTACTTGCTGGCTGGGCACGAGAAGCTGAAAAATCCTTGACTTAAGACTAAACACTACTTAGCAACAACCATGTTGATAACAATCAGTGTTATCAACATTCTTCTCATACTGAACTCAAAACATAACACTGTACCAGCTGAAACCAGGACACCTATGAACAGACCATAAAATGTCCATTTGAGTAAATTAAGCGGGAAAAAAAAAAGTGTATTTAAGTTGAGTAGTTTTGCCTGCTGGCCAGGCCTGTCACCTCTTTTTTTTTTCTTTTAATCTGGTCTATCTGCAGTACCATCTCTGTACCGCCTCCTGGGTTTCTTATTTGCCTGTCAGTCTCTGCCCTACTGCTTGCCCTACTGCCTTTCTGAATTTCTCTGATATTCAGATCAACTCAAATATGCTCTCAGATCAAACAGTGGAAAAAGCAGTAATTTAAGTCACAAAGGCCTGTGCACATTATAAATCCCAGATAGGCGCTGGAGGTTTCCCTTCATATCTGCCTGCCTCCCCTCCCAACATCACCAGAATGTTTTCAGGGTCTGATACTGCCTGCCTCCTCTATTTCTCCTGAGTCAGGGAGAAAAATCCCCTGTGGGGAACCCAGGGACCCCAAAGCCTCTTGTTTCCTTTGATGTGCAGCACATGCCGACCATGGGGGAAGGAGGGGAAGGAGCATCGCTGGGGGGAAGCATGCGATTCGCTCCTTGGTGCAAGCAGCGTGCCTGTAGCTTAACAAATTGCTGGCTTTCATCTGAAGAGGGGCTCGTGCAACATCCTTAATTGGATTTCTCTGAAGAACTGCAGGTCCTAGTTCATCGCCTAGAAGGGGAAGATGGTAACAAACATGGACATGCAATATATGGCGTTGCTTAAAGAAAAGGCCAGGTGCTGGCTTTGTGACAGGGCTCTGGCCCATCAGCGCCAGCAGTGTGTGACAGCTGTGAGGTGACGATGGGCGCATCTCAGTAGGAGACCCTACTAAAAACATGAGAAAACTCCTGCAAAAACACAGCCTTCTGCACGAACATTTGTCTGACCCCAAAGGGATGTCAGCATCACTGGGGGAAACATGTATTCCCACCTCACTCCCCCATTGCTCACCCTCACTGAAGTTGTGCCGTCCACCTTTGGGCTCGCCCTGCTGACCCCACTGCCGCCACGGGGTACGCGATGTGGGTGCTGGGGGCACTGGCAGCTGGTCCCTGGGAGCACCTGGTCGTGGGGTAGGAGCCTGGTCTAGGGCTATGCCAGGGAGTAAACAATGGATTACTAATTAGGCATGGCTTTAGACTGTGGTCACTGCACCTTTGAGAAGATGATTAAAGGAAAAATGCGTCGGCATGTTCTCTGTTTAGAAAAAAATGTTTAAAATCTCTGTGTCCCACCATCTGTGGAGGTGGCAGTGTTCTTTCATTAGAGGCTTGCAACAGCATGCAATGAGCTCTCATTAGGCATGAAGAGGCAGATCCCAGGAAATTTTCCTGATGGATGGGAATTCTCCTGCAATTCCTTGGACAACCATGTCTTGCTCCTGCTGGAGTTGCTGTTGACTTCAAAGGAAGCGAAGGGACAACCTGGTTTTCAGTGTGTATGAAAGCGTGCTTTCGCTGGCACCAGCTTTGTCAGAAACCAAAAGGAGTCTTCACACCAGGAGCAGATTACCTGACCTGTCTTTTTTTTTTTTTCTTTTCATTATTCCCTCTGTTATGACTGTTAATTTTTGTAAGCAATTTTGTTCTTTCCCTTTCCCAATTCCACTCCAGATGCTTGATCCTGCCTGATACTTTCTCTCTGACCACACAGTCTGTTGCCATGGAAATTCAGCTTTGTAACTTGGCTGATGGATTAGGGAGAAGACAAAAGATAGGCTGGGTAGGAAATGAACCTTCATTTGCTAAAAGGGCAAGACTGTGGTGGTGGCTGTACTGCTACCAAGCCTAGGGATGCCACTGAAAGCAAAGTCCCAACTCTGGATTTGCCACGCCATGCCTGGGATCAGGCTCTGGCCCAGCTCATGTGTGTCAGCACCCGGAAAGGGGTATAACTGGCAGCCCTGTGCTGGAAGAGGAGGTTCAGTCTGTGCCTTTGCCCACCATGAGTGGGTCATGTCTCGGTGGCTAGCAGATGGGTGCCAGAACTTCATCAGTATACAGGCCCCTGCTAGGAGCCAGGGCTGCTCAGGCTCCACTGGTCTATACAGCTGCAAATTCAATCCTCGATTTACCCAAGCCAAAGCACACAAGGCTCCCTGAAATACTTGCATTTCAGTAGAAGGTCTTAAAGAAATCCCACAAAAATGGCTCTCTATTAGCAAGGCAAGGCCAGATGTCCATTTAATGTTTTGGCTTATTGCACCTAATGTTTGCTGTCGAAAATTGTGAAGGTTATCCCTTGGCTTGCTTGCCCCCAAGGGGTTACGCGATGATTTCAGTGGCTTTCCAAGAGGGTGGGTGAGCAGCGCTGCTGCCCCCACGCAGTGTGCTGCACGTGTGGCTGAGGCAGTGTGGATCTGGCCAGGCCCAGAGCCGTGCAGCACTTTGCCGATCAGGCCCTGAGATCCCCACAGCATCCGGGAGGCTGTTTGACATTTTGGTAGAATCCGACAACTTGCAGCATGTGCCCAGAGCACCGTATTGATGTCACTTTGCTGGATGTGGGCCAAGCATCCAAAGGGCAGTGAGTTGGTTAACATGATAATCATGTTGCATCCTAGTCTCTCCATATGACAGAGGTATCCGTTCCTGTTCATGATGCTGCCACATTTTTCTCTGAGGGCAAATGTGACTTAAGCAAAGTGGCAGAAGGGAAAGAGACTAGTCAGCATTCATCAGGGAAGAAAAAAATCTGTGGTGAAAACAGTGATGATAAACACCAGGAGCGACTACCGCCCCTGTGGGATCCAGTCTGCTGGGTCTGATAAAACTTTGAGGACTGACAACCCCAATAACCAATGGGAGTGCTGGAAAATAACCCGATGAGGATCAAGAAGCCTTGGGGTGGCAGGGACTTCCATGTCCAAGCCAGCAAAAAGAAAGGGGAACTGCCGTATCACCAAGAGGTGGTGCCTCTTCTCAGCGGGAAGATGAGAGTCGCAGCAGCTGGAGAAAGTGCAGCCCTTAATAGCCGCCATAGCATCCAGCCCTGCTGAAGGGCAGAGCAGTCCCGACGCCATGGGAGTTGTTTGACTTCCCAGCAGGATTTCATCCTCTTGCCAAGGATTAGAGCAGTGCAGGCCCACTGCCATTCTGTGGGGACAGAGTAGGGCCCAGATGCTTCTACAAAATGGGAGCCAAACGAAGGGTTTTCTCTAAAGCTACTTTAGATAGGTGGAAATCCTTCCACTGACGGCAGTGGCCTCGGGGTCAGACCCTGAATCTTTGCATCTTGCCTTGAACAAACTTGAGTCTTTTTGAACGTGAGGTCATCTGTGTTATCCTAAGAATTTGCCAGGATTTCCAGCCCCGAAATGACCTCTGCTTTCCTCCTGCTTGGCGGTTTCCCTCCCCAAGATAACCTTATCATGAAAGTCCTTTTCCTCTGTGTTTCCTGCAGGCACAGAGGGACTGCTCTGCGGGAGTCTGCAGCCACAGCCCTTTCTCATGGGGTTGCGCCGGCTGAATTTGGTGGTGTTGCTCTGAGCTCCTTGGGGCAAGGACTCTTGGCTGCTACGTGCCGGTATTGGGCTTAGGCTTATGGAGTCTTGCTCGTGGCTGCTATTTCCGATTTCTTGGTCACAGCTTGGACTCATGATCAAGGCAAGCAGAGCATAGGGAAGGGAGAGGGCCATGATGCACTCACCCTGTCCAGTTTCTTCTTCAGCAAATGGACAACCTTAACCAGCAATTCTTTGCTATTGAACCAGATGTTGTATTTTAATGGAGAATATAGTAATGTTGCTCATTGCCATACATTTCCCATCATCAGTCTGAAATAGGAAACTGATTGATATGATCAATATTTGACTGGCAAAGCTGTAATATCACCAGCTGAACCAGAAGCACTTTCAGCTCAGTGGCAGAGTCCTTTCTTAATGTAGCTATACAATACTTCAAAAATATTTGCAATGGATTTATTTCCAGTTGGATCTAAATCCTCCAGCAAACTCTAGATTTATTACCTCTATCGTGTAAAATACCTTCTTTATATGTCACATCAGCTTCCTTTCAAACCAGATGGTACTTACAGTTTATGGCGTACTACATTGTAGTCATTTACCATCATACATATTGTGTTCTTCCACAGCTTTAAATGCCCTATTTGAAAGGAGGGGGAGAGCAGAAAATCCATGTATTAGCAAAATTGCTGTCATTTATTTCATCACGTCAAGGCAAGTATGGTTGAAATAACCAATCCATTATATGAGAGGTAATACATCTTTCATTATTTGCTGCTTGCTATGGCAAGCCACTGGCTCAGCGCATATAGACTTATGGATTTGGTACTTGGAAAGCTATAATGAATGTGCAGTTGCAATGAGCAAAATTAATGCTAATATTTAATGCTCTACAGCGATTGCTATGTGTCAACTGTTTCCCCCTCCCTTCCTATTTGCCCCCCTCTGTACATGCAGGCAAATGTCCCATCTATTTAATTTCCATCCCAGCTATCACTCAGTAGCAAGGTACTCAGCCGGGGCTCCTACCCTTTAGCAGAACAGAAATAGAACAGAAAGCTGGGGCTCCTACCCTTTAGCAGAACAGAAATAGAACAGAAGCCTGAGGGAGGTTGGTTTGCCATGCTGCTGTGCCCTCATGTCTTTGGCTGCTGTTGTGCCTGTGTGTGAGGGCAGCTGCAGAAAGATACTGGCTGTGTACTTCTCTCTCCACCAAGTATTTTAATCGAAATATATTGAGTCAACTGGAGGATGTCTGGCTGTGCAAAGCAACAGTAAAATTTGGCATCAAATGTTTTGAACTGTTGTAACAACATAATATCTTATACTAGTGTGTATATATTATACTGTTTACGTCTATTTCTATATCTAGACAGATAGATATAGAACAGTATACATAAAAGGTAGGTAGATAGCTAGACAGACAGACAGACAGATATGTCACTATTCCCTTAAAAAGCCAGCCGGTTGCAGCATCCCATAATAAGTCTCTTTATTTAAGTTCCTGCCCCATTCATTGCACCGTCAGAATGGGGCATAAATGCGCTGGATCAGCTGTGTCCTGCCCCACTTTGGGCAGGAGGAGGCCAGGACACCATGGGGACACAACAGGCTCCATCCCTGTGCTCCCCAGAGTTGCAGACAGCCCTTCTGCAACTTCACAAGAAGGTTCCTTTGGCAACTCCTGGAAAGGCAGGGGCAGGCACGGCAGCATGTCTGATGTCAACGCTTGGGTGGCTTTCCTTGTGTGTCCTGATGTTCCTTTGCATGCAGCCTCTGAGGTTCCTTTTGAAGAAAACCAGAAATGTCTATGTGATGTCCAAGCCTAGCTCTTCACAGTCGCTTGTCAACACAACATGGCTTGCTTGAGTTTTGCTGTTTATAGTTTCTGGACTCATTAACTACATGTTCAGGAAGTGAATCTATAAAACAAATTAACCCCAAGCGATGCATCAGTAGTCCCCACACTGCAGACATCATTCCTGTATTCTTATTTTTGCAAGAGCAAGAATACAAGACAGCAAGAGCACAATTCAGGACTCCTGAGTCCAGGCCAGGACATGCTACGCCACATACACATCCTAGGCAGTCGAGCCTACACTAAATCACCGGCCCATTGGAAGGGGTCACCTGCCTGCTAAGTTTAACTCATTTCATATGAAGTACAACTAAATTCTCCATATTCTCTACTGGGATGTATCACACAGCCCTGATGACTGCCTGTCTCTTCTGCTGCTCCCAGAAATCTACCTGATCTTTCCCACTTTAAAAGAATCTTTTTCTTTTTTTTTTTATTTAGAAAGGTAAAAAAAAAGACCTTCCTCATCCCCTGTCCTCTAAGTCCCTGGGCAAGTTTGTATCTGCTTTTTTTTAAATTGTTGCTACTATTGCATTATATCATTATTTTCAGGGTTTGTAATGTTTTTCTAATCAAATTACTCTGGTTTTCTGAGTGTTGAGTTGCAGATGCTTTGTAAATATCATTATTCTGTCATTTTTAAATAGAAATGCTGTATGTCCACTGAAAGTCTGAGTGGTAAACCTCCTCTTAATTTGTTGCTCCACCTCTCAGCATTCCCACGTCAGCCACAGTAGCTAAATGGGAGTTTCATGCATGCACCTTGGGGACCAAAGCCCCATAAATATGCATACCCTGTAACCCATTTCTAAAGAGGAACAGCTTCGCTATTACAGTTAATTTCTCAAAATAACAAAAGATAATGGGTCCAAATCTGCTTTTGGCTCTGCTTCTGCAACCCTTGTGACTTCAGTGCATTGCAGGTGCCTTGTGGAAAGGCAGATCCCTCTCCCCCTTGCATCTCGTTATGTCCTGGTCATCATCAGAGCATCAGGGCAAGACTGAACCTGACGGGGAATCCTGATGGCACAGGAGGACTATGCAAGCTTTCTGTCATAGAAGCATGAAGCAAAAAGGGCAGAACAGACACCTGGGTCCTTGAGAAACTGCTGTCTTCTGCCTACAGTGCTTGCCCTTGATCACCCCCCCCCCCAAAATGTGTTTCAGCATCTTAGCATCCCCTCTTTCTAGATATGGGTATTTCTGTCTCAGTCTTTCTATATTTGCCAGAACTTGATCAGGAGCAAAAGAAGTCATTCATGGCTCACTAGAGCAGTGAGTGGTTGCAGCTTTTGATAGTGTGACAAGTGAGTAATAACATGTTTTCACATGGTGGCCCCATGTGATGTCCTCGGTGGCTGCATGCTGTACTAGAGATTCCCTGTCCCAGGGAATAACATGTAAAATGGAGTAGTTACGCAGTGTTTCATAACCACTGCCTTTGGCTAAGGATGTGCATACAGTTAGGCTGGTCAGAAGGTTTTCAAGTGCAAGTAATTTTTTAGCAAAAAAGGGACAACTAGAACTAAAACAGCTTTTATTGTCAGTCTGTGTATCTTATATGCAGCAAAGCAAGTTGGTTTTTAAGCACCAGACTCCCAATTCCTCCTTGAACCCTCCATTATGAGCATTTGGAGTTGGGGCTTTTGCTTCTAGTGGCTCAAATTTTTAAAAATCTACTTTGCTCTTATAAAAGCTGCAGAAGACAAGCACGGGTGCAAGTGGTCATCAGAGAATGGATGGATGACTACAATGTCCCCACAATGCCTAACACAGTGAGGGCCCCTCATCTGATCGACGTGTCTCAATGTGAAAGCCATAAATATATTGGATTATGATAAAACCCCTGGGCAGGCTTTGCAAGCAGCAGCATGGGGTCCTGCTCATGCAGTTCTGGCTGTGATCTAGACCGCAAGGCTGAACTTGAAAGATGGGGCTGCCAAAGCAGGCGGTGAGCAAGGATCTAGGTGAAGTCTTGCAGATGTTCCCAGTAGTCGTCATGGTAGGGTTCCTGTCTGCCAGACATAAGAAACAGATTAAAATTGCCCTGAATAGTCTATGATTGTCTGATGCTAAGAGCAAAAATGTCTCTTCTAGGAAAGAAGAAAGCCATAGTCCCACTCGGGAGCATGTAGGCTATTACAAAGCTCTTACAATGGAGGCATGGGAATTGCTGATTAATCCTATGGAAACAGACCACTGTTATGGCTTCAGATCGATTTCGGTTTCCAGGCTAACCCCATTTCCCACTTGTTCCTAATTTTCTCAAGGAAGTTCCTCAGGGGGTGGCAGTGTACTTTTCAGGGCCTCAGCCTAAAGGTGAATATTTCAAGAACTCTCTGCAAAATCAGCCTGGCTCTTTTTATGATATGTGGGCATGAAGAGAAACCAGCTATTCCTATTTGTTCCGGTTGCAGCTCCTCTGCCCTCATAACTCAAGAACAGCTGACGCTAGGAAATTTGAACTCAGCTTGTTTTATAGACCTTGGTGATGAAGGAGAAAACAGTTCATGTCTGAAGAAAATCAATTCAATATTTCTAGAGTTGGGAGCAATTAGACTCGAAGGCCAAATTTTGTTTTGAAATACAGCAGCACAGCCCCACTGAAATGCTAGTCTGAGGGCAGAACTCATCTTGGCACATTTAGTACATATACATGAAGAAATTCGGTTTTCCTAGAATGTTAAACAGAGGTCAAAAGGAGGAATGTCATATTTATTCTGCATGAAAGGCCCAGTTCCAGCTCTGATGCCAATCCATGGGCTGAAGTATAAATAATGTGCATTCAGCATGGAGTAAATATCTCGGCCATGTCAATGGGAGGTTTGTGCAATGATCAGAAATAGAATTTGGCTGTGTATAGCAATTAACCTTTGCAGATAACATTATTTATTCTGGACATACTTCTTGTATCCAGTATCGCTCGGTAAGAAAATATGCAGACTCTTCCATTTTCTGTTCCTATTTTTCTCTGTTCCCTGTTTTCCTTCCTCTGTCTTTCTCCCTGCTCCCTGTCTTAGGGCATCTCCTTTGTCTTTCTTTCTTCCTTTCCTTCCCTAGAGCAATGCTGTAAGCCTGCTATCTGCAGGGGTCTCATACCTTCTGCATTCCAGAGGGTGGTAGTTAAAGAGTTAGTGTTGCCATTTAAGGGTCAGTTTGGGGCTTCAACTTGACATGTTGGTGACAGTAGAGAGAGATAAACTTTCATTTTTTAGAAACTGTCCTGGTTTCAGCTGGGATAGAGTTAATTGTCTTCCTAGTAGCTGGTACAGTGCTGTGTTTTGAGTTCAGTA
>JAVJGG010000009.1:8975926-9036703 GCA_035590195.1 Aviceda cuculoides
GTTCTATTAAACTGTTCTTATCTCAACCCACGAGTTTTACTTCTTTTCCTGATTTCCTCCCCCATCCCACTGCAGGGTGGGGAGTGAGTGAGCGGCTGCGTGGTGCTTAGTTGCTGGCTGGGGTTAAACCACGACAGAAACCCAGAACACAAGTATAGATTATACCTCATCAAAATGTTGTGGGATAACAGACGTGTCAAAACCCCTTAAATCCATAGTGTATTTACAGAAAGTGGATTTTTCCAGCCCCTGCCCATTACCGGATTGTCATGTATCAGGCAAACCGCAGATGAACAGCAGTTATGAAATAGTAGGAGTTTCCTACTCCTAAACCATCACAAGAAGCCTCCCCAAATGGCCCAGCCATCCCCTGACATCCCTTGACACAATTCTCTGCTTGTTCCGACAGCCGTGTGCCTCAGCAAGGCCCTCCGGGTCTAACTGAGGTCGATGTGTCTACCAGGGCTCTCACCCACTCAGTTCAAGATGATTTTACCCTTTGTGAATTGGAGTCAGAGCAGTCAATTCTTACGCCTGAGCTGAGCTTCATTTGTCGTGACATACATTTAGAGTTAAGCAAATGCGATTGTGGCTTCACTTTGCTTGAGCAGGCTTCCTTTTAACTGGATGCCATGCATACATGGTAGGAGATTTTGCCATATGTTGAGAGGATGCCTCCATATGAGACAATTTTGCCCAAGGTCTGTAATAGAGACTAACAAGGAGCCTTGCAAGTCTGGACTTATATCTCCTGCCCCAGTGGAGACCACGCTGTGTGGCCACTTCAGACCACCTCAGCATGCTCCATCTGACCCATGGTACTGTCTTTCTTGGGCAGCCTGTCTCCATATTTTTTTCTAACTTCCAACAAGTGAAAGACCTTGATGAGTTTACTGGAAGAAGAGCCTAGACCTAAACTATAAAAGATTGCATTTTTTTCTAATCTGTTTATCGATAAAAAGATGAACAAAAAATAAACTAGAAATATATATCTATATGTTAATTAGAAATAATACTGATATGCCCAGCCTTATTCCCCCACAACTGTTGCTGTAACATGCGTGTACCTGTGGGTACACAGAAGGGACGGCTTGTCAGTCCAGAGATTTCATCTTTGGACAAGAAGACTCTTCAGCATAATCATACACGCATCATGGAAAGACATGTAAATGTACACTGCCAGGCGTCTGCTAGGCATGGATTTGCATAACTGCTATCAGCAACTCTTATGCTGTGGAGGGTGAGTTTGATCATATTCATGCCTGTGAATGAATGAATGGATGATTCTTTTTTTTTTAAACGGAGATTACAATTGGTTATTTTGTCCTACCATCTAAAAATATTATTCCGTTTCTCCCTTCCCCTTCTGTCCTCCCTTTCCTCCTCCCCCTCGCAATCAGCATGTTTGTTTAAGGCTAGAAGCTCAGCAGCGCTGCCTCGGGAGGGAGGTGTAGGGAGAAGCACGCAGTGGCATGATCCTGTTAATGAACTGTGCTGCAGTGATAAGGCTGGAACTTTGGAGGGGTTGGTCTGCGCTGCTGTCTTTAAGCGTGTCTTAAAAAATAGAGTGCGCTTGGCCTTGCAGCTTTCCAGGTACAGAGCCAGCCTCAGGAGGGCTCCAAGTTGGCAGTGCTTTTTGGGTTTCAGTAGGGAGAGATAAATCGTGTGAGGTGAGGGTCTGATCCGTTGCTCTAAAGTGCCTACAAGATGGTCAGGCTTGTATGTTGCCTGGGCCAGGAATCAAAAATGAAGGGCTAGGCAGGGCCTGCACACCCCACAAACCCTGCTGCAGGAAAAGCCAGATGAACCTTTTCATCTATCCATCCATCCCATCCATCCGTCCATCCATGTGGCTGGAGAGCTGTGATCCATGGGCTCTTTACGTCCATCTTTTGTGGAAAATTAACACGCTCTGGAGTTAAAAAGCCTCTGTGGAATCACACAGGACAAATTTTAGCCTACTGTAGAAAAAGAGCTGAATCTTTACTAAAACTTAAAGGATTTTAAAGAACAATTTCTACAGCAACCTGCTGGTTTCATCCCTGCTAAGATTTCCCCATGATTTTAATCCCAGGCCCTGCATGGCAGCAAGTAGGAAAACCCTGCTGCTACGTGCACCTGAGGCCTGGCCCCAGAGCTTGTGATGCCCTCTCTTTCTCACGAGACCGTTGTTGTTCTGGAGCCACAAAGGGAGCAAGATTTAAAATGCTTCCCTTTCAAGCAGCAGTGAAGCAGAGCAGCTCTCTGCAAAGTGACTCAGCCTGCCCTTTGGCATGTCTCTTTGGCTGCTCTTCCAGAAACCAAGAGGCAGAGCTTCCCAGCTGCACCCTTGCCCCTTCATCCCCATCCCTGTCTCACACTTGCAGCAAGGCCTGTGATAGGCAGCAAGCAGAGCTGTTAAGTCAGTGCTATGCAGACGGTCCTCTTATATCAGAAGGGTCTTGTCAAGGGTGGTCATGCTCTCCGTGTGCCTCCCGACCACTCTGTAGGTGACTGGGCAATAAAGAATCAGTGAAAATCTCCTGCTCAGATTAAAGCTTGGTGTCAGTTGTTTTGGTTTCCAACAATTCCACATAATGTTTCGTTTTAAAAAATAAACATTTCTTTTGTTTTCAGGGATCACTTTTAAAATAACTCCTAAGAATTGTTATCATCGTATTCACTTTTTTATCATGCTGTGCCAAGAGCGGCTGCTCCAGTGGTGAGTGTTTGTGGCCCACTGCTCCCAAGAGCCTGGTGAGCCAGCAGAGAGGAGCATGTGCTCTGCTTTGGCTCAGGGCTTAGCTCCTTCTCCTCCAGTCTTCTGGAAATACCACAGCTGGACTGACTCCAAACCTGAAAAGTTTTAGCCCAGTTAAATAATTATTGTGACAGTTATGTGTCTCTTAAAACCACAGGCTTATTAGGGAACCATAATTTTGGTCCGTGCCTTAAGTACATTCTTCCCTTTTGCCACCTCTTCAGTCCTTTCTAAGCTATTCCACGTACATTTTTAACATGTGCCAAAGATTTTACATATAAAATGAGAGAAAGTTTGGAAACAACACTGGATAAGTTAGGTAATATGAGGTAATTTCCAGGAAAAAGTCGGGATATTTTTTTCCCCTTACATGGTGTGTGCCACGTAGCTTGGAAGATCAGTCACTGCCTTGGACACATGCATGGTAGCTAGATGATTTTTCAAGAGACATGCTGAAAAAATGAAGTAGCCAAGCCTGAGCCCAGTGCGAAGAGTTATACAGCCTTTGACTTCAGTTAGTTACTAAACCCAAAGATGAATCTGAGTGTAGAAATTAAAAATGTGTCAGAAAAAAACCTGTAAAGCGCCCAAGGCACTGCTGATAAATATGAAACATTTGTGTCTCGCTAAATGTATTTTTTCATAATTACCAGTATATGGATTTGTATTGTTCAAAGCCCTAACAGTGAATCTCCTGTGATGGATGCGCAATAAAACAGGACTAATTGGAAGCATTAATTTAGACAGAAGCAGAAGTTGACATGGAGCTCTGAGGAAGAGATGCTTTATATTGCCATAGCAAGTACAAAGTGTTTGCCTGTAATTTGCAAATTCAAATCACACCACCTTCACAAACAAATTGTTGCAAATTGTTGCTGTGTCATTTTTTCCTCTTTTTTTTTTATTTCTCTCCTGATAAATACCTCGGACCCAAGGTCATCTTAAGGAAATATTTGTAATGCAATAGAAACGTTGCTGTAGGTGCTGCTGTGTTTCTGGCAATGTAATTGACAGTGAATGAACATGCAGGAACAGCTCCCAGCAGGGGCACTTTTGAATAGGTATACACTAAATAAGCACGGCGGAATGGGAGAGTAATGTATCTGCATAAAGAGCTGCATGCTGTACATCCCCTCAAAAATCTTCTGCGCTTTAGGTTGGCCTGGAACTGCAGAGGTACATGTTGATTTTGCTGGTCCCTCTGCTTTATGTGCCAGCTCCTACCCTGGTCCCAGCTCAGTAAAGTGTTGATCATGTGTGATGCTTCTGGCATGTGGGTGATGCCACCGACATCAGATGGAAGCGGCTCTCGCTCCAGTGCCTTGCTGAGGCAGAGCCCAAAACAACAAATCAGGTTCTGACTGCATCAAAATACAACCTTAGGCAGGTTCCTTGTTATCTTAGGCATTTCAGCCACTGACCTTGGTTTGTGCCAAATAACTTGTGTTTAGCTACTACATATGAGTTACTGTTTGTGAATAATCTTGGGCCAAGCAGCTGTTTTCCACGTCTTTGGTATGCAAGTACTTCAGTTTTATTTAAATCTCCTATTTGACTGAAACACTGATTTCCAACAAACCAGGTAAATGGGGGATTAAGCACCCAAGCAGCGGTTGTGCTGAGCTGCCGTGATGGCTTCAGGTGGCCCACCCAGCACCCAGATTTGAAGAGAACAAAAGATGAGCTTCTCTGCTCCTTTGACTACTCCTTCCAGTTCTTAATGGCCATTAGTCTTCAGATTACTTCTTACGTCTCATTTCGTCATTGGTCTTCAGCTCACAGCCATGTTTTACTTCTGCTCGTTCCTTTAATGTTTCCTATGTTCTCCTCTCAGAGTCATTTGTATGCTGAATAATCTTACTAATTGCAGAGGAGTTGTCCTGGACTTACACCTGTGCAGCAGAAGCCACCATATGTCCCAGTGGACTTTTCCTGACACTGCTATCAGTGGTCCTGGAATTGGTCCCTCAAACAAGCCTTCCATTATTTATTTCCATCCAGTCCTTTCAACTCATATTGAATGGGGCTGAAACTCGGCACTTTATCTTAAAATTATCTCCTTTGTATAATGCTTCTTGATATTCCTTCCTCTCAGTGTCCTGACCTTTACTAAGGCTGTTGCTAATATATTCTCTTAGCCATGGTAGTTAATGTTAATGCAAAGACTAATGTTCTCTTGCAGCTTTAACGCTGATATGCCACACTTAGTGCTCTGTATCCAAACAGAATTGCTTTCCGATATTGCACTTTACTGTGGGAATAGTTTTACTGCTCGGGTACAGTGACAGCTGACAATGCTTAAGAGAGAGAGAGGAAAGGGAAAATGTAATAAGGCAAAAGTGTGACAACAAGACACTTATGTAGGTATTATTATTGCATTTCATGGGAATGTAACATCTGATTGCCACACAGCTCTTCCAGCATCTGTCTGTTGAGGACCCAGAGTGATGTTTAATTGTAGTTCATTCAAAGTGCTTGAACAGAAAGTTCTTTCTTTGTCATTAGCTCTGCTGCACCCTAGTTTCAAGGTTATGTTTTGTATATTAATAAATTAAGTTCAGACCAAGGAAAGCTTGGATCAGAGCAGTGTAAGCAGTAAAAACACGTTGTTAGCTATGTCAGAGATGGATTTGTCTTTCCAAATGCACCACTGGGTACATTTGCACTTGCGTTGTTTCTGAGGCAACAACCCGCAGCTGAGTTTGAAGTCGGTTGCCGATGCATCAGGAAATCTGAAGCCCTCCCTGGCATGCAGACAGGCACACGTACTGAGGGCAGTGCGGTGACGCCAGGTGCTACCACTGAGGCAGGCACTGCAGCTACCAAAAATCGAATGTTCCCCTTAGGCGGCTGGCATTTCTGCACTTCCACCAGGAAAAAAATCAATAGCCTTCAAGAGCAGAGCGGTCGGATCCCAGGGCTAGAGACACATCACGCAGCAAAGCATTAGGACAAGTGCCTCAGGACTTCGCTCCCACCACACTTTCTCAGCAGGGCACACCGGGCTGCAGGTTTACTGCAGGGGCAGGGTGTCCGAGCGCTTGCTGCTTGCTCTCGGTAGCTGCCCGGTGTTGCCACACAGCCGCTGGGCTCCTGGAGGGGAGCTGGTGCGGGGAGAGGTAGGAGAACAGCCCCTCTCTGTTTTGCCTGCTGATTGCAGCCCCCACCAGCAGTAGCTGAGAAGTAAGTACCGTGCTTGGGGAACTGTGTAGTATTTCAGCCTGACTGAAATAAAATGAGGCTCCCAGTGTAGCCTCTGGAGGGGGAAGGAGAGAGATAAGATGCCCACATTGTATCACTAACGACATAACTGGTATTAATGAAACAGAAGTCAAGGATGAATGAACATTGAGGCTGAGCTAACTTTCACATCAAGAGAAGATCCCTGAAGGGCTGTGTGCTGTCAGGGCAACACCGAAAAGCTGGTACATTTAATCCCTTCACAAGGGCTGTTCTGTGAATAATCAGAAGCTGTTAGGGTTGTCAGTCCAATTCCCTTCCAAAATAAAATTAAGCATGGAGGTGATGACATTTCAGGAATGGGTGAAGTAGATTCTCTCCTGAATGTAAGTAGTGGCAGGTTTAACCAGAAAGCAGAGACAAATAAAATGTCTTATTTGTAAAGTACTGTGCGAATCATGCTGCGATAGGGATTATGCTCATCATTATTACTATTATTCCAAACAGTGATTCGATATTGATGGTACAAAGAAGCACATACGACAGTGCCAGCCTGTCATGTTTAAGGCAGGATGAAACTCTAATGACCTAAGTCCACTGTAAACACTTAAACCGTTGAATGTAAATGATGTTTCAGATATGCAATGTGTTCTTACGAAAAGGCAAGACCAACAGATGTTTGAAATAACATTCCAAAGTAGCACACACATATTGGTAGTAGAATTTTTTTTTAAAAATGCAAATTTACATGTAAAAAGAGACCATCCACACAGAAAGGTGAAACATTTTACTTTGTTGTGTAACTGGATTCATGCTGAATAAGAAATATGATTGCAGAAGTGAATGAACTGCAGAATTGGTAAAGCATATTTTTATAAAGTGAGATCCTCTTCTTAACTTCATATGTATTTCCACTTGAATTACTGATCCCCTGACTAATCAAGTACAGCTGTATCACCACGTCATCTCGCCCTTATGTTCTTTGTGTATGATATTGCATATCTCCACCTCTTGAATCTAATTCAGGAGCAGTAACACTGAGTGAAATATAAGTAGCAGAGTCCTCTTCTGCTCTCATTAGCAGAAATTATATACAGCTATGGCTGTGACCTTACTTATAAGAACATACAATTTACTACACCAAGTTGGACCATCGTTCCTTCCAGACCAATACCCAGCTTCAAAGGATGGCAAAAAATCCATAGCTCAATACCTATGCAATCTTGCAATTCACCTAATGGAGCAAAAAAACCTTTCTTCGTCTCTGCACTGAGCAGCTGATATTTTCCAGAAGGGAATTTGATCTTTCCCTTTTATCGTTGTATGTCCTAATGCAACATGCACTCCTGACACTCTTGAGTTTCAGGCATGCACCTCCATTTTTTGCAGGCTGTGGAGGGGCTTCGCTGGCACCCATCAGCAGGTCTCCTTGAAGAGCAGGTCGTGGAGCACCCATGTGGCTCAGTGCAGCTGGGCCATGATGAACATCAGGTTATTCTGAAATCAGCCTTAGCTGAAGCTACGTTCAACTTAGGACAGCTAAGAGGCAATACAAACTTTTGTTCCAGAAGCCAAAAGAAAGCTGTCACTAGTCTGTAGGAAGAATGAACAGAAATGAAAAGTAACAGCTCACTTCTTTCCCTAGCAACCTCACATCCACTCCCGAGGCTTTGCTAGCCCTGTATGATCCAGTAGATAAGAAGAGCAGCATGTTACAGCCTTTCTGGCTGATTTATATGTAACCTTACCTTCTCAGGCTGTGCTCACAGGACAAAATCTGGACATGGAAACTCTTTGGAAACTCACTGCCTTTTATAGCCCAAGTCCATCTTGGGAATTATCCCATTCAGGCCCGACCCTTTGTACTCCCAAACCCGTAGCCAGTCCCCCATACTGGAAATGGTGACTCCCTTGATCCTGACCTTGTTTGGTTCTCACTTGCCCAGATGATAAAATGAGAAGGTGAATAACTGCGCGCGCACACACAGACAGACACGCACACCCATTTACTCACTCTGAGGCACAGTGTCCCTTTTTCCTCAGCTGGGCAGTGGCCAGAAAATCAGAGTAAAGCTTTGCTGCAGGTAAATAGAATAGTTACTTTCTAATTGTGTGTTACCTGCTCACATAACAAATCAGTGCAAGCTCCTTATTACAAGCCCTCATTGGAGATCAAGCACAAGGATAACCAGGCACTTGGAGGTAATCTATTTGAAGGGGGCATAAGTAATAGATCATCCCAATTACTTTCAGTGAACAGATGAAATGACTGAAATACCTTCAGGTTTTGTAGAAGTTAGTCAGCCTATGCATATCTGTAACATACCTTCTAGCCTGCAGTATCAACATTTCTGTACCTTTTTGCAAGTAGAGAAAAAAGGTCTGCATCGTCGAAGCAGAGAGATCCACAAGTAGGGCGCTCTGCTCTGCCTCCTTGCCAGCTGTCATACAGTGTGTTACAATTTGAAATCAGCCGTGAATCAGAAGTTACTGGGAAAGACGGACAGAGGAATAGACAACTTGTTCCTATAAATGTTTCCTTAGAGAAGACAAGCTAAAAATGACTGTGCTGTAATGAAGGAGTATCCTGAGTCTAGAATAAGTGTCCTTGATTGATAGGTAAGTTGGTGTAAACTACTTAGAGCTGGAGGCTTAGTCCTGAAGAAATTAGGTTTGGAAAAGACGTATCATCTGGTGCTGGAATCAAAAGCCTCCGACCTGGTTACCTCCAACGGCAAGTGGGAGGATTTTGAATGGAGTGCAGCAGGTCTAGGAGCTGTGATTTTTTGGAAAAAGGCTTATGCATGAAGAAGCAGCTCCTACTTCCTTATGTTACCTGCCGCTTTCCAGTTCAGCAGGCGCCAGACATCTTGCCTTGCAGGGGTCAGGCGCAGATGATGGGTAGCCTGCTGTTTCTTTGAGAGGCAGCAGCTCCTAGCTTCAGCTGAATTAGTGCTTGCCCACTTACCCTCTAATATGGTAAAGAGAAATGCTTCCTAATGCATTACCATGGAAAGGCTGCCAGGCCCTGCTCTAGTTCAGTCTTCGCGCCAGTGAAGCGTTGCTCTCTAAGGCTTGTTGTTTAGTGTTCGGTAGAAACTGGTTCTGAATGTCCGAAGCAGTGGGATTTCCTCTCCTGGAAAGTATCGCAAAACAGAGACTACATTTCACCTTTTCAAACATCACTTTTCTTTATCCCTTTACTAAACAAATCCTTGGTTTGCTTTATGATGATGCCATCTAAATAGAGAGAGGGATATGAGGTGGGATTCATCTCACCTAATATTCATCACCTGAAAGCTGGACATCTAGTTAAAGCTCGTCATCCTGTATGTGACCTCTTTAGCTAATGGCAAGAGAGGAACCTCGCTGGGGTACTAGTCGACCTGTGGATGGGTGGATTGCCTGCCAGAGCCACAGCTACCTTAGACTAAGCATGTAACTTTTGCATATCTGAAGTTACTCACTGTTTCGAGGAGCTGTCAGAAACCTTTTTAAGGTGGCTTTGAATCCTCCTTTTCCCCTTCTTATTGCTGCTTGTGGAATGTATACCCTTGCTTGAGTCAGCATACATGACACCAACTACATCCTCTCTTTGGCAAGATCCTATTTTAAGCTTTCCATCAGAGGCCACAGCTATTTGTGTCATTGTCAAAACTCTTCAAAAGGTCCAGTGACATTGATGGTAGGTCTCTTAGAAGCCAAAGGTTCTGCAGTAACATAAATAGGATCAGCAGCACTAAGTGCAGGTGAAAGAAAAGCCAGCTGCACATCCTTTCTGTCTCCCTTGGCAACAGCATCCTGCCAACAAAAACTGCTGCCAAGTAAAGGCTGGAAAGGAAGGGATGTGCTTTTGCAAAGCTGGGGCTGGACGAGCTTTGTGTGAGGGGGCAGCTGTCAGACTGAGACACACTCGTGTGCTTTTAAAATTATTTTTGGTTTGTTCCATGTGGTTTTGGACAAGGGGATGCTCAGAGCCTCTGTCCTTATAAGGAGTTTTCATCTGAAATTCCAAATGACGGTCTCTGCAGTTTTGAGCCGTACGTTTCCATCCATGACAGCACACAGGGAAGAAATCTGTGGTGAGTTACTACTTAAAGATGTGGCAAATCCTCCAGCAAAGGTTAAAATATGTGGCATGGTTCTCTTGTTACGCCAGCTGCAGCTCCGTGCTAAATCATTGTTTCAGCAGCAAGCTCTTAATCAGCCCTGAGTTCTAGAAACTGCTAAACAAGCTGATATTTGTAAGGACCAATTTTTTTATATATATATAATGCACTAAATATCTTTATTTAGAAAAACCTTCAGACCGGAAACAGTAAGGGTGAAAAGTGAACTGCAAATGGCAGGGAGAAAAGGGGCATCAGCACGAGAGCGCAAAAATGCAAAAACAGATCTAATATTATTATTTGTACTCTGCCTTTCCATGTCCTCCATGAAATGATCATGGCTGTGAAAACAGAGCTTGTGTAACTATGGGTAAAATATACTTGTGATATAATATATGCACCTGCCTAGCCTTCCTGATAGGGACTTCAGTCCCCGAAAATCAGCACTGGGGTCGCTGTCAGAGGCCCTGTAGCTGCTAGTGCTGCCAAATCCCAAACCTGTTGTCACAGCATCATTCCTTTCTGATTTGGCCACAGTGTCAAAAAAGAAGTCTGGCTGCAACATGCTTGTTTCCAACGCCTGAAAAAAAGAGGATCTTCTCACCGGGTATGTTACAAGAGAAGAAGGATCTGGCTTTTCTCTCTAGCAAAGTATTAGGAATTAATTTTGTGAGGAGCCCATATAACACTTCTCGGGTTGTTGCCGCAGCCCTGGATACAACAAAGACTCTGAATCAAAGACCGAGTCGTGGGGATTGCCCTCTGACTGCTGGGGGATTCCTACACTGCTCTCAAGAAGCCCCCAACTTGTTGCTCTCTTAACATTTCCCTGGGCCTTTAGAGGGATTGGTAGTTGGCTGCACAGGGCATATTTTTGTGCTCTTCGGGCAGTGTGTTCTTCCAGACAGACAGCTGTGCCAGAGAGAAAGAGAGAAACACAAAAAAGAAGAAATGGAAGAAGGGAGGCGGGATTATAGTTGTAGGAATCCCAGGATCTGTGGACTTCTTTATGGTTACAAAGTAGAAATTGCCCAGTTGCCACTGAGGGGTGAAAAAATAAAATACAGAACATGCATTTCAATGCCAGGGAAGGAGAAGGAGAGAAGAGGATCACTATTTCATTCCTTGTATTTTCCTCTGACAGGAATATTGATATCATTAGACATAATTGAATGAAGTGGAAAGTCTGGTGGAGGTACAGAGGCAGGAGGTAAATCTGTAAAATCCATCCACACACAAAAAGCCTAATGCTGCGTTGGAGGGAGGGCACTCTGCCTTGAAATAGGGACTGAACAGCCTCACAAGGGCATGCAGCTGGGGTGCTTGTTGCTGTTTTGTTCCCAGAAAACGAGAACTGCCAGCAATCCTCTGGCATATGAATAGACCCGTGTCAGACAAACTGTATCTGGACTTGATGGGAAACCAAGCTGGAATACCAAGCAGCCCTTCGATCTGCTGGCAGAGAGGGGAACTGGCTCAGTAAGTAATCTTGCCTTGCAGTTGCAGAGGTACTCCATAAAGGAGCGAGCCCTCTCGCTGCACAGCCCTGCAAGACACGCCTGCCTGGGCTGTCTCTGTCCTCATTCCTCCAAACCAGTTCCAACAATAACAGCAACTCTTGCGAGCAGCTGCCTTGTTAGGGAGAAGACGTATTTTTCCTTTTTCTACTGAGCGATGAAGCTTCCAAATCTGTGTGATGGGAGCAGGTGAGGATGTCTGCTGACAAGTCCAAATGATATTTTCAGGTAAGTGATTACCTTGAACAAGCAGCTAGAGTCAGGCTCCTTCTTGTTATTACCCTCCTCTCAGTAATTACTGTTGTCCTAGATTGTCAGTAAGCCGTTTCACAAGGTTCAACAGCTCGGATATCTGTATATATTTAGCTGAATCGGGGATCTGAAGCATTTCTACAGCACCTTTTCCCACAGTGTCTGTGAGTCTCCAGTGCAGCGTGAGAATGGATTGTGAGCTGCCTGCTCTGTGACTACATGACACTCTCCCATTTCTCTCACCCATTGTTTAACTCCCTGGAGGACCAGAAATGAATTTTGATTCATAGGCTCGCTCTCTTGAAGTCTGTGACGGAAGTGCATCTTAGAGGCAATAATAGTGTTCTGCAAGGTTTTTATGTCGTTAAAGGACCGGGACATCTTGCCACATGAAAACTGTAGCTACCTTTAACTGTTGTTGCACAGGGAGTGTCAGCAAGTACTGCTTAATTTGTGTTTGTACATGTGATTTCCAGAGCTTCTGCTGATGCTGTTTTATGTTACTGCAAATAGAGCTGTTACTCCATGTGTCTTATTCCCTGCATTTTACCAAATACCTTGTGTATTGAAGTTGGGGTTGATCACCCTGCCTCATACTTACAAGGGAAAACAGACAATAACTTGTAAGTTAATACCTGGGAGTTCTGGTGTGACAGCCACTGATGGACAGGCAGGGAAGAGAAATTTTCTATGCAGAGTAACCTACTTCTTCTCTCAGTTCTGCCACCAATCACAGAGATGAAATTTGCTTAACTCTGTTTGTACAAAGGCTGCTTTGTTGTGAGTGAAAATCATATTGCTTTGACAGATTACAAAGAAATGACCGTAACGAAAGTAGTAATATATACTTTCTGCACAGTTTCCATTTATTAAAGATTCATTTAGCTCCCTGTAACATTTTAGGTTTGCTTAGAGACACATGAGAAGTTAATAGTGTCGTGAAGAAAGCTTTTTTTACAACAATAACAAAAGCTGTTGCTTTGAACTGGTTTTGCACAACCTTCTCTTACTATTAGTAAGTCACGACTCTTAGAAGCACGGAGAGGCTTCAGCGTCCCAAACAGTGCCCATGTGCACCCAAGCCCTGGGTCTGTAGATAATGGGTCCTTTGTAGGACACTCCCTTTGCTTCCCCAGCCCATGGCAGTCTGAAACGACGAGTCCAGCAGTAGGCCTCTGCACAAAGAGCTCTTTCTGACTTCCTAGAGCAAAAGTGTTTGCCAAGTACCATTCAGGGCAACTCTGTTTGTCTTGCTGCAAGGTCCGAGGTAGTAGAGGCCAGAAGATGTCAAACGCCAGACTGTTGTGCATGCTCATTTGCTGCAGAGAACGTGAATGTGCAGCTCAAAAGTTTCCACTGTATCTCTGGCAATTAGGACTTGGTCCAAAGCCCGGTAAAGTCATTGGGAACCTTTCCATGGGCTTTAGATCAGAAGTTACGTAAGTTTGTGTTGTTTAAAGGGGATGCCCCGGGGAGGCTGAACGTGTGAGCTGACTCGACAGCCACATGCCTGCTCTGCCATGTCATGCAAAAAGGCTGTTCTCGAAGTGCTCATGAAGTGTCCCGTGCAGCACCAGGTGGTATTAACTCCTAAATGAAGCCTTTTCATGTTGTCCTCTGCCAGGACCCTGGCTCCTAGCAGGGGGTCCCAAGGTCCTGGGATAAAACAGTCAAAGAACGTCAGCTGCTGGGGCCCAAATCCCTTTGTTTTTCTGGTTTGGAGAGCGGCAGTTCTGCCTCCTGCATGCAAATAAGAGGGTCATGAGGATGTTCCCAAATGGTAGGACCCTGCGGATCTCATAGTCTGGGAAAGCAAAATATTCCTAACCCCGGACTTTTCTGAGACTCGCTGAGGACATCAACCGCAGTCTTTTAAAACATTGCTGTAAAGGAACTCCTTCATTTTCTTCACATACACAACTGTACATGCTGTTTCTAGACTTCTCATGTGAGTGTACGATGGGAAGAATCACTGCAGGGAGATCCTGTTGAGATTTGAACCATCGCGCTATGCTGTCAGGAAGGGGTTTTTATGGCTAAATGCATATCAGCATCCTCTGTGTACACTCTGCTGTCACTCTGCTGTGCTTCATCCTTGAGTTAATTCATTTTGCGCTTAATATTCCCTTCTTGGTGCACTACACAGGACCACAGGATGACACAGTTCACGCCACAGAGACGTCAGGTCAATCAGCCTTCTCATTAGGTTTGAATGGTTTTAATGTAGTCATAAAATGAGATTCCAAAATTGGGAATTTGACACACAGCATTTAAAAGTCAAACCAGTTTGACCCCTTCTGAGCATGAGCTCCTACACCTTAGAAATGGCCCCGTATGAAAAAACTTAATGGTGTGAACTGACCTGTGAACATTTAATTGATTATTATTATTTGCTATAATGTGCTTACATCAGTCTGTATTACCATTATGCCAGCAGATAGTAAGGACTGCCAGTCCTTACCCCAAAGGGCTCATGCCCTAAGTAAGATCAGTTGTAAGTCTTAGGCAGCCAAAACTGAAGGATTTGGGCAAAGAGCTGCAGGACTGCGCTTTGAACTGACCAAGAGCATCTGCTATGTACCATCTCACCTGGGATATCAAAACTTTGGCCATGACAACTTGATAGCAACCAGAAGGTTTCCTTTCAGTGGTAGTCTGATCGAGGGTAAGCTGAGGCCCCAGGGGACAATTGGCATCATACCCACTGTGGCCCTTTTCTCAGTGCGGGTGCATTTGTGAAGCAGAGTTTGGGAAAAGAAGAAATTTGAAGGGGTTGGTTAAGTCCATTTCTGTGGCAAATGCCTCCTGCACCTTAGTAGAGAAATTCAGAATATCATTTTCCTAGGCTTAAGCCAAAGTTGCCGAACAGGGCAGTCTAATATCAGGGACCTCAGTAAGAGTCCCACTTTGTAAGACATTGCATATTCTCAAGCGATAGAAAAGTAAGCGGGAGCTCTGGGCAATCAGGTGACCGCAAATCCAGCCAGAGCATGCTTAGGTGATGATGCAGAACATCTGAAAATACTGATTCGAGCTTTACTTTTGCTTTCCAGTTGGATGTTGGTCAATTATAAAGCCAATTAAATCTACTTAAAAGAACCAGCAAAGCCCACTGTGTAATCCTTATTATCAGCTGGTTCTCCCTAAATATACAGCACTGGCTACTTTTACAACGAGCTACTAAGATGAATATTTTTTCAGTAGTTAGGGGCACAGATTAGCTCTGGTTGTCCTGAAGGAGTTACTGTGGCCCATTCAACCAGTAAAAATAAATCCTAAGAAGCTGTAGCTTATGGGGCCATGGTGGCTCTGCAGGGGCTGTTAAAGGGAGTCTAGCAGATGAGCAAAACCTGACTACCACCACCGCCTGAGACAGCCAAATGTCATGGGGGTTATTGTTTATTGTCAGATAAATTACTTCTGATGTAGTATTTCCTTTGAATAATTATTCATACTTTACAAGCCACCTAAAGGTACTAGGTAAATGCATCTGGCTTCCCGTGCCTGATGTGGGGTGACCTGCTACCACAACAGACTGCCCCAGAGACATTATAAATCTTCATAGCAGCAAGCTTCTGATTTATCAGTATTTCAAGAAGTGGAGACGGATATTAGGTAGGTTTTTAGCCAGAGATCAGGGTTTCTAACCCCAGGGCACAATATGCAGAAAAGCTGACAACTTCCTTATTCCTTAAGGAATATCCTGGAGAAAAACATTAACCCAATAGAGATGTTTTTCTGCGCGTGAGGTGTGAGAGAAAGTAGTTACACAAAGAACATGCAAAAATTTTAGCAGGCATTACAATCGTTATAATCTAGTATCTCATAGTATCTGCCAATGCACTTTATCTTCTGTGCTCAGAACAGCAGGCCTAAAGTTTCCTGAAACATTATCTTCACACACCAAACCCGAACTAAATCGTCATCCTTTCCTCTTTGAATTTGTTCTGTGGCAGCAACTTGTCTTGGCATGAAATATTAGCCATATGGACGCTAGAATATCTGGTTTGACCTTGACCTCAGAATAAGTGCTGTCAAAAATGTGAAGATAAGCCCTGGCTTCCATTTCCAAGAGTGATGCTCCACAAGTATGGCTCGATCTGCTTTCCTGGCTGCATCTCACTGTAAGGAATATGTTTTTTTCTTTGACTAGGTGTTCTGCTAAGAGCATATTGTCTGCAACTGGCTAGGAACTGGGAAGCAGTACCCCAGAAGATGGTTTATTTGGCAGAGATATTTATTTCAGAAATAATAAAAAAAAAGAGCTGATTTTAACATCAGGCAGTGGAAAATTACATTGCTTGTAATTGGCTCTTACTATGTTATGCAGTCAGTGTTTTCATCTTCTGGATACTTTGCGAAGTAACAGGAGGCTGCTGGGGGCAAGATGAGATGAATTTTGTTGGTTGCAGAGCTCTGCACTGTTCTGGTTCAGAAATTATGGTTAGTGATCAAAGTAGAGCATTTAGCTGGGTAAGAGGAATACGTGCTGCTCCTTTGATGAGTTTTTGCTATGTGTATTGCACTGCTTGCGAATGGGTGTGAATGATGCACCCGATTCAAAATAAACACATTTCGTGGCATTTGCATCTGCCCAATGTGCAACAGAGCCCTAGGGCCCCATAGTGGACACCTAATCAGAGACCTTCTTTCATTTTCCCAAGTCCCTGTCTTCCTTTTCTGCTGGTGCCCGTAACAGATATTCCCAAGTTGGGTAGAACTAAATGGCTTGACAATGCTCATGGAGAAAGCTGGCAAGCCTGGGAAGGGTGGAGAAGGGGGCAGGACAGTACTCCACAGTCTTGGCTGGAAGGCGATCATTACCCATTTTGGAGTCCCATGGCTTTGACGAACTTGTCTCTCTGATTAGTTAAGACTGTGACAACATTTTTCACCTGGACACTGCTGGCTGAAATTCACACTAGCACAGTGCTAATGGTGCCATCTGATGATGCGCAGTGGACGGTGCAAAATGGATTTATGCCATGTGCTTCCTAGTGGGCAGAGATCCACATTACACTCGACAGCTTCGACATATGGAAATGGTGACGTGTGATTGATGTGGTCCCTGCAGGTCACACTAACTCAATGGTGTATTAGCCCTGCATCCCAGGTAGGCTTATGCTACTGCAGCTGCCCACGTCCATTATCTGGACTAGGAATAAATGGAAGAATTGATGTTCTCAGCGGTGTGAATCTGGCACCTCGTGAAATGATGTGCACTATGGAGGGTGGTGGGAGGCAGATTTCACACAATCCAATCCTACAGTACATGTGAGCACAGAACAGGTTACAACCAAACATTTGTATATGGGTGCGAAGGGCAGTTGTGTTGTATCGAGTCAGTCCCCTAATAATCATGTGGCTTTTTAAAATGGCTGTGATAGCTGTGTTTTCTTGTTTATTTTTAACATTTGGAGATTCTCCACATCTCATATTCTAAAATAAGCGACTAGATTTTCTGAAGTTGCTAGGTAAAGGACAGTATATATCACCCAGGAAGCCCTCTCATCAGACACCCCTTCTTGACCTAATTTTCAGCAAGGGCTAAGCAGCTGCTCTCTCAAAAAACAGATTGCTTAAAGGCATCCAAGACTGGAGGCAGCCAAAATTTAGGATTTTGCAGCCAAAAGAATGAGCGGACTAAGGTTCTCCATAATGATGCGGACATTCATCTGGAGGCCTCTTGGCCAAAACAAAAATGAAAACGTCTTTTGTTTCTACCCCTAAAGAGTAGGATGCTTTGTAGATTCTGCAGGGAAATCACCTGCCTATGGCACTTTAAAGCACTCTCCTGGGTCCGTACTGCATCCTCCTCTCTCCCTTTGCCACAGAGATTCCCTGCAACCTTCCCTTTCCCATCTCGCTGCTCCCACAGCCATGGGGCCACCGCAGCCCCAGCGGGTTTTCCTTTCTCTTCCTGCTTTCCCAGAGAAGCTGACAAAGTTGGATGCTAACTCTTCTGTCCTTCTGCAGAACATGGAAGGTATTCCTTCCTGCCAGACGCCCGAGCCGTGCCGTTCCCTGTCCGCTGGTCCCTCTCTGTTGTCTCACCCTCTCTCTGTGTTTTTTTTCCTCCAGGTGTTCTACTGATCTTGGCACTGACGGAAGAGCTGGTGTTTTCTGTTCAGGTACTGTCTCCCACTGTCTCCTCCTCTCAGGGCTTCCCAATGGACACTACCACTGTCACAGCCATGGGAACAACACCTCACCACAAAGACCGCCATGTGGCAGAGCCCCTTCCCACCTCCGCTCGCACCGTTCCCCATCCTGTCAGCCTGGCGGAGAAAGCCCCTTCCACTGGGCAGAAGCAAGCAAGCAGCCCTCACGTCGGCGAAAAGGAAACGTATCATTTATACAACCAGAGTGCTTTGTACTCGGGACAGACTCGCCCCAAGGGGAAAATATTCCAGGTTTTCAAAGGCAGCTTCACAGAGTCCTCAGAGCCTTACCTAAAGACGACCCTGCACTCTCCCTTCCCTACCCTGAGGAGCCCTTTCACAGACCACCCGTTTCAGTCCCAGACCACAGCATCCAGCGATCCGAATGGCACAGGGCTGGCAAGAACTACACACTCAGACCCTTCTGCCCACCGCAATGCCTCAGGAAGCCTTAGGGAAGCAGAGCGAGGGGGCGGGGCCGAGCTAGTGGTGCAGGCAGATTTTGCCACCACAACTGCCAGACCATCAACTGAACCTGAGGCGGTGTCGGTGCCTTTTAAACCCACCCGCTATGGCGTATGGGATATGCTGAGCAAAAACAACTCTTGGGTAACCTTGAATCTCAGTACAAATGTCCCTCTCTTTGCTGGCCCAGGATCTGCAGCAGCAGCAGCGGGTCACTCGGTTCAGACCGGTTTCGACATCAGCGTCTCCTCCCCGGCAGCAGGAGACCCCGAGGGACCCGCTCCAACGCAGCACGGTGCGGTGACTAACATGACCTTGCTGGGCAGTGCTCTCTCTGCAGCGCCTGCCACGAGGTTGTCCAGCTCCATTTCCACAGCTGGCTCCACTGCCACCGGGAACTTCCTAAACAGACTGGTTCCTGCCGGCACCTGGAAACCTGGCGTGCAAGGAAACATCTCCCATGTCACCGAAGGGGACAAACCCCAGCACAGAGCAACCATCTGTCTCAGCAAGATGGACATTGCCTGGATCATTCTGGCTATCAGCGTACCTATATCCTCGTGTTGTAAGTTAATTGCCGCTTTATTTTGCTTTCTCTTTCCTTAAAATTCAGATTTTGGACCGTGATTCAAGGACCAGGTGGAGAGCTAACAGAGGCAGGGCAGCTTGAGACGGGTGAGAAGCAATCGCTAGACAGAGATCACATTTGCTGACCAAAGTGCTTAGCTTCAAAATGCAGGGCTAAAATGTTTATACTCAAAGCATACTTGCCCTGTTGCTATTAGAAATCACTTAGTCTTTTTGGGCCCTCCATTTGTGGCTGTAACACAGAACTGAACAACTCTAGAAAGTGAAGCAGCTTTACTTGAAGGCGTTTAAGCTGGTGGCCAAACATCGTACAAGTCTTTAATCTAGGAACTGCTATATGTTGCCCTGGAATTGGATTTAAAAAGCCCACTGCTAACTCAAAGGATTAATGACACTTGTAATGACTAATACCTTACGAAACAACAGTTTTCCAGCACAATCAAATATTTCATTGCAGGCAGTTTGTGAACTATCGGATTTTAAAGTCTTATAACAAAAGCGCTGGTTTCCTCTATTTTAATTCCAACTTTGCAGTTGGGAGCAGGAAGAGTTTGAAATCCTGGCCTTTGGACACTGGGAGTCAGCCACCTGCAGGACCAGGGGGAGGCTGGGTTCCCAGAGCTGGCTTAGGGTCTCGTCATTTGATTCAGTTACAAAAAACACATGAGAAATTATGAGAAAGCTTGTGAGTGGCTGCCAGGGTGTCCCCTGCTTAGCTGGGTTATATCAGCAAGGTGGGACAACGTATTCTCCGCGGTTTCACTGTTGGGGGGTGTGATTATGCTGATCTGTCTGTAGTGAAACAAAACCAAACATTTCCCAGCCTTTGCTGCCTGAGGAAGCATAAAAGGGTAGCAGCCAACAATATTGAGTATTATAGCTGTTATTTACAGCTATGAGCCGTACTGAGGACAAGGTTAGATGAGCTGACGGGGCCAGTCTTGCACACAGCTTACTCCTGCCCAAAGGGACAGTTCTGCCCTCTCCGAGGCGCAGCCACCTTGATCCTGCCCCTCTCCTGCCTGGGCCTGACCTGACACCTCCCTGAGACACTTTCAGATTGCTAAAGTGGCCAAAAAATACTCACTTTGCTCGTTGGTACTTTCTGTCCACTCAGTGAGCTGAACCAGGTCCCCACAGGGTCAGATGAGCACGAGACCTGGGGCCGACGAGGCTGCAGGAATTCACACCCGGAGAGGGAGCAGCACTAAACCTTTCAGCAGCTGCAAATTATTGTGTTGGCTCAGCATAGCTGTTAGACTTGTACCTCTGGGACCATCAGTTCTGCTGTTGCCAATGTGGTTAAAACCACAAGTGAGACCAAAGCTTAAACCTAAAAGATGGACGATCAAAATAAAGAGAAACCAAAGCAGAAGTGGGCGTATGTACTTCTGGGAGAGGTGGAGACACTGGGATATAGACATGATGAGAAGCAGCAATATTTGATGAACAGTGCTTTGTCTATCAATCAGTAGAAACAGAGGATCAAATAAATTCTTCCGAGCATTATGTTTTGGACTGATATTCAGAAAGCAAGCTGATCTGGATAGAAAGTGTCCAAATACAAAACACAGAATATAATACCATACAACACAAGCACAGGAAGCATAACTGGTGTGTAAATTGGTGTATGTCTCTGCCTGCAGTGTGCCATATATGAGCTAATAACTAATGATAGTTGTTATTATTATTAATAATAATAATATGAAGAGCCTGTTGGCAGAATGTAGAACCCACTATTCATTTAATAGGGGTGTTTAAACTTTTCTTCTTAGCATGTGCCATAACAGTGTTTGTTCATACGACTGTGCCTATTCTGTTGCTCATATTTGTAAGCTACATTTTTTAAAAAGGCAAATGTTATTTTGAGAATTATCTATACCAGCTCTAATACCACCGAGTGTTTAAACAATTCAAATATTTAAGTCCTGCTTTCAGGTCCAGATTTCTGAGGAAGGTCTTCAGTGGGACTCTCCTTTTAAAATCTGGGGATCCTCAGATGTATTTGAGAGTTGAAATGAATGCTAGGCAGGCATTTAAATGGGATTTTTTTTTTGGATCTGGCTGAAGTGCCTAGGGAGTTGCTTTCCTCCAGAAGTTATGCTGTTTAAACTATGCCGTTAGTGCTGTTGTACAGGCAAAGGTTATTCCTATAGGAGAAGAAAAACAAATTATAACAACCTAAAGCACTTTTATCCTGATGCACATGTATCAGTCGTGGCTCCTCTCTGTTCTGCACACTGGAGGGGCACTTCATTTCCTGACCCTCAGGCATCCGTGTGTCTTCAGGCGCCGGTGTGGGATGTGCGGTATGGGATGTACAGTGTAGGGTATGGGATGTGCAGTGTGCAGTATGGGATGTGCGGTGTGTGTGGTATAGGATGTACAGTGTGCGGTATGGGATGTGCGGTGTGCGGTATGGGATGTAGGGTGTGCGGTATGGGATGTACAGTGTGAGGTATGGGATGTAGGGTGTGCAGTATGGGATGTGCAGGGTGTGTGGTATAGGATGTTCAGTGTGCGGTATGGGATGTGTGGTGTGTGGTATGGGATGTAGGGTGTGTGGTATGGGATGTGCGGTGTGGGATATGTGGTGTGTGGTATGTGATGTAGGGTGTGCGGTATGGGATGTGCAATGTGCAGTATGGGATGTGATGTGCGGTATGGGATGTAGGGTGTGTGGTGTGCAGTATGGGATCTTCAGTGTGCGATATGGGATGTGTGGTGAGTGGTATGTGATGTAGGGTGTGCGGTATGGGATGTGTGGTGTGCGTTATGGGATGTGCGGTGTTCGGTGTGGGATGTAGGGTTTGGGGTGTACGAAGGGGACTGTCGCCACCTCCCGGGCACAGGTGCCTGCAGCTGAGGACAGAAGGCTCTGCGCTGGCATTTGCTTGTCACTTCTGGTCTAGAGATGGATGAAGAGTATGGCTGTTTGGATTTCATTTCAACTTCAAGGGGTGAAAATGTTTTCAGTGAGAGGCTCTCACAGCCATTGTGGGCATGGACTGAGAAAACACTGTCCTGCTCCTGCTTTGGGTTGCTGAAAGGTAGCGATATCTTGGATATTGAGACTCAGCCCCATGCTCTTAAATATCTGAGCTGCCTTAGGAGGGAACAAGCCATGGAGGAAGTCACTGAGGATTCCTATCATGGGAGGTTACTGCTGCCCCAGAGCTGTGGGCTGGCGGCTCTGTGCTCAGGCTGGCACCTTCAGGGCTGCTGTCCAGACCCACCGAGAGGCACAGCAAGCCCTGAGCTACTGCTGAGATACCTGTGAGAAAGGCTAAGGCCCTGTACCAGGGGCAGAGGCAGCCTTGAGGCAGGGAACTTACCAGCACACCCCAGAAAGAAGTGGAAGGAGGTGAGGAGAGGTAACTGGAGCCTATGGATGCTCACAGAGCCTCAGGAATCTAATTAACTCCCCTCCCTCCTCCTGCTAATGAGGAGTGCCCCCAAGCCAGCTCACTGACCTCCGGGCTGTTTCCAGAGCCCTTGCAGAGGTGCGCGGTGGCCAGCACATCCCTCCTCTGTCGGAAGCTCTTGTGCCTCTCTCCAGGCTCCCTCCCCTGCGCGAGGGGTGGCGAAGAGGCTGGAAAAGCCTGCCTTCTCAGGGGGCTTCTGGGCACAGCTTGTGCCGGCTGAAATCCTTGGAAGGGAAAACGCTCCACGATGCTGCAGAGACGCCTCCGTTCCTCTCCGACATGTGGCCCCACGCGTTGTTCGCTGTCACACCTGTTATTGACAGGCACCTGTTAAACGAATACCCATGGTCATTCTAACTTTCGTGGCAGTGGAGGTGACCTGCTAGAAAGCGGCCACAGGAGCCCTTGGCTCCTCGTACGCATGGGAAGAAGTGCCTGGGACATTGCCCTTCTCGCAGAGGAAAGACCCTGCTGGGGCTCCTCGCCGTCCCATCCCTGCGGTGGGGATTTGCAGCCAAGAGCAGCAAGCAGCAGAGGGTTTGTTCAGCATCACTGTGCACTGGCAGCTGAGCCCTGCCGAGGACTGGCAGGTCCCGCTGGCCGTGCTGGTGGCACAGCTCAGTGGCTATAGCACTAGCCTGAAGACCTGGGCCTCGGGATCTCGGCTGCTGAAGTAAGGGTTGGGATTTAGCTCCCCATCCTTACAGTACATATTTCTTTAAGGATGCATAGGTTTCTGAGTCCCACTGAAATCCCTTAAAATGCTAGCCAGAAAAGTAATGCTTTGAATAGGAATGCGCAAGCCACATCTGCTGCATGAACCCAGAGAAATCATTTCACCTTTTGGTACCTCAGTTTCGTGGTATAAATAATGGGGCTAATGTTGCTAACGCCATTCGAGGGCTGCAGAAATGAAGGATTCTGTATCATTGCATTCCCAGAAGAGCAAAGTCATATATAACACTGATATGAGTATTTTCTGCATGTCACAGTTTGAGTTGTTTTTGCAGTGTCCTTCAGGCAGCCTTGAACATTTTTGTGCACATGCATTTGTACATGTGTGAGTGCCTGTCTCTGCAATGCAGAACAAGACACAATATGAACTCATTTTAAAACCCACCATCCCAGTCCTTGGGCTCCCAGTACTTACATCTCTGTAATTACAGAATGACACGATAAACCATTGAAGGAAGGAAACTTGCAAATCAGATGTGCAGAAGTCAATTCATTCAGTCAGTTCTGCTGACATGGGAAAACGCGAGAGGAAGGCTGAGCCCCCGAACACCGGTGTCAGCAGAACTCAAAGAATATATGAAGAATTGCCTTGGACCTAACCTCACTTAGCTCACATTTTATGCACTGAGATGCATTCCAAAATTATCATTTCACCCACTTTCTTCATCACAAAACCTATGAATGTTTGCTTCCCAGTCTGAAGCGAGAGACATCGCAAGCCCTGAGTCTAATCCCCAGGTGTGAGCGCAGGCCAAGCTGGAGAAGAGTCTCCCATCTCCAGATGTAAGCAGCTGTGGTCAGTAACCAAACCCATTGTGATACGTGTATTACGGCTAAGGGCGTACTACTACAGATGGCCACAGCAGATGACGGAAATTGAAAGCCATATAGGAAAAACACTATTTTAGTCACTGAGGCAAGTGTTCTGCAGAAACTTAGTTTATATTATAATCTGCAGGCACAGGGAGAAGTAAATTAACATCCTTCAGTCTGAGTATCTCCTGACTTTTAAATGCGTGCAACATTCAGGCCTTTTAACATCGTGTTTTACGTGGGAGCTGGAGAATGAGGGAAGGGGGTATGCAGCTATATAAGATTGGTAAAATATTTAAGTGAGTTAAAAGAAAAGACAGAAGACTATCAGGAAACTGCAGGGAGTCAGTATGATCTCATTACACTGTGTTTATGGGGCCAGTATTGGATATGGTGTGTAATCCTGGTGGTTTATGTTTTAAAAAAAAGACTGGAAGATTAGAAAAGAGCCATGCAAATGATTTAAGAGCTGAGAAATGCAACATAACTCCACTCGTGTCATCATGTAGTCCAAGAAGAGGCGGAAGCCCACATACATGGGGGACATTTCTGATAGCATAGTGGAAGCTTTTAATAAAAAGGCAAAAGGAGATTGAGGAAGTGGTGGATAAAGCTGGAGGTATTTAGACAAGAAGGGGTGGGTATTTTCCTGTGAGATGTGCTGTACCTTAAACACAGCTTATGGTTAAGTTAACAGGTGGAAGTCTCCTGGTGTGCAGGTGTTGTACAGGTGAGAGTAGATGAGGCACATGTTCCCACCAGCCTAGAAACCTATAAATCTTTGAGAATCTCATTTCACCTGTTTGTGGGATGTATTATGTCCTGTTTCTTGGGTGGGGGCGGGGCAGGGGGGGCAGATAATGCAGACATAATTTGCCTTAGGGCCAGAGAGACGCCGGTGTCAGAGCCAGAGCTTGTCAGCAGCAGCTCTTAGCCCCTGAATGTGCAGGTTGACTTTTCTCCCTCCAGACTAGCAGCAGGTCAAAGAGTAAGGGTTAGAAATGCTTCTGAACTCCATGCACCTCCAGTGTCCACAGAATTGCAGAGACTCCTGATATCTCCTAACTTGTGTTGTCGCCTCTGTGCGGGGAGCTTCAGGCTGACACAGGGACAACACTGAAGTGTCCTTCTCATGGCACTCACTATTGACATGGAGCAGGCAAAAGGAAAAGTCGGTTCAGCTTTTCTGACTCCCAGAAAGCATCCAGGTGAGTGCTTGAAAACCAGAGAAAAGTTAGTCCTTTTTCTGCCCAGAGGGTTGGCCAGCTCTGAAACAGAGGTGGTACATGGCAGCACTGAACAGCAGCACTTTCTCATCCTTACAAAGACATAACATATCAGGAAAGGTAAGCAGTGCATTGCAGCTACTGTTGTTATTATTGCCATTTCTTCCTTCCAAACCATCTCTGCCCTCTGTGTGTTTCACACACCTAATATGTCCTTGCTGGCCATTGGAACTCTCTGTCTGGAAAGAGTTTTTTCTGTAATACACATAATTCTAATCATGGGAGCAAATAGTTATCTAAGAATATCAGTAAAGCTGTACCCTGTTCCTAGTATTGTTCGCGAAGTAAGTGGTCCTATGTTAGCTACATTAATTTCACTAAAGTATGCCCCAGAACGGTAGTTAATACGAGATGAAGAGGGAATAGCCCCATTCCAGCCCTGCTGCCCTCTTCTCCCTCTTAAAACAGGTCTCCTCTACTTTGAATTGGGGCAGCTTAGGTAGACAGTCTTCTGCTAAAATGTTATATTCCAGGAAGCTCAGGAACCTGTTTTCTGCGGTCTTCCATCCAGTTGCTTGTGTGTGCACTAAGGTTGGAGGCCAGGAGTGTAATTAAGGGAGAAGGCATTACTGCTGTACAACAACCATACAGCAAGGCCATTTCCGGCTGGAAGAAGCCGAGAACTCTCTTGACTCGGTGTCACCGGCTTTCCAGCCCCCCAAATCCAAATCCGATACTTCTCTGTCAGCAGCCACAACATTTTATAAGCTGTAAAACCTCAGACTTTCAAAATATTTGCACAGCAATACAATTGCTTTTACTGGGGCTCTCATATCCTCAGGCACCTTCAAAAATACTCTGTGGCCTTAGGGAGCGCTTGTTGCTGGAGTACTGAAAAACTCCGAGGTCTGTTGGCTCTCGCCAGCGGTGGGGAGGACAAAATGTAGGTCCTGCTTCACTTCCTAATCTTAAGGAGGCTGCAGGCTGGGCTGGGACAGGGAGAGAGTAGCAGCGGCATAGGGAGCAAAGATGCAGCCCTTCAGGAGGATGGGCATCTCCCCAGGCAGGGAGAGCAGCTCAGGTGGGTTGGGGGGCAACCAGCAGCATGCAGCAGCAGGAGTCGGGCTATCAGCAGATTAAGTTCTAGGTGATTGAAAGACTGAAGCAAAATGAGTCAAAGGTAATAGTAAGTTTGATGATGACCTGCTTTTCTGAAACATGCAGGAACAGCATGGGAGATTTTTCCATTAGTTTTGGAAGAAGATTTATAGCAGTAAGCTCACCTTTCCCTTTGAATGAGACATAAACTGCCTGAACTCAAAGCCATTTTTTTTTTCTTAGTAGCTTATTCTTTTGTTTTAAATAGAGCTCTAGCCTTCCACTTTTGTATTGCCATTTTATGTGAGTAGATGGGATAAGGAATTAGACCCGCGGCATATGGGTAGCTGCAATGTTTGTCAAAACATATAAAGCAGCTTTGACCTCTCTGCAGTCTTTTCTCTTCTCTGGGCTATAATTCTAATAAATAATTTTGACTGTAGCTGAGAAAATAATATATTTTTCTGCTTCATGAATATTTTTTCTCTTCCTTTCTATCATGAGAGGTTTAGAAATCATGGAGTGAATTTACAACAGGGCATTCCCTGTTTCAGAGGTACAAATCAAAGTAAGTACATGTCCAGCTACCCATCTGTATAAATCAGGTAGATTACAAACATGACTGGTCAATTAATTCCACAGGTGTAAGACAAGCACACAGAGCTTATGTGTTCGTCCTCTGAAGAAACCCTTGTATGCACCTCGGGTTCTGCCTGAGCAAGGACCAGTGGGAGCAGTAAGTTCGTTACTCTGGGTTTGCCTGGCTTTCGTAAAATTGCCGAGATTACCCATCTGAATTGCAACAGAGATGACTAAACCAAAAGCCATTCCAGAATATAGCCCGCCTGCTGGGGGAGTGTTATCCGCATTGCTGTGGTCAGGGGGGTGCTTGTGGCGTGAGACCAGACAGAGAATTGTACCAACAAGTTTCACTTGCTGGTCCCTTCCTCTTGCCTAACTGCTCTGCTTTAAGCTGAAATATTTCAGACTGCAGCAGCTTAAGTGTGCTCCCCAGATAAGAAAAAAAGCCAGGCTCAGACACCACCAATGCCGAGGCAAGGGTGGGGAACGGATTGCGCTTATCAGTAGATCCCACGTCCTGATACAGCTGATGGAGACAGGCAGGAGAGCCCCAGCTCTGGGGTTCGCGCTACCCTGGAAGCGTAAGCTACACGAGATGGGCCAGAGGGGATCTACACACCACCTCACCGCTGCCTCGTCCCACTCAGGAGCCCATCTGTTCCCCTTGCTGGTCGCTGTTGTTTTGGGGCATGGTCACAAAGTACCCCAAATCCAAGTGATGAATGTGAGGTGACAGGGGCAGGGATTGGTGACATTTCAGGGCAGAAGCTTTTGGTATTGAAGACGTGCAACTGCATGCATTTCTGGATTTGGTATTTGAGCCTAGGGCAGGTATCTCTGACTGCCCATTTGCTAATGTGCTCACCACTGCAGCATCTGAACATGCTGAAAGTAGAAAAGATCTGCGCAGAGGCATCCTTCGCAGTCCCTGAGGAGTGCCCTCTGTCTGAGGGGGTCTATAAATCCCCGCTTAGATATTAAAATCCCATCAGTTACAACACCAAGGCTTTTCATTAGCCAGGCAGCCACATCTTGAAGATTATAAACTCGCATCAAAAAAGAAAGTAAAAACTGCATATTCTGCCAAGGCCAAAGCCTCATCTGCTTGGCCCAGATTCTGACTTAATTGTGTGGGGTTTGTTAGGAGAGAGCTAGATCTGACTCAGAGTGAATTGTCTGAAGGAAGGTCACCAGCCCTCTCCTTAAGTAGCGTAAAAAACAAATCCATGGTACTGGTGAGTCCTTATTGAAAGGAAATAACCAAATTTTTGACATGTTTCTATTGACAGCAGTTCTGCTGACAGTCTGCTGCATGAGGAGGAAGAAAAAGACATCTAACCCAGAAAACAACCTGAGCTATTGGAATAATGCTATTACAATGGACTACTTCAACAGGCATGCTGTAGAGTTACCGAGGGAGATCCAGTCCCTTGCGACTTCAGAGGTACCTCACTTGCAGAACTAGTGTCTGAAAACTGTAACTGAAGCCATGCTGGGAGAAGGGACGAGGAAGTCATATTAGTTAAGCCTTGAAATCCCTGTGCACATTCAGGGAAGCAGCTTTTTGAGAAGGACTCCCCCCTACACATGTATAAGTTGGGATAAACATGTCAGCAAAACCTGATTGCCATCCTATTCCCAGCCATTGCAGATATGTTCCATATTGCTGTGTGGCCACAGAAGGTAGCCACCTCTAGGTGAATTCGTTCCTGGGTTTCTCTTCCTTTTGAGCATACGGCCAATGTGTAGCCATATCATGACTGCTTAGGAGAGCTCTTTGGGCTGGCTTGTTACTGACAGAGGGTCCTTCTAATCTGTCTGTTGTACGTGTCGCACACAGCGTCAGATAAGGGGGGGGGGGTAGCGGGAGTTAATAATGCAAAGAAATTTTGTGCATTTGTGTCTTGGGAGCCACCTATAGCTTCTCAAATACCAGTTCTGGGGGTGAGCGTTCCCAGTATATAAGCAATCAAAACATCAATATATGAGAGTGTGTAGTGGTGGTTGCCAGACTCATCAGCCTTTACTTAAGGGATCTGACTGGTTCCGTGGGATTATTCATATATGGGCAAGTGATCCTACTGATAGAAAAGTATTCCCTGGCCTCAGAGATAGAGAAGAATAACTTAGTTTAGTTCAAAGGTGTTTAAAACCTAGAAACGGTGGAGAGTTTGGGTTTATGCTAAAGTGGTTTTCCGATCTGCCAGCTGACTAACTCATCTCATTAAATAAAAAAAAGAAGGGTTTCGAAAGGAACCTCTGAGATGTGATTAGACATGCACTCATAGTTGCTTCCTTAACCCCACTTTGCTGGCAATTAGGTTGCTCAAGCTAAGGCAGGACCTGGTCTAGATTTACCAAGAATCAAATCCTAGGCCTATTCACATCAAGGATGGTCTCCAAAAGCTGTTATCTGAGTCATTTAAAACCTGATCAGAACATGACTGAACTGGGACATGCTCAGGTAGCTTGGAACCATGTATGTGGTTTTCTGACCTTAAAAAGCAGCTGAAAATGCATCTTTGAGGAGTCAAGCCCAGCTGATAGGCAGGAAACTGTTGCAATGCATCGTGGAAGTAAAAAAAAAAAAAAGTGAAACCTCAAATTCTGCTAAGGGACCTGAAGTTTGGTGCATCTGACTTCTGGGTCCCCAGACTGAGGAGGAATCAGCCTCACTGCCAGAGGAGCTCTTCACTCACAGCTTCTACTGCCTGAAGAAAGGTAAAACTGGCTCACTGAACCTAGCTCTCCGGGAGCCGGAGTCCCCCAAAATCAGGCACTTTTGGATGATTGGGAGAGGCGATAAAAATAGCAGTCCATTCCTCACAGGCATTCACAGAGGGCAGCAGAGTGCCCTGGGTGCTCATGGAGGGCGAGGGGTGTGAAGTGCTCACCCTGCTTCTCTGTCTTTCTCCTAGGATCACCTCTCCGAGCCGCGCTCCCCTGCAAACGGCGACTACCGCGACAGCGGGATGGTCCTTGTGAACCCCTTCTGTCAAGAAACACTATTTGTAGGGCACGAGCAAGTCTCTGAAATATGACCCCACAGCTGCCCCTGTACTGCAGTTTCATCTCTACTGTCTCCAAATTACAAATAAATATATATATTATAAATATAACCTTTGTGTAACCCTGAATTACAAGAAATGTTTTCAGCTTTTCTTTTCTCCCTCAGAATTGTCAGCCCCTTTTTTTATAAGTGTGGTAAAACTTTACAGAACAAACTGTGGCTTTATAAAATAAAGATATTTCTAAGCAAAACACCTGTCAGATGGACTGGTTTCCTCATTGTCATTTACAATCTGCTGCCAGATATACTTGGTCTGGAAGAATATTGGGTAAGGCTGTTGTGGGGCAGGTAGCCTGTGCTGAGTACAGCATCCTGCATCCTACATGACATCAGCCTGGCCATGAGCATTCCTGCTCGGTGACCGTCCCTTCTCCTGCTGTGAAATGACTTTGGTCACTCCTGTCCTTTAGACTGCCAAGCTGGACTATAAATCAGACAGGACCAGCTCGGTTGCCAGAAGCAGTCCCTACGGCTCATGTGCCAACCTTGTATCCTTTGCATGACTCCAGCTTGGCAGAGCAGAGGGACTGGGCTACAGTGGGATGATAAACAAACCTGATGCACCCGTGGGATCCAAGGGCCACACAAGAGATGAATAAACCCAATGAGGTAGTTATGTTGCCCTATGACTTTTTTATGTGACCTTCTTCAGACTTCAGCTGGAGAGCCAAATTCCAATTTGAGCTCTAAAACTGTTCTACATGAGCAAGGACAAGAATGACTTTTTTTCCTGCATAAATGTCCTAACCACAGTACACACTGGACTCATGGCTGCTGTGCTCTGGCCCAGTGACTCCTGGATTATTTCCTGCAGAGCAAACAGCCTCAAAAGAAGGCACATAGTGTCCCCTTCAACAGAACAGAAACCTCCTTTGAATTTATCAGAAATCTTGAAATCTGGTGACTAGGGACTCCCACCAATTCAATGCTGTGGCTTTGACCAGGTTTCCACATCCCCACTGTTTTATTTTTCTTGTGTGCTGAGACTGCTAGTGCCACAGAATCAAGTTTCCTCATACCCCCCCTCTCCTCTCTGAGACTTTCCTTCCCCCCTTAGGAATGAAAGCGCAGTGTTTCAGAGCAAAATGGCGTTTCAGTCCTACCCAGTTAAGCACTAGATTGGAGGCTGTAATAGTGTTAGGGGAAAAGTAAGAGTGAGCGAAGTTTAAATGCTGGATTAAAAAATAGGTTGTTACAAGGAGAGTCTAACATGGAACATGGAATGACTTTGCCTAAACCAATGCTCTCTCTTTGAGTAACCCAGAACTGTTATCGTGGGACTGATTTTCAGGTTTGCTTCTCAAATTGCCTTTTTTGTATCGTTCGGCAAGTGAAATAGCCTCTGTCCTTTGAGGTCTTGGCCATCCTCTCCCCACCTCTGGCCATCAGTCCTTGTAGATTACTTTCTACCTCACTCCTGACCTCATCGGGAGCAGGCTGTGAGGCAGCAGGGAGTTTACCCCCTGCTCCAGCTGGCTGCTCTGTGCCACTGGCTGCTCAGGTTTATTGCTTGGTTGCATGGAAGGGAAGCTCAGGCAGGACTGGGTTAGCATAGCATCATTAACCACCTTGTTCAGAGTGAACCACAGCTGGTACCAGAAGAGGGAATAATAGCAGTGGCACATCTGGTCCAGCTGTTCCCACCTGCCAGCAGTGTCCCAGTGGCTGCAGTTAGTCAGAGCAACCTGACAACTTTACTAAATGATGGCTGGAATCAGACCAAGACATGAGGCATTGCCGCCCCTCCTTTCTCCCTGTCCCACGCGTGCACTTCTGCTGTGCTGAGGCACAAACCTGAACATGGGCCACAGGCTTCCTAAAAGTAGAAAACTGTAATGTTATAGGGGCTTTTCTAGATACTTGATTTTCTGCTCAGAATCGGAGAGTCATGCACCGCCTCCCTGCGAGGTGACTGGGGCAGGTAGGAAGACGTGGCTGTGCATGGATATGGATGGGCACTTTGGGAATATATCTTTTCACCGTGAGATAAATGCTACGCAATACGGTATCTGCTGTCCTCATGATCAAACAATAAACGGCCTCCTGGAAATCACTGGTTGACTGTAGAGTAAAAACTTCCTGAGAGTCTTGCCAAGAGTGAAAGCAATCCCCTGAGGACCTTCATCTTCTGTTTCAACAGGGAGGTGGAAAGGGAGAATGAGGTTACAGAGAACTAAATTCAGTTCTTTGCAAAAAAAGTCCGTATTTTTACATTTGTTTTCTGTATGCAGTATTGCTTTTGCAAGGCAGATTTTTTTTTTTTTTATTTTTGACACAGGGCAAATACATTGAAAATGTTATGTAAGAAATACTAGAGGATTCCTCTCATTTAGCCAGCACAGTTGGCTTGGTAATCTAAATGCAGAATGCCTAGAAAATAGCCAAAAATATTTGCAAAGCTGTGAGATGCTGCACTGTTCCCAGGCTTCACACAACTGGGAAATGGTGACCTTACCATAGGCAGTCTCGCAGCTCTCAAACTTAAAAAACAAGCAAAACAAACTCCAGCCTCAAACCCAGCAAGCCGGGATTAGGCACCCACAGCAGACGGGGATTTCTGATTGTATTCCATCTCACCGAAGACTCACCGCCGCCCCTGTACAAACCTACACTGCATTAGGGCAATGCCCAACATCAGCACATTACAGGCATACCTACGAAGATGCACACACGGTAATCCTACACTGGAACAAGTCTGGCATCCTGGCTGTGAAGCATCCCGGTGTGTAGGTAGAATAAACTATACCTAACATAGTATAGTGACATAGCCCGCTGTACCACGCACACGTCCTACTTACGTACCTATAGACTGCCCACCTGATTTCTAGTTACTAAAGATAAGTGACATAAAAAGAAGAGCAAGGGAACACACACACACACACACACCCCCAGTAAGTCTCAGGGATTGTTCCACCCTTTTCTTTCGGTTCACAGTTGCCTCACTTTGTCGCCAAAGTGAAATGGGCCCTTGCTGAACAGACCGAGTGCAGTTGATAATGTGACGTTAAACCAACCAAGCAGGGGTAGACATGAGGGTGCTTGTCCCTAGTTAAAATCTGCTGGGTTTGGGGCAACGTGCCTTGGCTGGGTGGTGAAGCCAAAGCGCAGAGAAATCCAGAAGCTGCAGGAGGGCCAAGGGAGCGTTCAAGGCTCTGTGGCTGCGAAAGGCTGGCTCGGCTTGGCTCGGCTGTGGCCCTGCTGCCTCCTCCGAAGTTTGAGCTTTGCTAACTTTAGGTAATGTCTTGCTGCCGGAGACTCTGCCTGGAGCAAGCATGGGTGCGAGTGGCCGTTGTGTTTGTGAAGTACATCTAGATACCTGTGGGTATAAGGGTAGGAAATCATCTGGGCGTCAGCGCAGAAAACACCGCCGGTATTTTAACACATACGTTGCACTGAATCCCCGTCCCGCTGTCCCTGTAAACAGCATTGTGCTTTTCATCTGCCACATTTGCAGCAGCAGCAGCAGGGAGATTTCCCCTGAAATGGGATTGCTGACCCAGCGGCTGCCCAGACAATGTGACGGGAGCTCCCGGGCAGCACAAAGCCCCCCTTCCAGAAAGCCATCGCACAAAGCCGAAACCCCACGGCGAGCCCCAACCTGCTGGGCTCGGCACATCCCTCCCACCAGTGTGGGCCGAGGCGGCCGGGCTGAGCGGCAGCGCTCGGCAGGCAGGAGCAGCAGCATGCCCTTGCCGAGGCGCCGGTCGTCCTTCTTGGGGCAGCAGCCCTCTTCCACCGCGGCCGAGGCCTCGGGGCCGCCCGGCCGCCGGGTGAGCATTGGGGGCGGAGGGAGCCTGTCGAGACCCCCCGGCGTCTACGTGGGCACCATTCCCACCGGCGGCGTGAGCAGCTTGGGCACCCGAGTGTCCCGCAGAGCCCTGGGCATCAGCAGCGTCTTCCTCCAGGGTCTGCGCAGCTCCTCTGCCGCTGTGCCCCTGGCCCCGGGGCTGGAGAAGGGCAGGGGCCTCTCCTACGAGAGCCTGAACGGCTGCTTGGTGGAGTACATCGAGAAGGTGCGAGCTCTTGAGCAGGTCAACCAGGAGCTGGAGGAGCACATCAGAGTCTACCTGGACAAGAAAGCGGCCAGCGTGGGCAGCTGGGGAGCGCTGCGGGAGAACTGGGAGGCGATTTACCATCAGGTGAGGGCCGGAGCGCTGTCGGCAGCGAGAGGGGGCACGGGGGGGAGCTTCACGAGTCATTGGCAACCCTGAGCAGCAAGGGTCGATGCTGGTGATGAACGCCACCTGATTTCAAGGCACGGTGCCCTAGGCGGAGGGTTTTAAATCTATCTTCATGATAATTAGCATTATCATTTCACAGTGTGTTGTGGAAAATGCATATTAAGCAGGAGAATTGCCTCAGGCATCCTGCGCGTGGGGGCAACTGAAATGCACCCCAAGGCGCGATAGTCTGGGCTGATTAAAATGGGTGATTTTTTTTTCCTTTTTTTTGTTGTTCTTAGCTGTGGTTATTACACTGAGCATCAAAATTATTAAAAGAAAACTGCTAGGACTGAATTAGTTTATCCCTCAACATGATATCATTACAAGCACGTTGTGTTTTTTTTTAATTAGCAATTCAGATTTTTACTTTATTCCCTTGTTTGCTTAATCACATTTTCAAAAGCTCTATTTATTTAAAAATAATAATTACATGGCTACAAATGAGTGACTCCTTTCCTTTCCTCTGTCACCACCCCACCGCCCCGTGCTCCCACCTTCTCGGTACGGCACAGGCTGCAGGCTCTCCGGCAAAGTGTTTATTCTGGGGGTGCGAAATGGTGTTTGCATTGACCTCATGGACAAGAAACAGTGCGTTTTGCTGACCAGTAAGACTTCGCAGGCGGATGCCCTGCTTGCAGCAAACACTGGGCTCTGTCCCCCGAGGTCTCGGTGCACCTCGCGAGTCCTGGCTTCCCAACTCGCAGCCGGCAGGAGCGGACAGAGGCCCCAAGAGCCAGAGCCCGGCATCTTGCACATCTCTTCCCAGTGGCACTTGTGCAGGTGCAGAAAATGCCGGTGGTGGGTCTTCAGAAAGCCCGAAAGACAACTTTAAGTTCCCCGGGACAATTGCGTGTTTTACGTTGGGCTGGCCGGCGTTTTACTCTGGCGTTGGAAAGAGGGGGTGTTTTTACTGTGCGCTGCATTTTTAGGGCAGATCTTCACACAGACCCCTCCAAATGTTGCCTGAACCCTGAACGTGGCAGCATAAGCTGTTGTACAAAGATCATGTCAGCAGAAACGCCCAGTTAAGCACCAACTTTTAAAGTTGTTATCTTTTTGTATCGGTAAATGACATTGCTGCCGCTAAGCCTAAAAAGCTTCCTGAAGGGACCAGCTGCTGAAGGCACTGGGTGCTCTGAATCTGGGGTGCTTATGAAAAGCCATACCCTTGTACCTACCATCTCGCTGAGGTAGATTGAGACTTTGAAGTGAGATGGGGGGTTAAAGCTTTGCAGCCGCCATCCCCTGTTTTCCAGATCAGTGTCCCCTTTTGTGGTTGTAGACCTCACCTGTAAAACCTACCGGGGCTTATGGTAAAGACCAAAAAAGTAGGACCATAGTAGATACTTTAGGAAGGATTGTTTGATTTTTCTTTATACAAAACCCCAACACTGCAGTGCAGAGGTACCTACTCACGTAATAGTTTTTCATCCAAATTGCTTTCCTATTAACCTTCCTTTATATTGTCATCCTGCCACCTTGCCTCTGCCTCCCTTTCTTATGAGTAAAGAAGAGCAGCTCATAATGAAATCTAGCTTAAATATTGGGCTCTTCCTATACAAAACCCGAAAAATAAAGCTATGTAGTAATAGCATTTGCAAGTATCATAGAAAATAAGAGAAAAATACTAGCATCATCCATGTCTATTTAACCATTAAAATACATTAGAGAATACATAAAGTTTTCCGAATTACTTCAATTGAATCAATAAAAGAGGCATCACTTAGTGGGTTTTGACTTTCTCGGATATAATCTGAGCTGTTAGGTACAACTCTGGCTAATAGGTTTCTTCGCTTTTTTATATTAAGTATCTAACCAAAAATGAAAGTAGGACCTCACCCAGCCCAAACAGCGATTAAGTCACGCATCCTGGAGCTAATTGCCAGAAGTATGCCAGCATCAACACCAAAACTGTCACATAACAACATCAAAATCAGTTGCTGCAGAAACGGCTGCAATCACATGAAGTCAGTACCCTCCTGCCACAACACGTACCAGTGGGAAAAGTAAAAGGTGTTTAGGAACGAGGCGTAACAGAAATGAAAGATACCTGGCAGATACATTTCTAGATGTAATTTTTTAAAAATATATTTAGATTTTCTGTAGATGTCCACATCTGCCTTAACATGACATATCCTTTTTTCAGCCTCCTGCAAAATCTGAGGATTTATTTTGATTCCTGGCCAGCCCCATGCGTTCAGCAGGGAGGGATGCCCAGCAGCTGTAAAACCCCTTGGTACCATTCACATGAAGCAGCTGTGAAAATTTTGGGACAGAAAGCCACTTGAGCAGCTACCTGTTTTAACACAAATGCCCATGATAGGAACAGTTTTTGAACAAGAAGCAGCAAAGAAAAATACACAGTTGGGGGGGCGGGGGGGCAGATTAGGCAGGAGCCCCTTCCTCTTGCCCTGCTAGTGGGAAGACAAGGATTCAGCCATGTAGGACTCTCCTGGTCCCAAAATCAGGAATGTGACAGGCCCATCTCTGCAGTGGGGTAGGAGAGAGCCCAGTGGACCCAAGGTCCCGTTTCCCTCCTGCCCTTCCTGGGAAGTGCTCCAGCAGCCCAAATTTTGGATAGTTGTCCTCCCAGCAATAACAACTGGGTGCCAGCCTTTTGCCCAAACACAAAGCTAGGGGAAAAAAGGTGGCAACAAGTGCCTCAAAGGTACGAGTGGAGGGTCCCTCCAGGGAAAAAACCACTCATGTTTCATTGCAGTTGTCAGAGCTATGACTGCAGCAGGGGATCACTGACGGGAGCTGAATGATGGGAAGCCACTATCCAGCTCACAGCGTTAATTATCCACCTGGGCAGCTGGTTTTTAGCAGAGCAGGTGGGCACATACTAATTGGGGCAGTCACAAAATGGGAGGATTTTTGCAGGAAACGAGGGAAATGAGGAATCCTTGTGGAGAGGAATTCCTGTGACAGAAGTATAAATTATCTCATTTTACCCTGGGCATACTCTTTTTCTCCAGGCTTCATCCCAGTTTTCTTGTGGAAAATTCTCTCTTTAATCAAATGCGTCTCTTCTGCAGACCAAGAGGTTGTTTGTAATGGCAATTCCTTCCCAGGGAACAGGGCAGCACCTGGGAAAAGTGGACACTTGAAATAATCTCAGCGAGTTTACAGAGAGGAGAGGGTAGCTCAGCCTCCATGACCGTTCAATTACGGCTGTGTGGGAGACACAGGGATTTATTTTGTCTATGAGATGGCACGTAGCGCAGTTCAAATCACAGGAGTAAACAGAAAAGCAGAAGAAGGAATCAACATCCTGCACCAATTTTACCACTGCTGTGACTCCTGTGCATGGTTGGGAGCATTTGAAAGATCACCAGAGTTTTTCTTTAGAGACAACTTTTATTTGCACCAGCCTTACTGTCAGCATTTACTCAGTGTTAGTATTAAGCCTGGAGAATATACAGGACTGACAGCCTGAGGAATCGCCGTGTTTGGACTCACACCCAGTAATTTATTTGCCGCGGGGCCAGAAGAGCCACTGAGTATTCCCTGTAACACACTCTGACGCAGCACAGTGCATGATCAGTGTCTGCAAATGGGTGAAATAGCATTCTGCTGCCATCTGAGGGCACAACAAACTCACACAAAATGGCACAGAGCTTGGTCAACTGCTGTACAGACGATGGCAATAAATTAGTTTTAATCATGTCCTCTCGGCCACCTCCAACGGCGTAACCTTGGACTACCTTCACATACAGCTGTGAAGTGGGGTGAGATTTCTCCTTGTGCTTAGGCAACATTACAGTTTTTACAGATTGTTTCTGTAGGAGGTATCTCCTGCTTTGAGAACCAGGCATTCTTTGATGCAGTCCCATTCACTTATAAAGCATTCGATGTACATATGAAGTCATGCTTTCCTGGATGCAGCAGGAATCAGCAAAGGACCCATCGATCTTCTCAGCCTCTCTCCAGGTATTACCTTTCCCAAGGGGATGCAACAAATGCCATTCTTGCTGCCTTTGAGTTTTCCTCCCTCAGGAAAGCATGACTGAGAGCGTTACGAGTTTACTGCTTGGCACCCAAGCAGCAGGCACTGGGTTCCATGCTTTTAGCCAGATTTAGCTGTGAATTGCAATGTGCTGGAGGCAATGGGCTGATATCAACCGTTTCTTCCTCTGTGCAGAAGGAAAGTCTAGACCAGCATCTTCTGGTCTTTCTCCATGGAGGCATCATTTGCTTTAACTGAAGTGAACTTAAAAGCCAGACAATTTTCCATTACATGAATAATTAAACCATGAGATTCATTATCACGGGCCACACCTGAGGCCACAAATTTAGCAGCATTCACAAAGGATTTAGGCATTTGTAAAGCAAAACTGTACAAAGCTATCGATAAAGCATAGCTAAGAACTTGAAAGACATAGTAAATCTTGCAGTGCCAAACTCGATCAGATCTCTGTTAAAAATCAAAAGTAGCAGGTCACCAGGGATAAGTTCTTCCCATAAGTGCCTGTATCACATCACACTTTATCGAGGCCGGACTCTGAAAACTCCCTTGAAGCAGCTGGTTTTCTTTGCTGCCAGTCATAATCCAGTAAATGGGCCAGTACGTTGATGCAGATTTTGATAAGATTTTTTTCTGCTAAAAATTAAAATGATGTTTTCATGTCCATAAAATCACAGTGAAATCAAAGACAATTGTTGCTGCTTTCTAGTTAAGATGTTGTATTCAGCGCTAATTCAAGAGCTGAAAAAAAAAATCCTGTTCAAAAGATGTAAGTGCATCACAGGTATGCATGTTGAAAGACAATACGTGACTTAAAGGAGCTATTATTAGTAACAATATTTGCATTTTGATAACACTTCCCATCTTCGCTGTTTAAATGCCACACGAGCATCAGTGAATTAAGCCTCCTAGAAGCCCAGCAAGGCAGGACAGCATTGCCTTCTGCTTTACAAGAAGAGGAGGCAGCGTCCGAGTGCTTGTGGCATCGCGAGCCCTCTCGTTTCCAATGCACGTGAAGAAGGGTGTTTCCTAAACTGCTGCATCATGCATTTTAGTATGTGTGTCAGCAAAGTGGCTATGAATCCGCCTCACTAATGCTGTGTGTTTGCATCCAGCTGTTGATTATTAGAAGAATTAAATCAAACAAAAGCCACTAGATGGAAGTCTTACATCTCTTCTCCTCAAGCCTAGAAAAGGGCTTTCATAGCTCATGAAAATCAGGGAGAAGTTTTTGGGAAACCTGGTTTCTACATAGAAGCTACCGTGTAATTATTTAACCTTCAGGTTCACTGTTGAATGTAAAGCGCACGCAGCTCATTTCCAGGAGGGCTGCAAGGCTAATGCCTGCTGGCTCCCACTACAACACTTATCCCTGAAGCCTTCTGAACATCAGATTTTTTCATACCGTTTTTACTTGCACGGCACAGTTTAGGTTTGTATGCAGTTTTGGAAAGCCACAGACTTTCTCACTGAATGTTTGGCATTAGCTGCCAGTCTGTGAAGGGGGGAGTTGGGTATTAATCGAGTCCTCGGGGGTACCAGGGTTCTGGTAGGGACATCCACTTGTGGGGCAGGTAAGAAGCCACCTCAAATGCTTCAATAAAGGCACAAGATGACTACTGAAAAGCACTTTTAAAAACCAGTTTTCTGCTGCATAAAGGCAGAAATCCAGGCAGTGGAAAATCACCAGCTATTCCCTGCTTCTCCTTTCAATGCAGCCCAAAAGCCATTTTACACTGGATTCAGCCTCTAAACTTAGCCATTAACATACATCTGAGTGACACTATGCAGCTCACAGGATTTAGTGTTACTTTTGCTCATGGGATCTTCCCAATTCCCTTAAAGACATTTATTTTCATCAGACTTTAGGTCAGATATTGGAACCGTGTGGGCTCGCGGCCGGAGGCGAATGGGCTTGTTTTGACAGGGCAGGGCAAATCACAGGGCAGCGCTTCTGGTCCCTGATTTGAGTCAGGAAAAAAAATAGAAGCTTCTCTGAAGATCCACACATGTATGAGTTGGCAGGAAGAGAAAATAACTTCTGCAGGAAAAAAGAAAAGAAAAAAACCCAAAACAACAACAAAAAAAGCCCAGCCAAACATTCAGAGCTTGGGGCAAAGAACTGTCTCTACCTCCATGCTGCTGCCATGTAAAAACTAAATGTCTTTTCTCCATCTTTCAGGAGAAACTCAGGTCTCCTGGTGCAAGGGGACCTGAGGGTGGCAGAGCAGCACGTCCCCAAAGTCCCGGCTATGCAGAAGGGACAAGCCAGGAGCTGGGGAGTTAGGCCAGTGCTGGTAAAGTGGGGTTGCAAAAAAAGCAGGGAGAAGGAAATAAAGGGTTGAACAATGAAGAAGAGATAGTTCTGTGTGCAAGAGAGCACATAAAAGACGTACCATCTTTTTGCCCACACCTGCGGCTTTCCTAACATCTCGGACTCCTGTGCATTCGCTGCGCTCTCGGATTTTCTCATGCCAAAACTGGGATTTTTTACCCAGTGGCAGTATTCACAGGCCCTCTCTCCTCTGTCTAGGTGCTGTTTTCACGAAATGTGTTGGAACTGCATGACTCTGAGATGGCCTATCCCTCTATTGTATTGGTTGAAATTGGCCAAGAAATCCCAGTTATTAAAGAAAAATTCATGCAATGGCATGAACTCTGTTTCCTTTGGAAGCCAAGCCCTGAGCTGGAGCTGGCAGGAATGGAGATCCAGCTCCAGGCTTCCAGCCACAGCTACCTTCCCTTTTTGCTCCTAACAGTGGGTGAGAAGTAAGCAAACCACTTTTTTTTAACTCTTATGCCTTCCCAGATTTAAAAGACGCAGAGTGCTTTTAACTTCATGATCCATTATGGACTTCTCAGTGTGGGGAATAGGTTATTCCTCCACATCTCTCCTATCAGATGTCTTCACATATTTCGTGTTTGTTTGTTCAAGCATCTGTAAGACATTGGGAGCAGTAAGCCACTTTTTGTGAGGATGAGCGTTAATTACCACGTAGAAATGCTTCAGCCTTGCATGTCCACCTCCACCCTGTCCCCAAGGAGCAGGCCAAGGAGCAGGTAGGACCATACTAAGGCAACGGTCCCACTTGCAGTACTTGAGATAACTTGTCCGGACAAAGCCTCAGTGCCTCCGCATTGCATGGCATGTTTCACCTCCGGGGAGCAGAGTGCTTCGGGGGATTTGCAATCTCATTTAGTTGCAGACTTAATTATCTAAAGAAAGATTTCTGCTTCAAGAACTCTCCTGGCCCACTTAAAAAGCTGCTCTTACTCATGTGGTGGTTTAGTTTCAACTGCAAATCTCCTGAAAAAGACCAAAGAGGTGTTCAGCTTAGCTCCTCCAGAGTGGCAGCATGGACCCTGGCGTGGCTGGAGCCCCCAGACAGTTATTTGCAGAGATGAACGCTCTAATCCTGGTACTGAATTCAGCATGTCTTCAGTCACCTCCATAGCTCCATGCACGTGTGAATCCAGGGCAGGCAGTGGTCGTCTTTTACCTTTCTATCATTTTTTATAACCCTTTTGAATCAGAACAAGCTGCTATGTCACAAGCCTTTCAGGTTTGCTCATCCCTCAAGTGCCTCCTGGGCATTAAAGATCCCCCCCAAGCCCTAATAATGATACCACAGTCTTATTGCCACGATCTTTCCAAAGCATTTCACATTCAATGTAATAATCTTTGAAGACTGCCTGCTTCTCAGGTCTCATATCTATCAGAAGAGCTTACAGGATCCCATCAGAGAAGAAAAACGACCCTCTGGGAGCTGAGGACGGCTTGCAGGCAGCATGAGCAACAAGTATTTCTTGGCTCGCTGAAGAGGACAACCCTGAAGAGGACTGCTGATACGGGAAGTAGAATAGGAACTGCACAAGTGCAACTTAAACTGTACCTAGAAAATATAAGCGTGACTTAAATGATGGACGTACCTTGCGCACAGTAACGAATTTTGCCCCTCGTGACCGGCTGATGATCAGAATAAATGTGTTTCCACAAGAAGATGAAGGCTTAGTAAGAGCAATGAACAGTTTGATGACAAATTACAGCCTATTTGCAGAGAATTTGTGAATTTATCTGTACAAACGTAATTGATTAAATTATCTGGAATGAGTTATTTGAACAGCCCTAGGCTAAAGGATTATTTTCAGAATCAAAGCTATACATCTGCTTAAGGCACGCGTATGGTGCACATAGCTAATGTGCTGAAGCTCTTCATTGCTTGCGCTCTGTTGTCTCTTTCTTGTAGGTGGGCGAAGCAGTCCTTGAAAATGCTCGTCTTATGCTGCACACCGAGAACATTCAAGCCTGTGCTGAAGACTTTAAAGACAGGTAGTCTCATGGTGGCACCTAGCTGGCCATGTTCTTTGAAATTTTGCTTTGGCAAACGCTTCCTCTATAGGGGAGTAATGCCTAGTGAGTAGAACGAGCTCGTTCTTTTAAGTTGAATATTCAACCACCTGACTTGGGAGGGGGTTGGTAACAGTAAAATAATTATGATACTAACAATGTTTTGGAAGATTTCAAAGATTTATAGTAATAAAAATGTTCACTAGCAAAATTACTTCAGCTATTCTTTGCTAGACGGACATTGATCTCTTACTGAGAGATCAGTATTCATTCAAATTTGGGTTGACATTTTATAAAGGCAAACTTCCGTGTGGTTTTTAGTTTTAATTTTCAGTACCACACAAGTAGTTTTGGAAGTAACAAGCATTCTGCTGCAGCAGCTGGAAAGGAGAAACTGCACCATGACAAATGTCAGTGTGGAAACATTAGATAAGAAAACAGAAAAGGGCTGCACTGATTTTCTTTGTCTTTACTGAGAGAAAAGAATAGTAAAAGATGATCTTAAATACTGGCAAACCACTTTTTTAACATCTTTCTGTTTGCAAAGTAATATTCATCTAAATGTGTGCGTGAAGCTCTTTAAATTTTACTCAGGAGATGTGATCCTTCTAGCTTTTACTCATAATGGACTCATTCATTTACAAGTAGTTTTTTGCAGAACCTGACACACAAACTGTGTTTCAAACTAATTGATTCTTATTTGTATGATTTTTATCATCCCTTAAATTTCTGTCTCTCTCTGGTATTATTTTTTTTATTCATATCAAAAAGTGCATTAATCATGTTCTTAGGTTTGCCTTTTGTTTCAGAATGGTACAATTCTGATATACTCATTTCATGGCTTTATGAGCAGGCCATGCTCATATTTTAAGTAGTTGTAAAAAATATTTTTTAAAAGTGTCAGCTGACTTGGACAAGCAGTCTACATAACAAAACCAATGTCAAATCAATCCACTGCATAGTAAAAGCTCCTCATTCTCACTGGGACCAGCTGCCACTTTCCCAAGCTATTGAACTCCCAGCAACAAAGGTGGCTCTCAAGGGGCAGCGTGCAGGACTTTTTTATGAAGCTGGCTCCTGTTTAACCTGCCAACCCCCTTGTCTGCCCTCCCCAGCCACCAGGTCCCCAGGTTGGATGGGTTTAACACAAAAGCCTCCCACCCAAGGAGATTCGCCATGCAACTCAGCCACATTTTCAGTGGAAAGCCTAAAATGAAAAGGTACAGACGAGAGAGACACAGCAAGCAGTGCAGTGGAATAGTAACTCCCTGCCACAATTTTCCCTACCGTTGCAGCCATGGTTTAGAAACGAGCCGTTTGCTGTAACAGCAATTCTAGTTGACAAACCAAGCACTCAAATTTCCTCTTTATTTTGATACTACTGGCATTCGGCCTTAAGGAGGGGCTGGGACCCTGGACCGTAGACCAGACTTCCATCAGCATGTCCATTAATAAAAATCATGCTCGATGCAAGCGTTTTTTCTTTAACCATAGCTCTGAAAAGTTTTTATGTAAATGAAGGAGGAGTTATTCTCATTGTACAGCCAAGCAAACAGAGAAAAAGCCCCCCCATAGTCATACTGTATATAAATACCAGATCTAGCAAGAGACCACGTGCCTCTCCATGCATATTCAGGAATCCTATCAGGCTGATAACCACCGCAGCGCAGACTGCTAACTTGGCTGGTTTTATTACACTTGGAGGTAATGACAGGGTACTTCAGGCAGTTAAATTCAAGTACAGTGAGACAAGGTGAGAGCAAAGTATCTCTTCTGTGTTTCTGTGTGTCTGTCTGGGACACATGACACAATGGTGTCATTTAAAAACAAATGCAGGTGTTTCTTGCTGAGCTGTGCTGTATTAAGGTTTGGTTTTGGTTTTTTTTCTCTGCAGGTATGAAAATGAGCAGCCATTCAGAAAAGCAGTGGAAGATGAAATTAATTCCCTGTATAAAGTGATTGATGATGCTAATTTAACTAAAATGGATCTGGAGAGTCAGATAGAGAGCATGAAAGAAGAACTAACTCTGCTGTCAAAGACTCACGAAGAAGTAAGTCCAGAGTCGGGACACTGCAAAGCCCATGTGTGCCTGTTTCATCTGGTTGGTGTCATACATCTAGCGCAAAGCAAGCACTAAAAGCCTCCTCCTGCCATGTCTGGCTGGGGGGATTCTCCTGAAACCCCCTCCTATTTCTCTCTTCTCTGTTAACTTAAAGCACTAACCTCTGAGGAGTGATCAAATTACTTACATTTAAGCTTTAACTCTTTCTCATCTGATAAATATGACATGGAAGAGATGTCATCACTTCATTTCTTGCTAGACACCACATGATGCTGATGGGATCGCACAGTCACATATGCGGACATCTCAACAGTGAGGTCTGATTCTCAGACAGAGATGTAAAGAGAAAACGCGTGTGCAGCTCCGGGCCTGCCACACTAATGCTGAGCATTAACCAGGTTCTTCCGAAAATACCTTGCTTGGCTTACCAAGCAGTTCACAAAACTTACTGTGCAGTTGACAAAACCAACTCTCTCCTGAGCAACACACCACTGAAGCAAGCCACAGGGACAGGCAGCTAGAAGGGAAGCCCATTACTACCCAATTTTGCAATACTTCCCCTCTTACTCATTACATTCACTAGCACTACTTGCATGAAGCCGGTTTATTCCCTTCAGCAGGATCAGACCCAAATCAGCACCTTTACTGATGGGGGCTCAAATATGGAGCTACTGCTAATCCCACATTAGGCACAGCAAACAATTGTGCTGATGCCTCAAAGGTAAAAGAGAGTTTGAATTGAGATGGCCCACAGAAGTGAGGCACTATCTTACCTTACATTTCTTACGTGTTATTTCTCCAGCCACAGGATTTCAGCAACATTGGCAGGCATATGGAGACTTGCCAAGCTGAGGTTGCTTCATCCCCTCCCTCCTTTCATGAATCTAATCCCAAGGCTGGCATTTTGCAGAAAACAATCAGTGGCTTCAGCACCACTGCACAGCATGAGAAAGATGGAAGTCCTTTTAGATAAGAGGGAAAACAGAAAATTGACAGAAATACACAAGGTCCCCTTTAAACTTCCTCATATTGCAATGATTGCTGTGAAACCAGAAAAGCTGGCACTGATGCTGTTCTCTGCCTGTCTATGTGGCATAAGGAGAACAACACCTTTCCAACAGCCTCTCTCGCTCTGCGTTTAGCCAGTGAGGAGCCCTTGCAGGGTGGAAGGATGCTCCTTTCTTTACCCATTGGGAGTACCTGAGCACTCGCAGAACCACCTCAGCACAGATCTGATTTTCTCACAGCAGCAGCATCAGGGGAAGCTGCTCAAGAGAAGTCACAGAATAAAGACTGGAAGCAACTATTGCAATTAGTCCAGCTGAGCTCTGGCACAATAAAGTCCCAAGGACTTCCCTGAACTAGTTCAAACTTTTTTTTCCTCCAGTGCCCCCACACAGAAATCCATGTTGAGTCCTTTTGAAGCTTTTGTGGACTTGGAGTGGGCACATTTTGAGGCTTTCATTCTTGCAGGTTCAGAAATCACGTAATTCCCATCCACTCCCAGTATTGTCATTGTCAGGGGTCATTGCTTACACACACAATTCCCAGATGCTTTTACACTACTTTTATTGCTTAGGCCAATAGCACATATAAACAGATTGATGTAAAAGGATTGTGGTGCTAGACAGTTCAGATACATGTGCAAATCTGATTTATTCATGTGTTCCTGGACACAATGTACAACCGATGGGCTACCTCTAAGTGTGCGATTCTGGACACACTAACTCTAAACTGCTTACATGTTTTTGGAGCCCATGTATGTAAAGAAGGAACAGAGTGCTGTCACAGAGAAGGAGAGTGCTCTTCATCCAACAACATGCACACGCATAAAAGCACATGTGGCTCACGCAAGCTGCAAGGCTGCAGAGCTCCTGCTGTTTTGCACAGCTCCTTGTCTCTCCCAGTAGATCCATGCTGACATTACTGCGTGGTGCAGCACAGAGGGAAGAGCAGGGTTCAATTCGATGTAAGCTGTTCGTTCCTTGACCCAAAGTCCACACTGCAGGTTTACTGGCAATATAGTTGTGGTGGGTTTGGGTCCCAGGTGCGCAGCATGTCAAGCTCTGACTGCCAGAGAAACTTGCCACTGTGGGAGAGCTGCTCCAGGCAGTGCCTTGGAGCAGGGCTTCAGTCTTCTTCCACCAGGGGGAAAAACACTTCCAGTACCCCAGATCTGCAGCAAGACTCCCCACACAGAAGAAAGGCAAATCCACATCTGAAAAAGGAAGCCTCCAGTGCACTAAATCATAAACGTAGAGTCACCTTTCGGACCAAATTTAATTACTCTCCCTGTTTGTGGCACTGAAAGAGCTCTTCCTTGAGCCTCTCTGAAGCTACTATTCAATTGTCCAGTTCACCTTCTTTTATGTCTGTTATTTTTGTTCTAGGATGTGAAGGTATTATACAAGCAGCTTGCTGGATCTCAGGTGGAAGAACTTGATGTTCCCCTGGGAAGTGGCCTAGACGACATACTGGAAAAAATCAGAATCCACTGGGAGAGAGACATTGAAAAGAATCGTGCTGAGACAGGTGCTCTGCTCCGTACCAAGGTAAGCACTCTATAACCCACTCCAACATTACAGGATTTGAAACAAACACAAAATCTGTCTGATACTCTGCAGTAACTTTGCGGGTTGGGTGTTTGGTTTTTTCTTGCAACAAAAAAGATGGTAAAAATCTAAAGGATTTTGGTCTAAGTCCATGGGAAAATACACTCATAAATATCAGTGGCTTTCTTGGGATGCACAGAGTTAAGCAGCAGTGGAAATGGCCCTGCTGATATCACAGGTATCTGTGGAGCCTTCTGAGGGCTCTGAAATGTTGTCTAAGAAAAACAAATGTGATCAGTTGATACCTTCTGTGTAGGATAAGCCACAGTTGTTATACCCTTCTTACTAGGGATGTTCCTCCACTGAACAATTTACAGGGGTCTATAAATCAAATGGGCAAAACACATTGCTCTACACTAATTATGCAGCTACAGACTCCTTGTAGGTTTCTCCTTGAAATTGTTTCCTTTGGCAGCAGTGGGAAAACTGGATATTAACTTAGAAATGAAAAGTGATGATAATAGCCATTCCCTTTAAAATGGGGAATGGCTATTGTGTCCTTTCCCAATGCTGAGTCTGAAACGGCCTTTTAATGCATCTTTTTCTCTGTCATGAAGGATCACTTATTTTCCAAAGTGGCTGGCTGAAGTAAGTATTTTTGCAGAGCTGAAGCATTAAGTTCAGTGGACGATCCTATATGTTAGTACCCATTTCATTCCGAGTTGGCTATTACAGCAGAGCATGGCACAGCAAATCATAACTACAGCTGTGCTATAGAAATATTTAGCAAAAATAGCACCCCTGCCCCCATTCCATGGTACAGAGCTGCCATGAGAGGAGTAGGGGGTAGTGAAGGCAAACAGCAAGAAAAAGAGCAAGAAATATATTTGCGAAGATATATGCAAGCTCTGAGTAGGTGTTTATTTTGAAAATAAAGAAGAAAAATCCCCTGACAACAGTGATACCAAAGGCGCTAGGCAATGTACAATAAGCTAATCAGAGGAGTTTACCCCAGAGGTCCCATTAAGTTTGTGAGCGTGCCAGACTGATACTAAGCAAAGTTTTCATAAGGCTGGTCTGTGGGGGGCTGATTTTCAGCTGATACAGACCAAAGAAAGTCAGTGACACAGTAATAAGCTATATGAGCCCAGAGAGTGCCTCCATACAAAGCGTATGCAGCCTTGGAAAGCCAGAGCATCCTCAGTAGACTCCTAAGCTTTTCTCGGAAAAATCTCTTCCTGGCCCACTGCCAGGTTTCAGCAAAACTAGCATTACTCTGATGGCACCAAATTCTTCAGTGTCCTCACTGTCCTGTCCTGCTTGTTCTACCTCCTCCTGTGCAAACACACCCTCACAACTTTTTTCTTCCTATTTCTTTCATACCTTCACTATCTGTCTTTCAGTCTTTCAGCTGCTCAGAGGTATCATTTGGGGAGAAAACTGCCAGCTCATACTAGACTGATCATTGGATCCCACTATCATATCTGAAACCTAACCCCTCCCTACTTGGCCATCTTAGTCTAAGCTCTTACTAGTTTAAGTTGTTCCTGTTTTGGATTGTTTTTTAAACAGGAGGAGGAATCAGAATATCACAGATTTCTGGACAGATGAGTTCTGGTTCTGAGCAGGTTCTGGTATGACATTCTAGGGGGTTTTGTCCCCAGATATGCCTCTCATTACACCCAGATGATGCAGTTTTGTATCTCATACAGTTTTGTATCATCTCACACAGATCTATTCAGATTATTACTATTTATACAGATAACAAGAGTTTGGCTTTTTTTCAGCTAAGCTTGTGGACTTATGTAGCTTAGTTGCACCACTTGGTTATCCACACTGAAAAATTTGCCTTTACTCTTTTGTGACATCAGAGGAGGAAGAGCCGTTCTCTCCTCTCCTTTGCTCTTTATTACTAGTTTCCTCAGTCTCTCTCTGTGAGGTTTTCCTTGGTATTTTTCCTAGGTATTTTCTCCTAGTATTTTCATTTCCTTTCTCTGCACCCACTCTCTGGCATAGCTGTGACCAAGTGAGCCCAAGGTATTTCAAATGATGGCCTAGCACTGATGTAGATGTCAGGGCAGTATTTTTGTTATTCTTCTGACTCATTTGCTTTGTCTTCTGACTAGACTTGCAGTCTTGGCTAGATTTTTTCATGGGTATTCAGGCACCAAAACATACCAATTTACATTCATACCTAACGGGGTTTCACATGGAACTTTTTTAGATGAGTAAGTAACCTCAAAACTCGAGTCCATTGGTTTGACCTCTGCAATTTTTGTCCATAGTGCTCAAAACCTTTCCCTGAATTGACACAAGTGATTTAAGCCCTTGTAAGACATGCAAGCTGTTTAATGTTTTCCCCTGACAAATGCTTCACTTAATGATGTGGTGCTGTTCACTCACATAGTTTGATTCCACATATCCACCCCTGCTCATGCTAATCTGTATTGTGTTCTCCCATCCATAAATCCTTCTAGTTCATGATTCATTCCCATGGCAGTAAAACTTGAGGCATCAAGCTGTTAAGCTTCTGCCATAATGGAACTAGACTTTAATCTTCCTCTTCATGTCCTGTCTCTTGACCAGCTGTTGATCCATGGCGATGGTCTGCCTGGAGGAGACGATTACACAGCTTCTCTGTCGTCCCCTATGCTAGATCTCATACAAGGTTTTGAAAAGTCTTGTGAATTATGTAAATTGTTTCTCCCTTCTTTGTTACTTTGCTAACATGTTCCCAGAACTCTTAAGAGCTTATCAAAGCCACTTTCCTTCTGCAGCTATCATGCTGATCAGACTCTGGATGTTGGTGTACTACCACTAATCATCCTTTAATTATCTTGATTCCATGCAAAACAGACTAATGAGAGATTCTGCACTCTTGCACAACGCCTGGCTCACAGCTGTACAGGTGTGCTTGAAGTCCACACTCCTAGGACACTCAAGCACCAAAATAGTAGAGATTCAGGAGGATGATTTCATCTTCTCCCTCCATTAATCCAGCTGTTTGTGGACACCGCAATTCAGTATAGCCTTTCCTTTCTGGAGCACCTCAGGAATGGGAAGAGCAGAGCCCCCAGAAAACACAAGTTGCCTAGTGAAGAGGGCACAAAGACTACACCTGCACTTCTCTACAGAAGGAACCCCAAATCTGAGGCCAACTGTCATACCCAGCAGCACCCTCCACAGGGACTCTTGGGGCGACTCAGCTGGTGATCCTAGGAGGATGGGGAAACCTTGTGCGTACCAAAAGCTTTTGAGCTCATTCAGTATGTGCTTACTTGCTGTGTCCTCCTCAGTATTTAGGGTCTGATGTGTATTTAGGGTCTGATGTGGCCACCTCCATCTACTCCATCTGCCTGTTCTATCATTCACATCACTAATTTTGGGTAGCCATGACAACTTAGGGTAACTCCTGGACAATTTTCAGCATCACCTGTGGTGAGGGCAAGTTGGATGTATACATAGCATTCAGGCCACCAGCAGGGTAAATGTGAATGAGAGATGCCAGGCTTCAGGCAATGGATGTAGGCTATAACTACAGATGCAAAGGCACCCTCTCTCTGTCTTATGTATCTCTTTAAAAAGAGGCATTTATAGTCCTCGTAACATAATAACATGCAGACTACACTCTCAATGCAATTTAGGAGACACACATTACTCCAGAGTGGCAGGTCCATGATCACTAGGCTGGGTTCACCAGGACTAGTGACGTAGGATTATGTCTCTCTGAAGCACAAGCCCCTATAAAGTACTTCTGGAAAACACAGGCTCCGTGCAATTTGCTGGAAAGGCAGGTTCTGGTGTTTGGATTGAAATTCAGCCCTCTGCAACACAGGTTCCTAAACCCTATGTTCTGTTTGAGACTTAACTGGCACTTAAATGACCTTTTCCTCCTGAGATGATTTCAATCACAATGACCAAGGTGTGAGGTTCACATGATGGTACCAAAAAAAATTATAAAAATAATTTCTGGTGCATGGTCCCAGATTTTTTTTAAATCTGATCTTACTTTTAAAATGAAAGAACGCATAATCAGAAAAACAGGACAGGGTCAAGATGAATTTTCAGAGTGGAATGGAAGTATTTTGCATAGTTTAACTTTAGCATCAACCAGAAGAAATGTAGGTTTTGACTGAAGAACTGTATTTGCTAGAGAGCCCAGAGCTCTGGATTGAAAACCTTGATCTCAGACCTCATTAAAAAGTATAGAAATTTCATTTTTACTAAGGTACCTTTTCCTTCACCTATTTTCAAGGAACCTGAACTACACACATATAAAAACCCACAAGCAAGACCATGAAATTGCGTGAGAATGTCTTAATTCAATTAACAGAAGTTATTTTTCTGACCTCTGTGATATGACTTGCTCTCTGACTCATAGAATCCAACGTGAAAAATCACAGTGTGAATACTTCTGAAATCCAATAGACTAAGTGAAAACACTTAAATTCTAAAAAAATATTATAGTAGAGCTACAAAATGAAAAATCACAGCAATGTTTTCTTTTTATAGGTCATTTTAAAGGTACTAGTATGAATGTTGAACAGCTTTTGTTGACATAGCTAAAATATACATGCTTATCTGTATAAGCCACTTTACAGCAAATGCATAGAAAATATGATAATTTTGACACTAAGAAGTATCCAGAATTGTTCATCTGAGGAATTTAATATAGAAGAATCAAACTTAAAGTCAGAATTGACACAAACTGTGAAAATATTGTCAGTTTGTAAGGAAAGTGTTGTTTGTAATGTAAGGAAATGAAAACATAATTTGAGTAGGCCGAGATGACAGTTGCAATCTTTTACCAGCAACAGGCTGAAACGACGGCTGCCATGCGAACCCAGGAGGAAGAGCTGGTGGAGGGCCTGAGAACCGAGTTCCATGAAACTGCCTGCAAAATACAGAGCTTGCAAGCAGAAACTGAATCTCTGAGAACTTTGGTAAGTAACATTGGGTTTTCAATGGCTATATTTGGTGTGAATTCAACATGCTTTCTGAGGAAAACATTCCCATCTTGGGATGCAGACTTTAGAATAAATCCCATTTTCCAGCAGATACTGTTTCCAGACATTTCTGGGCTCTTCTTGATTGATGTGGTGCACTAAATGTACCACATTTGACAACTGGGGCCCAAATTGCAATTTTCAGTGCCTTCATACTCAATAATTTCACCGAGATTGCTGGGTGGGTAGTACTTGACAATGTGAAGAATATCTGAGCCTTGTAACCAAAGTAGTTCAACCTCTGTAATAATACACATTTTTCAAAGTAACTAAAGGAAGGAATTCTCAAAATATTGCATCTCCATTTAAGCATATTCAATAGACACATTGGCTAAACCTGAAGAAAAAATCACTATGAACCATATGAAAACTGACTGGTTTAATGTCTGCTGTCCTGCCCTTACAGAAGAGGGGTCTGGAGAACTCTTTATATGATGCCAAGCACTGGCACGACATTGAACTGCAGAACCTAGGCTCTGTCATTTCCAAGCTGGAGGCAGAGATGGGAGAAATCAAAGTAGAAACCGAGCAGCAGCAGCGGGATCGTGAAAATCTGCTGACTAGCAAACAACAGCTGGAGAAAGACATTGCTGCATATCACTGCCTTCTGGACGGAGAACAAAGCAGGTACTTGTCCTTAAAAGCAAGTGTGCCATGAGGATGGAGAACATGTGCTCCCCAGGAAGGGGTTGTGCAGTTACTGGAAGCAGGAGGACTAGGGTTGTTCTCATGTTTCATAAGGCTGGGTGGTAGAAGGTGAGGTTTGGAGAAGCTGCCAAAGGGGAAGAACACCCCAAATCCAGTTGAGCAGAGATTCCCGATGTGTTGGAGACAGGTGGTTTCCAGCACTGCCACATAAGGACGAGGTTTAGGAATACAGGTCTATGAGTTTCACTTTCCTGGAGCTTTGAGGTGCGAGATTAAAAAGCTGCTACAGCATCTGGGGGCTACAGCAGTGGCTGCAAAGGAGCTGTGGTGGTGTTTTTTGCCCAGGGTGCATTATGCCTTCCCTCCTCCTCCCACTACACAGTCCAAATATTAAAGCTGTGATCCTGGGGAAGCTCCCTTTCTAAGAACACAAGTTCCCCCCAGAGTCCAAGGGCTCATAACATTTGTCCCCTGGGAATAACCTGTGAATGCCTTTACAGTGGCTGGGTTGTTTGGTTGGACTTTTTTAAGATCCTTAATCACCATCAGTCATGGAACCTCTGACAATCTGATCCACAGATTACGACTTGCTCTTCTGCTCAGGTCAGGGAGAAATTTTTTTATAATCAGATCCTGCTGAAGTTGATGAGATTTCACCAGCTGAACTGAGGATAGTACTTGGTTCAGCAATTTTCCTGTTTGTAGTAGTGACCAATTTTATTTATTTATTTATTTTTACTTTCAGCTGATTATGAAAATTCCAGCCCACAGAAGACCTTTGCCATTAAAGCAAAAGAAGATGTCACTGCCAATTATGTTCGTGGAAGCTGAAAACCCATCAAAGCAGCCTGCTTTATTCAGTTTGATTCAACAATCAAAGTAGGTTGTAGCTTGAACAACTTTATTAGACCCTCCTCATGCAATTGCTTTGCTTACAGATTTTGATTTACTCATGTTGTTAAAATTATAATAAAAATAAAGAATATCAGGGTTTTCGTTTGACTTTTTTTTCGTTCCAGTATTTTTCATGATAGCTGAAGGGGGTTGGGTTAAGAACATAGGCCCTCCACTTCCCAGCAAGTACGCTCTTTATAGTACAAATACATCAAGACTGAACTACCCCTCCACTGTGCGCACAGCATCCACGTGGAAATGGCGAGAGCTCTAGTGTGTCACAAGACCATCAGCTCACTAGGGTGAAATCTAATTCAAGTAACGCTGAAGCAGTTCAAGTGTGCTATTAACTCCATGCGATTAATTCTGCAATTGGTAAGCCAGCGTAAGCACTAATGCGAGCATCCCGGCAGTACTTTTAATAAACACATTTTTAACTCTAGACTAAACTTCTGGAAAAGTTGAAGGTGCAGGAGAGCAACAGCAGTTCTGTCTGCAGTCCAGGTCACATCCTTTTACTGTATACTGAGAGTCCTAGCCGGGGTGTCAGCTTGTGCAAATATGGTACTTTTTGATATATCGGTATATTTTTATATTTGTTTTTATATGCTTGGCTCGCTTTTGATATCAACACCCCTTAATGCAGGTTGGCCAAACTTCTTTCGAACAGGCATCCACATAGCATCAACATGTGAGTGACCCTAGGTAGTTTCTCTTATTTTGGTGTTATCATGATGAAAAAGATTTGCCATCTTTCACTTCTGACTTCCTTTTATATTTTAAATATTGATATCCTTACTGTATTGCATTTGCAGTATGGTCACATAAAGTGCCAAGGTGGATCCTGCATTTTCACAAGAATGTAATGAACCTTGGCCCCTACCACATAAAATCTTAGGTAGATGGCTGGCTTTCTTTTGCAAGTCCCTGCACAGGAACGAAGCTGGCCATCCGTGTGTTTGTTGAATTAGGACTTTACAGTAGCAACAGTTACACAGGGTGACAACACAGTTCATTAAGTGGACTCCAAAGACTACTGAGAAATGGCGTATGTAAGACAACATAATGGCATATAGCATATATGAGAGGTAGTCTGCAGATGTCTTGATCTTTGATTGAAACAGTTTTAATGACTGATAAAATCAAATACACTCCAAATCCACTATACTTGATCCACCAATGAATAACAGGAATCAGCACACAAGGGTTGTCAGGCCTTTCCTTGCACATTCCCCCACACATGGAAAATCCTTCCCGATACGGTTACTTGACAAACAATTCCTCATTTAATCTCTGCAAAAAGGCCATTTGGCATGTACCACCTGCAAGACTTTGATCAAAAAATTACTGGATGAAGAGACTACCCAACAACAAACAAGAAAGAAAGGCAGATGATGACAGATTCCCCTTTTTCTCACAGAATGCAGGCTCCTCACAGCAGCGATAACACCTTCTTACATATCAGTGCAGAACTTACCCAGCTGAGACTCCATCAAGAATAGTGATGATGAGAGACAATGTGCACAAACGGTGGTACAAGGGATGAGACGGCACAGACCCTTGGGCTGTTGTTAACTGGATGCTGTCTAGGAATGGTCACTTTTTTACATTAGTGAAACATACCCCCCCCCCCCCCTTCCTGACACATAAGAGACAACAGTTTCTCTATGATTACAGCAAGAAGAGGGAATTTACAAATGATTTGTGTATTTCTTCATAGCAGCCCCCTGATAAGTTTTCAGGTGTTCTCTCTCTCTCATTTGTGCTGTAATTATAGACAGCAGCTTCTATAAAGAATCAAATGAACCCTATAGCACAAAAATATACAGTGCGGAATCACATCTCTTCACTATTTTCTAGTGATGCTTCAGGTATGAAAAGACACTGCTGGCTATCCCACTGTGAAACTGTTTGTTATGTCACTGACAGAGATAAACCTGGTGAAATTATGAATCTACAATCATACTGTGATGTGAAAGGAAGGATTTTTAAAGATCCTTATATGCTATTCCAAGTTCTTGTTCCAGCCTGGATCGTAGGTTCAAAAAATCCAGCATATTTCATAAAAATTAAATTAGACTCCTACTGAGATGTTTATTCATTGGAATGGAAATAGTTTCTTGCAAAATCATCAAAGTATTCCAGTACGGGGAGACAGCTGGAAAAGAAGGAAGCATCTAAGCATAAATAATGAATTTCCAGTAGCTTTTCTCTCTATCCCTAGCAAAGACCAAAAGCCACTAAAAGATTGTTTTTGCAAATAGCTCATCAGAAGTCAAATGTAGCACATCTGGCCCTTGTAAAACAAAGTGCCTTCCTACTAACGGTCTTGTGAAGAAATCTCTACTTTTACACAGATTGCCGCTAGCTACCTAGCTAGCTGTGCAGCCCCTCCAGCACGCCTCGCCAACCTGAATGCTTATTAACAGTCTTCACCATCCCAGGGAGATGGGAGACTGAGACCATGAAAGACTAACAGCTTTCACGAGTATTTGTCACTGCTAAGGTTCATAAACTGATTTATCTTTATATTTATCCTCTAGTTTAGCAGTTGCTGTATTAAATACATGTGAACACATTTCCAACTGGTTTTCCTAAGAAAACCAAAACCAGATTTTATTATCTCTTACTATAGTATGTATCTCACACCTGTATTTCTGTGTAGGCATTTGTAACATTTGCTGTTAGGAGGACTCAGGATGCAGTCAGAGGGTACAGAAAACACAATCTAACAGCCAGCTGCTGCATAAAAGGGTATTTCTACTCCCCCTCACTTGCTATGCCTTCCCATCACCCTGTTTTGTGTTAGCACCAACAGCTGTCTGATGTCTCAGGAGACAGTTAAGGAAGCAAAATCAGCAGAAAATTAGCCCTGCAAAATGCAGGGAAACTTTCCTGCCACTCAGCTCCCTGAAAAAGGCCACTGCAGGGTCAGACACGTACCAGTAGCAGACAGGGATGGAGTGAGGAAAGAGACCAGTCAGAGCTGTAAAGCACAGCCGTCCCCCTTGGTGACAGCTAGTCACTAGGTCAGATTAGCTGCATGGTCAAACCACATGCATACTTCATCTTCCTCCTCAGCTATAGCCTTCCTCCACAGCTTCTGCACCACAGCTTGAACACATGCTGCTGCATCCTCAGGGGAAGCAGAGGGTGCCAGCCTCACGCCAGCCCATGCTTCATTTCCGATTTCACACCGAGTAGCAGCATACCCCACCAGCTAGGAACTGGTACTCTGGCCTATCATCCTACCATTTACATTTTAACATAAGCATTATTATACTGATTCTATGGTTAAAAATTTATTTTTAAGCTGGCATTGTGTAAAATTTAGTATTTCAACAAAAGAGCATGCACTGCTGCCACCACTGCCTGCCTTCAGCTGGCAGTTGCTGGTGGAGAAGGGACACGGTAACACTTCTGGCTGTAGAGGTCTGAAATTACAGCAAACTCTTAGCACCCCAAAGCTGATAGGAAGGTTAAACTCCTGAAGAGAACCAGGGCCCATGCTGTGGCAAGGACTCCACCAGAACCCTTCTGCAAGCTGCTCTGCACCTACGGGCACCTTCTCCAATTTCCTTAAGCAGGCATCTGCCTAAGAGTTATCAAATGAAGTGTTCCCCTGCTTGTGCTCTGCAAATGTCAAAGCAGTTTGCAGTGCTATCAATCAATCACCTTCATGTCGCAGAACAGAGATAATCAGGTACGAAGAAACAAGGGTAAGACAAAACACGGGATGACTGGAAATAGAAGTCTGTTCCTAACTCTTGCCCAGGATTTGCATCGTCACCCACAACTCACTTCAGCTTTTCTTTTTTCAGTTTCCCTACATAAATAGTGGCTGCTGCATCATTTCCCCTACACGCAGTAGTGCTTTATTCCTCCATCTTTATAAAAGGCACCAAGAAGAACAGGGAAGAGCATCATGGCAAGACTCATCATAGCTACAGGATGGAGACGACAGGTGGACGGGCACCACTGTATGCCACAGCAGGCATGCTGCAGCATGCACAGCTAAAGTGGGGGAGGAAGGAGACAAAGTCCTTGGAGTCCTCCAGGTAAATGTGCACTTGAGCAGAGGCATTCAGAACACTGTGTCTTGCCAAAGGTTGGTCACACAGGACAGTGACATGTAGTGCAAAAGAAAGCCGTCTGCTGAGCTCATGCTCCCATCACAGTGATGTGGCATTCTGGATATATTCCTTGCATTACAAACATTACTTCTGCCAGCCCATGCCTGCGAGCCATTCTTCAGCCAGATGTCCTCTGCATAAGTATTGGGGATTGTTGAATTTGAGAGAGGAAAATAAAAAGAACAGAAATACTGACCCTTTTTTCCTGCATCTAACATTTTACAAAGCAACAATCTTAACCATAAAAGCTAAAGTAATGCATTCACAGAGAACTACAAATGCTGTGCATCAGCACTTTTTCACAATTTCACATAAAAATAAAATGAGAGGCGGGAGGCGAATCCAAGCATAACTGCATAACTAATGCTTCCTTTAAGGTGCCAACTGAGACATGTCTTTAAATCTGGATCTAAGCCTTCTGAGGCCTAAAACTTTGCTATTTTCCATGGTTTCCACTGTTCCAGATTTAACAGCTGAAATGTTTCTTGGTACTCTGCTCCTGACAGGTACTAATTTTCTAATCCAGAGTTGGTCATTCCAGCCTTGCAGTACTGTGTTTGCAAGGGACAAGTGATGCAGGCACTAAAAACAGCAAAAAGGCATCAGGTTTGCAGTCTTCAGCCTGATACTAAGGGTTATCCATAATAATGCAATGAAAATATTTTACCAGCTGCTGAAATTCAAAAAAAGTGTAGCTCAGAATCAGACACAGCACTATACTTAATGCCTGTTATTAGCCTACCTACCACAAAAGCTGAGGGATACAAATTGTCTTAGTTGCATAATATTATCAGTGCTGAGGCTGCAAGTCACGGCATGGTGCAGTGCAGAGGTATGTCAGCTTCCTGGGCAGTAATGGAGTACAAATGCAAGGGAAGGCAGCGCTTCGACAAAAGGAACGTCAAACATTCTTCCACGCTGAGCTGTCCTGTGTCACATCTTCCATGCGACCTTCTATCCACCAAAGGGAGTAGGAGGGCAGCCCGGGTGCACCAAGGGGGCACAGAAAATGAGACCTGGCTACCGATTTTGCTTTCTACATCAGTAATTATTCTATCATGAAACAGAAAGCGTCGTTGATCATGCGGCATTCTCAGTGTTACCAGATGAACTGCTGTCCTTGCAATTTTTAGTTCTTAGGGCCTGCTCTGTGGGGGGATCAAATCCTGTAAGTGCACAGAACGTCAAGGGTAGGTGAGAAATATAGGGAGAACGCAGCATGGCAGACATAAAAAGTGGATTGTAACAAATCTCCCAAATGCAGAACATTTGACTGTAGTGATTCGGTTACAGCTACAAACACTTCACAAAGACATAGAGTATTTAACCTCTTTCTGCAATATGCCAATGGCACCTCCCGTTTCTTCAAACAAGCTGAGAATTATGGATGGAAAACACTAAATAAGAGTATTTTCATGGACACAGATTAAAGAGACCATCAAACACTCTCCAAAGCCCAGAAAAACTTTTCATTTATATCTTAATATAAACACACACGTATGTAATGATTTCAAGAGAAAATATTACAAAGCATAAATTAATACTAAATAAATCAAGAATACAAACATGCTTGCTTTTATTATAATACAAACCAATGCCTATTTGACAGGTAATTCTCGTCTGGGCTCACACTTCAGCAGCAGGAACATCTATCTCCTTTTGGTGGCTGACCAACAAAGTCAGTCATCAGAAACAATGTCATTCATGTCATTATTTATGACTCATGACAGCCTGAGCCTGTTGTTCAGGATGTCCTGCCTCAAAACTTTTGAGAAAGCATTTTGAAGCCACGGTGAACTTTCTAAACACCCGTGGTTTTGTTTTCCAGAGCTAAAGGTCACTACAGTACCCAAAGGTAGTGGCAACAAGTCTGCAGACAGCCCCTGTGAAGGTTGTTTCCCAGCAGATACTTCACCGCGCGTCAGGAAGGCAGCCAGGAGGTTCACGCCGGCACGTCCGGACATCCCAGGCGGAGCGGCGTTTCAAGCCTTACTCACACACCCACACTTCTCAGCTGAAAGCTCAATTACTTCCTCGCATCCTTTACCAAGGTAGTGTAAGTGCACGGCCCTTTCCCGGACGCGGGGGGAGGGGGGGGAAGGAGGTCAGAGCCTTAGTCGTCTCGGCCCACGCTAAGAGCGAACGGCACTTCGCCTCCAGGGTGGGGAGCGGGGCACGAACCCGGCCGGCCCACAAGTCCCCGGAGCAGGCAGGCCTGGTTGAAGACAGGGGCCGCTCCAGCGACCCTCTCGGCCTCCTCGGAAGCAGCTCCCACGGCGCTCCGTGGTGACACCCCCCCCCCGCCCCGCCGGGGCTCCCGGCGCGGGGAGCAGCCGACGGTCTCCCGAGAAGCCCCGGCCAGTCGCGATCCAGCTGCCAGCCCGTCCGCGGGCCCCGCTGACTCTCCTCAGGGGAAAGGCGGAAGCAGCGGAGGCCGACGCGCGAGGGGCAGCGGACTCCGGGCGCACGCGCTGGGCTACCCCCCCACCCCGCCCAACCGACCCCCGCGCGCCTTCCCCCGCCCGGCTCGGCCAATCCCCAGCTGCGCCGTCCACCTCCCCGCCCGTCGCGCATTCTCATGCCGCTACGTCAGGCGGCTTGCCCCTAGAGGCTTCCGACTGGCCGGCAGGAACGTCCTTCCCGGCCGCTGATTGGCCGGGACGCCGCGGCGCATGCGCAGGAAGGATTAGAAGGCTCCGCCCCCTCTCCCCTCAGTCTGGCCCCGCGGCGGGCCGCCTACCTACCCTCCTTCCTTCCCTCCTCTTCTTTCGGGCCGTGTCAGGCGGCGGCCGCGAGCGTGGGGCGCGGAGGCCTCCTCCCGCCGGGCGTGTCGTGGCCGAGCCCGGCCAGCCGCAGCCGTTAGCGGCAGCGCTCGCTCCCCTCTGCGAGGGGTGGCAGGCAGCGGAAGGCCGCACCGCCGCTGCGCGGGGCTCACCTGTTGGCCCGGGACTCCCCCTCCCCCCCCCTTCCCACTCTCCAAAT
>JAVJGG010000009.1:9036803-9059149 GCA_035590195.1 Aviceda cuculoides
TGGTGAGGGGCCTGGAGCACAAGTCTTATGAGGAGCAGCTGAGGGAGCTGGGGCTGTTTAGTCTGGAGAAGAGGAGGTTGAGGGGAGACCTTATCAAGCTCTACAACTAACTGAAAGGAGGTTGTAGCAAGGAGAGTGTCTGCCTCTTTTCCCAGGAAACAAGTGATAGGACAAAACCAAATGTCCTCTAGTTGCACCAGCAGAGGTTTAGCTTGGATATTAGGAAAAATTTCTTTACTGAAAGGGTTGTCAGGCATTGGAACAGGCTACCCAGGGGAGAAGTGGTGGAGTCACCATCCCTGGAGGTTTTTAAAAGATGTGTAGATGTGGTACTTAGGGACATGGTTTAGTGGTGGACTTGGCAATGTTATGTTAATGGTTGGACTCAATGATCTTAAAGGTTTTTTACAACCCAAATGATTCTATGATACTATGATACAATAGGTACAAGTGCAATAAGCAATATTATTATACTAGCAGTAATACATATAATTCTATGAAAACAAGCCTATACTTTTCATGTGCATTTTCACTGCACTTACCTCATGTGTACAACCTTCAACAGTTTCCACAGCTTGCACCTTTACTTGAGGCATCAGGTCTGCCAGACTAAAAACATATGAGTTAGGATTGCCAAAAAATTTATTTGGCATTTAAAAATTTAATTTGGTATTTAAAAATCATGTTTTCTTTACAAATGCAAAAATGTTGCAACTTCACGTCTACTTCAGCTGCAATGTTAAAAAAAGTATGCACAAACTTGAAACGGATAGTTGGCAGAGACTACTACCAGGACTAAGAATACCTGTAACTGTTAAAATTTTGCTACTATATAAATCTACTTCAGCTACTGCTTTGGGCTATGTAACACCTTAAAAACTTGCACCACAAAAGAGCACTTGGATCACACTGGTACACGTGAAGTTTTCTGATTAAATGGGGACTTTTTTCCAATATACAACATAGTAAGATTCAAGACCTGTATTCTTGCTACTAGTCATGACTCCCAAATAACAGGAGTCTGAAGCATCCCAAGCAGCTGCCTGAGGACGAGACCCCTCTTTTCTTTACCAGTCCCTCTCTCATGGCCACAAGAGGGGGTGACTGTCTCATTGCATAAAACAGTGGTTTCTTCTGGCAGTTTTAACATACTTCGCAAGCTGCTGTGGGCAAGTATATGTTCTAGTGAGACCACTAACACTTAAACTGACTTAAAACGTTGACTCTGGTTCTGTTTTGCTTCTACATTGGTATCCTCTGTTTACAGTGTTCTGAGAAGGGGTCATGACTCTCTCACAGAAAATCTTACCTTGAACTTAAGAAAAATGTAAGACCAAATGACCAAAATGTAAGACCATGTAAGACCAAATGACAATCCAGACCAGAATTCTGCCTGACAGAAGTCAGTAATACATCACTTAGAGAAAAGTATAAGAACACAGCAAGCACATAATTTTTATTTCTGTAATAGTTTTCTACATCTTGAGCTAGGAGGTGCAGATCTGCATTTGGCAGCTCTGGATGAATTTTTATCTCATGAACACTCCTAATCATTTTCTGAACCAACACAAACTTCCAAGTTCCCAAGAACCTTGTACAATACACTAAGGTGAAGAAGTGCCCACACTGTCCCTTCAATCTGTTTTCAAAACCCCTCATAATACCCGTCATGAAGTTCTGGAAAGAAAAGAGGAAGAAACATGCAGATCCCAAAGCACAGAAACGGCATTCTGGCTTCCCTTCAGCTGCCTTATTTCCCCAGCTGTCGACATGTCCAACTATACCCCCTCTCCATGTCAAATACCTACCATTTGTGCTCACATTTAAAAGCATGTCCATACTTAAGATTCCAAATATTTGCTGCAGTTATAACCTTATGTGCCTCAAAAACCTTGTTTCTGACTCTTTGGTCAAATTCTTCTTCCAGTTTCGCAAGCCAGTTATGTCTTTTGGTGGGGTGGTAGGAAGCAAGCCTGCCTCCTCCCATATGTCTCACTGCTTATCTCTTGCTATATGCCTGAAATCAACATGATGGCTTTGACCAAGAACCACCGATCCATATGCAGTAACCATAAATACATAAACGCTTCATATTGCAGTTGCCTATCTGTCCACAATATTATTTTAAACATACCCAGTACTCATCACTGCTTAAGCTGTACTGCTAGCACATCTTCACTTATAGAGATAACAGAAAATCAACTTCATATGCAAATTAATCTTTATATGAATACACTGCAAAGCTGCTTATATAGACTATTCAGAACTGGCATACAGCTAAACAGTGCATCTTGCTATGATTTCTTTACACATTATGCTGGGCACTTACTTAGCATCTTCTGATACAACATCTTCCAATTTTGGCTTCTTTCCCAAAACAGCATCTTCAGTACTATCAACCTCGATTTCCCTTTTGGGCTTCCCTGCCACAGGTACTGAAGATTTTTCCTCCAGTTGTCTTCTGCAACACAAATACACAACAAATTTAAAGTCTGCCTCTTTTATGTGTGTCCTACGGGCAACAGTGATCACGCTGCAGTCCGGGCACAACCCGGAGAACTCCACCCACGAAGACCGCCGTGGGTTTTCAAATCACTTCACGGATGAGCTTGTCCCCCGGTCCCCGCACTCCCCCACTGCCCACTGCGCCCGGGCTGGCTACAGCCCTGGGGCCAGAGATCCCAGGGAAGCGTGTCCCTTTAGGCTGCAGCGACTCCCCGCTCCCGAGAGGGTTCAGTAGCTCAAACACGCTGGCAGAAGCCCGGCCCAGCACTGCGGCCCGAGTCTCAGCCTCCAGAGCACCCCCGGCCCTGCTCCCCCAGCCGCCAGCGCACCCTCACCCCGGTCTCCTGGCGCCTTCGGTGGCGCCCGCTTTGCTCTTCTTGGCGCCGGAGCCGGCGGCCGAGTCCTCCTCAAACACGCTGAAGAGCTCGTCCCCGAAGGCGTCCGCCATCTTCGCCGCCGGTCCCACAATGCCTCACGCGGGACGGCCTCCCCCCACTCTCCGGATCCTTCTCGCCCTTCCCCCGGCGCTGCAACCCGAGGAGAAACAGAGGCCCCCGCCGCCGCCGGGCACCGGGAGCCCCACGCAGGGCCCGACCCCGAGCCCACCCCACCAGCCCTAGGGCACCGTAAGCCTCCCGTTAGCGCACACCCGCCCCGCCCCGGCCTTGGCTCGGAAGGCCGCCTGTACCCGGGTGGAGGGAGGGGGAGGAAATGGTGCCGGTTCCCGGTCTGCTGCTTCGGTTCTGCCCAGCTCTGCCTGGTTTGTGGGTGTTGGCACAGGGCAGCGGCCGGAGGTGGGGAGGTGGCCTCCGTCGGCCACCTGGGTTTGAGGCGTGTGGCCTACGGACCTTGGCGATGAGTTTCCCCGGCTCCGCAGGCGAAGCACGCCGAGCTCTTTGCCTTCCTGCCAGGAAGAGTTTTTACTGCCAGAATTTTTTTTGTACCGTATTACAGGGAAACGATGAGAATGCAAGGGAAGCTTAAGTGCTCGCAGTTGAGTTTGTGCCTTACAGCTGGCCATGAGCTGTAGATTTTTAAAACGAATTTTAAGAAATGCTCTGCTGTTTCCTGGTGGCGTTTAACTTGGGGAGCTTGACACCTGCAGTAGCTTTCTAAGTAGACCAAGGTCAGTGGTAACCTTTCAGCTGCTCTTCTGCTCAGTTGCTTGTCAAATAGTGTTAGATTTTGACGTAAGCTTGTGCTTGGATTAGAAATAAAGACCGTTAAACGTGAAAGGTACGTTAGTTTGGAAACTGTGATGTTTCCATGGAGATGGGAGTATAAGAAATCTCAAAACATTTTAGAGCTGTAGACTCGTGCTCTTCCAAAAGACTGAATCTTCAGCATACAGTGCGGTAACATGAGGTCACTTTCTACTTCTGTCGTCGCTTTAAAGTGGGTCAAAAACTCCCTGCTAGAGGTTGATAATGTAGAAGATCCTAGGACAGGGCTCTTACAAGAAGCTGCGTTCGCAGCTGTTCAGCAGAAAGGGGGCTATACCGTCGGCAGACCTTGCTTGCATGGTCTTTGTATTTAAAGCAGTTTAATCGCATTTCATGTAGGGTGTAGGAATTATGTAAACTACTAATTAGACTGTGTGTGTCTTAAAGCTGTGAGTAGGAACATGCTTCTCTGTTCTGCTCTATTTCTGGCCTACCTCAATAACCCCAGAATCTGCTGATTATACTGTAGGAAAAACTGGCTCTGCTTAGGTGGGTCCCTCTTTCCCCAAACACGTGATCAAACTCCCTTCTTAAAACCTTAAAGCAGTGCTCTCCAAAGACTAGTATTCTACTATTTTTGTGTACTAATATTGCTGTGGTTTTCAAGCTGACCTTTTCACTATTACAAAAACATTATTAAGAAAACAAGAAAGGTTGTGAATGTGGAAGAGTCAAATGTACCAATATTAATATTTGTCATAAATGCTCTAAGCTATTCCAAATGTTCTTTGCTGTTTGGCTCTTGATATAGGTGATGGAAAAGCAAATCTAAAGCTTTGTGTGCATTCAAGCTGTCATAAAAGCTTACTGTTAGGAAAAGGGAGAGGTCTTGCCCTTGTGTTTGCCTGGTCTTGATTGCACAGTCTTGTTCACTACTTTGAGTTGTCCCTTGGCTTGCTGCTGGATTTTTACTGTGATGATGTGGTTTTCTTTCACTTCAATGACTTTTTTGCTGGGGCATTTCTTAGCTGTTCTAGTGAGTTAAAGTTGGCTCACAAGTGCATCCTAGATGACATACAGTAAGTTAGGGGAGGAGGGAGTGGAATCCTTTCCCCTCTTGGCAGTAGTGCACATGGATCAGTTTGCTATGCAACTGCACCTTCACTCTTAGTTTTCTTTGTGTTATCTTAGTTACATTCTTCTTTTCTATCTTCATTGTAAAGATGGTAACAGCCTATATTTTTCTTCTTACAGGAAGAGGATGATTGGAAGGAGTTTGAGCAAAAGGAAGAAATTGATTATAGTGGTCTTAGAGTTCAGTCCATGCAAATAAGGTACTACTTTTTTCTTTTTCTCTCCAGTATAACCATTACCTATGTCTAAAAAGTATGTTCTTTCTTCAGTGTGCCTCCATGGAGTCCAGTTGAACAGAGGTTTGATATGTTTCTGCCGATGTTCTCTTTATTTTCTAAACCTCTGTTGATATTCTAGGTCCCTCTGTTTTGGTTGGGGTTTAGATTTTTATTACAAATGCTTAACATTCCCCTCCATAAAGATAGTAAAGTAGGAATTCCTCAGAGAGGAGTGCAGCATAGTAACTCCCACTGAATCATTTGACTCCTGGAAGGATATCTGACTCAATCTATTAAGCATTATTCAGCATCTCAGTTTGGGGAGTGAATTCCTGAGCCATTGTGTTTTTATTTCGAAAAAAACCAGAAATATAGTTGTTAAAACTAGTATCCCATGACAAGATCCCACAGGACTGCATTTGTAAGTCTCATCCAAGATTCTTTGTTTGATTTTTTCATTAGATTGTGCCTGTAGTCTGGTCCAAAGTAAGTCTACTTAAGTCTGTCCTGGTTAAGAAAAACATTTCATCAGGACTTCAGTCTTAGACTGAGAATGTCACATAATCCTTGTTGTCTAGGTACTGATGATGTTCAGAATAATGCCGTCTTAAAATCGTCTTATCTGTAACCAGTGCAATAGATGCTTTCTTCTACTAACTGTTTGAGCAGGACTTACATATTCTTTGATTTTTTTTTTTTTTTTTTTTTTAACGTCCCTCCCTTTTTCAGTTAACTAGTTCTTTTGGGCCGTTTACACGTATTTGGTCCACAACCTCTCTGTACCATTGAAGTGTCGCAGCAGATCATTACTTGACCATTCGTACATGTGACAAGTGGGCTGCTGCTTCACTGACTGCTAGTACTGTTTGATTGGAAAGGGAGTACTTTGGTTTTCCAGACAAAGGCTGGCATTCTGAATGCTTTTGATGCTGCGGCAGATTTTCAGGCATGTGGAAGTTTCTGCCACAGGATTTTGTAACCGCGCAGTTAGTGGATTCAAGGAGAGAGTGGAGAAGTAAATGGAAGAAAAACCCACTGGAGGTTATAAATTACCCAGCTCTGGAGATCTCTTTGCTGAAAATAAGACACAGAGTATCGAGTGGGGGTGGGATGTTATGTATACTTACTCTGTTCTAGACAGTCTGTAGGCATCTGCTTCTGACTGTAGTTTAAAATAGGATAGTGATGTGTTTCAGACCTTGGTCCAGCTTGCTATGATTGTTACTGTATTTGGATGAACAGTGAAAGGCTGTTTAGTTTTCAGAAATGATAGGTATTTTTAACTGTTCTCTGATTATTACTTATACAGAAAGCTTATCTGATTAGTAGGATTTGGTGTTATTATAAGCTTCCGTATCCACACTTCGCTGCTGCTGTTCAGATCAGTGTCTTGGGTTTTTTAACAGCCTCACTCTCTATGTATGTCCCTTAATACCACACTGCTTTCTGTACTAGCTTTGTCTAGCAAATTATTTTGAGTCTCTGACTATTTCTGTGCAAAATAAAATAGTCTAAATAAAATATAGTCAGTCTTTTGCATAGGATTTATCTTTAAAAAATGGCATATTTTTCTGTCTATGTCTTTTGATTGCCTCCTTAAAAAAAAAAGAAAATCCGAGTTGGTTTGTAGGTGATATTTGTATTGGTAATATAGGAGTGTTTCTCAGGTGGTTGTGGTTATAGGGCAAGGGAGCTCAGGACTTGCTTTCTTCCTCTTGACTAAAGCAGTTTGTGTAAGCTGGACTTGTAGCGCTTTCCTGCTTTATCTTCTCATCACTTCCAAATGCATGACTCTCTTAGTAAAGAGAAAAGTCTTTAAGCTTAAAATAAATCAATTTATTTCACTTAGTACAGTTTGAATTTGTCTTTTTTTAAGAACTGTTTTCCATCTCAGTTGCCAAGTTGCGTAGCAGTGTGCCAAAAATTGTTCAGGTGGAAGTACTAATACAGTGGTTACAGGACTAATGTAGCCTGGTTAAATCTAGTATCTTCAGCACAGCAGCTGTGAAGTCTTGTCTAAGGTGATTGTGTAATCCCTGGCAAGTCTTAAACCTATGTTAAATGCTGCTTACCTTTTTCTCTTTTATAGTGAAAAAGAAGATGATGAAAGTGAAAAAAGAGAAGAACCTGGTGACAACTGGGAGGAGACTGGTGGTGGTGTAGACAGATCATCTGGTCCTTGGAACAAGTCAGCTCCTGCACCAGCACCTGTCGTTGAACCAATTGGTAAACTTAACTCAAGAGTTGTTTTTTCCGATCAGAAGTGTATCAGGTTGAATTAAGCTGCTCAGAGGGTAGAGCTCAAGGAGCAGTTCCTATTCAGGCATCTTCTAACATACTAACGTCTCGTTTGGCATAATAGCAAATGAGGAAATTTTCCTGTGAAGGGATCTGAGGAACTGAATTGATAGTACTGTCAGATTCTTTAAACAAACATGAATGAAGGGGGTTTTACTTCTGACTTTGAAAGGGGGTGGGGGAGCATTCCACCTTTGAAGGAGATCCCTCTACTTTGCAATCTGCAAAATATCTGTTGGAAGCATTTCTGCTGATCTAAAAATGTTGCTTTGACAATTAAGTGGATGTTTAACCAATATTTGATGTCTGATATGGCAGTTCTTGAGTAGGGTTCCATGGCTAGTAGAACACTTTTCAGATCAGTTCTCTGGTACAGAGAACATGACATTGCAAAATTGATTCTTTAACTGGGATAGGACTTCAGTTTTGATTAAATACAGTTTATTAGTATCAGTGGAGATAAACTACTTAGCTGTGATCTGAGTTCAGACTATTCTCTTCCATTGAGAAATTAATTGAAAAGTGGCCTGCTGTGTTTTTTCTTGTTTGTATAGGCAAGGAGGTAGAGTTAGTTAACCAGTGTTATTTCACTGTAGATTGTTACCTTAAATACGAACTGTTTGGATATTCTCTTCTGTATCTGGAGAGGTGCTTTAAATAAGATTTGGCAAATATATAATCATGTGTTTAAATCTCTAGTTTTAAATGTAAGCTGCTAATACTGCAAATAAGGGACATGAAGTCCTCATCAGTGGTTTTGATTCCCTGAACTTTGTAAGGCAATATACTGGAGCCACATTTTAATTTGACTGCTAAGTATATGTTAAATTACATGACACCTGATTTCCTGCCTTGTCTAAAATATTTGCTTCCAGCAGTTTAAAAGGTGCAAAACATACTTGTAAGATTCTTTTTTTTTGTTTGTGGGTTTTTTCATATATGAACGCAAATTTACTCTCTTGTCTAAATCTTGTTCTTATAACTAGTTACAGAAACCCCAGAACCAGTTCAGACTGGTGGTGTATACAGGCCGCCTGGTGCCAGGGAGGGTGGCAGGCCACGGAGGGCACAGCAAGGACCACCAGAAATCTATAGTGATACGCAGTTTCCATCACTGCAGTCCACCGCCAAGCTTGTAGACAGTCGAAAGTAAGTACATTCCATTAAGTCCCTATTTTAACTGCCTTCTCCAAGTTCTTACTTTGTTTTAGGGCTTAAGCCTGAATCTGTCCACAGAGGAAGGAAATAACTAACAAATTATTCTTTTTTGCAAAGAGATATGGGAGTGGTCTTAGCTGTGTTTTCCAACTCTCGGAAGGGCTTCCTGTGAGGTAACTTTCATAGGACATAGCCCAGTGAGATAGCCAAGCAAGACTGCCAGTTATGTTAGTGCTGACTTGCTGAAGGATTTCCCAGAAGCAAAATATTTCTGTGCTTGATAGCATCTGGTTCCCTGAGATACTAGCCATGGTGAGGCTCTGTGTTACTACCGTCAGGAGGCATGAGTAGGATGTCTTGAGCACACTGCCTTCTCACTAGAGGTGCGACGGTAACTTAAATGGAGGAATGGGGTTTAATACAAACATAAATCAATAAACTTGCTGTCTGAGCTGTGGTTTACAATGATGAGCCCCCCCAGTTTTGCTGAAGTGTTTTGTAGTTTGGGGTGCTGGAGACTTCAGTCTCATCCTGCTTTTGAGTCTTGATCTCCCCATAACCACTCCCTACAGAAGAGATAGCTAGGCCAATACCTAATTCACTTGGGGTTTAGTTTTGTTTGTTTGTTTTTGATCGCTGTGCTACTGATTAATACAGCCTAGCAGAAGCTTTGTTTCTTCTTTTTTTTGTGTGTGGCTTTGCTTGGCAAATGAGACATGCTGTCATTGATGCTTTAGGGTTTGAATAGTGAAAATTGAGCTAAGATGAAATTCTGAGTGAGTATTCTAGAAATGGACTTCTGCTTTCTAAAACCTGTTTTTCATAAATGTGCTTAAATTTACTTTTAAGAATGCTAATACTGAAATTTAGAATGTAATCTGAATTGTACTGGGCGATAAGCTTGACTCTGGAGATAAGGTTTTAGAAGATTTGCTTTGGGAATGTTTGGCTGTTCTATTAAAACTCTGGACCTTAGTGTTTTGTGTTCATAATGCTTTTGTTGGGATGGGGTGGAAATCGACTAGAAATTCGCAACTCACAAGCTAGTGATGAGATATTTACTGATTACGTTTATTTTCCCTTAGGGATAAAGAAATGGAGAAGAGCTTTGAAGTAGTAAAACACAAAACTAGAGGTAGGGATGAGGTCTCAAAAAAACAGGCACTTAAACTTCAGCTAGACAACCAGTATGCTGTGCTTGGGGATCAGTAGAGCTGCATACACAGTACAATTAAGGAATGCTTTTTTGGTAACCCTTCTACTAAGGTAACTAAACTACAGCTAACGGCTATGATGAATATGCCACCTTATTTCTGCTGGATCTACTGCAGCAAGTGCAGACTACTTTGGCGTAAGTGATTGGTTCTCCTTCACTATGGAAGCATAATATGTTACAACTTCTCCATTGGATGTGGGGCAAATTAATGTAAATGATTGAACAAGAGTCATCAGTGTTCTTTAATTGCTCAGAAAGATACCTGCAGCCAGTGGTCATTTCAAAATCTTTTTATGTTCAGATACTGAGCCTTCGTAAAGGTTGACTACCTCAGACTTGCTGCACTCATTGTGGACACCATGTGGATCACAACTTCTGGAAGAGAAGGTTACAGCTGTTTTAGTGGCCACCTGAAACTTGAAACCAGCTCTACTGGATTCCTGTCAGAAATCCTGCAGAAGTCAGCCATTTGGTTCCAATTTGCTATAACAAAGATTTAAGTGACCTTAATGACAAACCTATTCTGTTCCCCTTCTGAGGAATCCTGTCATGTGTAGCCATAGCCTGCTAGAGACTTCTGGAGTGTACCATACCACTCATACTATCCAAGTATATCAGAGCTGTAGTTTGTTTACCTTTTTAGATAGCTGTACTGAAGTAACTGCAAAACAAATTAAAACTCATTCAGTATCAGATTTGGGGAATGATGGGTTTGAATGGTCTGTTTGTGTTAGCCATTTTCACAGTTGTCTGTTTAAGCTTCTTTTTTTCTATTTTCCACAAAAAAAAAAAGCCCGCCTTGTTTCTGGTATCAAATTGCAGTATATTTAAATAATGATGAGATATTGTAGTGAAATAGGGTTTATTTTGTTTTTCGTCATGAGGTTTGTCTTTTTCACCCTAAAGCACTAAGACTGACAAGTTTTGATTTGATACAGAGGTATCCAGACTCCAACTACAGTCTTAAGAAATTGTCTGTTAAAAATGAGATATGTGGCAGTAGCGATACTAGATAAAAATTTCTCCTATTAAAAAGTTATTTGCTTGTTGAAGAGTAATGGTTACTTGATAACTAAAATAACTTAGTATGCAGAGGGATAACTAGAGCTGGAAAGCCTTATTTGTTTGGCTACTTCTGTGAAGCATGCAGGCTTTTTGAGGCAGAAATCCTCTAACTAAAACTCGTAAATGGTCTTTATTCAAAGTCAGGAAGTTTAGTGATAATGGAGGGCAGTGACTTCTTTAAGTTGTTGTCATCTCTGACTTAATTTAGTGGCAGCAGGCAAAATGGCACTGATACACTAAGAATATAGGACATTGCCTGTAACTCTGATTTGATGAACAAAAGCTGTCAAGTACCAAAAGTGTCCTGCTGTAACTGTTTTTGTCTTCTCTGAATTCTTACACCAGAAGGAAAATGAAATATGATAGTGGTGTGCTCCAGTGTTGAGGTTTCTCAGAGTAAATGCCAAAAAATAGACCCAGTATCTATAAGAGTTGCCAATGGCAAGAAAAACAAGGGAACAAAACAAAACTTGCTTATGTGTGTGGGAGTAGTGTGTATGTGCAGAAGATGAGGGTAGTGCAGGAATTGCCTAGTTGGGTTCCCTTTGACTAACCGCTGACTTGCTTTAAATCTGCTTCTCTGAGGCCAATGGGAATTTTGCTGTTGACTTCAGTGGGGCTGGGGTTCACCTGGTTCTTTGTGCACAGACTAGAACTGGCCTTGCCCTTGCAGAGTTAACTGTCTCTAAAACTTCTGCTAGAAGCTGCTATTAAAGAGAGGGCTCATGAGACTATTCTTAAAGTTGGAGACTTCATTTGGAAACAAAACCCCACTGAAAGACTGATACCAATACCTTGGACTCTGAGCCATGTATCTTCCTTGAAAATAACATTTTTGCCAGCAAACCCATTGATTTGTCACTAAAGATTTCTGTGGAATTCATGGTAAATGGACATGTCACTTGATGTGGTAGAAACGTGAAGTCTTAAAACACTTTTCCTGATGCACTAAAGTGATTGAGATCACCAATGCACATGAATCAAGTTTTAGTCTACTGTATGAAGGGTAGATGAGACTGTCCATTGTACCGTCTTTATTTGAGGTTTTGTGCATGAATTCTGGCAGTTCAAGAAAACCCTGTAACAGTTTCAAATCAAATAAAATGGAAATATACATGGATTCTGGAGTCTAATGAATCTTTACCTTTAGTTTTAGCTTATGACTGTACAACAGCTGAGGAAACACAGAGCAGTTGGATCCCTTAAGGGACAGGCTGTGGAGTGGGTAGTCAGCCTTATGGTCAGGTGGGCTATGTTCGAGAGCTTATAGCTGTGCATATTAGTATGACATTTATACATAGAAGTTTAGTTTGCTACCTGTCAGAGTGTCTTCTTACTCCCACCATCTGGGACTGGTTTGAGATTGTGAATTAAGTATGAATGAAGCTTTGATTTGCTTTTCACTTGGAAGTAGCTCTGCTAAATTAAAGAATGAGGGGGAAAACAAACAAACAAAAAAAAACCCCCCAAAACCCAACCCAAAACGAAAAAGCCCCTCTGGATGGTTGCTGTCACCAGAGTCCATCAGCTACTGATAACTAGAGGTGTTATTTTGGGGGCTCTTCTTAAGCATATAATTCCAGGCTCTTTCTTGAGGCATAAAGGAAAAAAATCAGAAATGCAGCAGTTTCCATAGTACAGAATGTTAAACCAATTTGAAGTGTTTCTTGTGTTAAATACCGCTGCCAGCAGCTATCAAAATGCCAGTTGTCAGTATCTTCCTTGTAACAATTAATTGTTCTGCATGCCTGAAGTTGTCAAAGTCAGTCCTCTGTGGAAGCTCAGTATGCTTTTGAGACTCTGAAGTCCAACTTCATCTGGTTTGTTGTTGCATTCATTCCAGGCATGCTAAGAATGTCCACTTCATTCCTTCAAAATCCTTGTTGAAGGCTCATTCCGTGAGTGAAGGGTTGTCAGTTGTAGAAACGAGATTCTTAGTACTAGTCAGTAAAATGCAGTTGTGTGCCGCTTCAGGAACTTCCTAACCTGTAACATGCTTTTATGGTGGTTAGTTATTAATTTCCAATTTAAAGGTTCCATTTTACTGTCTCTGGCTTAAAATAACACAGCCATATAGTAGAACATTTAAATTTCTAGTACTTACTGGGGAAGGAACAACTTGGATTTGTGGTTCTTGGTGATACAGTCTATATTTAAGGAATGTTAAAATGCCAAAAACTAGATAATTTTAATAAAGTTGGACTTCCCAAATGCCTGCTGTAGGAATCTGGCATCTGTATTTACTTGAGCTCTGATGATAAATGTAGGAGAGGACTAGGTTTGCTCACACCCCACCCCCACCCTCCTGCCCAGTTCAGCTTTGCCCTGGTTAATCTTGCTCAGGAATGAAGTGGAATTGACAGCTAAAAGTGATGTGTGTCCTGCTACTTCAGTTTTGTCTTTGTAGCTAGCTTTACCAGTCGTGTCCGAAGTAACTCTCTTACAAAACTTAAGAATAGATGAATTTTTAATGGTACAAATTGTGTTAGAGACCTGACACCACAGGGACAAGGGTTTACAGTGCCTGACTGCATCTGGTGGCTCTTGGAAACTCTTTCACCACAACACGGCTGAGATACCTGTGCTGTTTAGGTCAAGTAAACACAATACAAATTTGATAAGGCTGCACATCTTGGAGTTTGCTTATCTGAGCTTTTGCAGTAGTTCTATCCTTTTGTCTTTCTAATTTCAGCTTGGTTGAGCAGTTCTAAACTTGCTTGTGGTTTTCTGTTAAATACCATGACTAAAATGGAGCAGATGATTCTTTTTTTAGACTAATAGGGCTTCATATGCTTAAAAGGTAGGTGCTTATTTACAAGGTAGTAATATTATTCTTTCCAATATTGACATGGTCAGAGAAATGAATACCTCTTATTTTACATGTATCGGAGGCCCAAAAAACTAAATTTTACCAAAAACACCTCAAGTACTTAAAAATACGTATGAATAGCCACAATCCAGGTTTTGTTGCCTAACTGTAATTTAGTTCCCAAATTGTCCCCTTCTGTTTTCAGCTTTTAATTTTACAAATTGGTTTTAATGGTAAATAGGGGCTTCATTTGGGAATACAAGAAAACAAGAACGTGTGTATTTAAATTTCAGATATATAAATTAGGTACGTACAAAGGGGGAGGAAATCTCACATACGTTTGCTGATAAATTCTTCAGAAGTTAGAAAGTCAGCTTGTCTGTATCAGGGTTCACATGAGAACCTGCAAGCTCTAGCAGACAGAGGAAGAGGTGACAGCAAAAAACAGAACTGAGGAGTCCAATCCTGATTCAGATAAGTCTGTCTTACCTTGTGTCTAGAGTTTGGCTTCTGAAGCACCAAGTGTAGTTCCATTTGAAGTGAAATAAAACAGGAAGGAAGTTCTGTGGTTTTTTTTTTTTTTATTAGGGAGAGTGGAAATTATGGGAATAAAACACAGGAGGTATAAGTGAGGGATTAGGAGGGCTGTTTTCTAAATGATAGTATTAAATGCATAGCCTGAGGTAGGGAGTGGAGTGCGAGTGGCTGGATAGGAGAAGTGTTGTGGGGTAAATGCTGTTTTCACAAGTGGCAGATCCATCTGACTTCAAATTGGCAACTAAGTGTTTGAAGTTCAGTGCTTGGGGAAGGCATCCCTTTAAAGGAGAGAATTGGGAAAACCTGTCCAGAGAAGGTAGAATTTTGCTTTGGTATAAAGCTGTCTAACCAGTTGCCTAAAGACAGAGCTGAGAAAGGACAAATTCCAAGATAGTTCAGCAATCTTATTAGGAAATAACTTGTTTCATATTTAAGAAAGCATTTCACTTCTGCATGATAAAAAGCCAAGACGCTAATTCAAATGGCTATGAAGACATTTCCTGCTTTGTGAAGCATCACCTAATGGTATGTATGTCATGGGTTTATGTTCAGTTGCTTAGAACATATGTTGATATAGCAAGGTTAATGAAGTTCAATGGGCTGCTTAGCCAGAACACAAATATTAAAACTGTATCAGAGTATTATTAATGAATCACCAGAAAAAGCAGTGCATCTGGAACACTGGAATGGAAAGTATCATCTAAAACAACTGCAGGCACTGAAGAGAAGCAAGCCCATTTTGTAGCGAGAGCATAGGACCAGCAGAGTGGGGTTTGTCCTCCGTTTTCCACTGACTTGCTGTGTTAACTTCAAGTAATTTAGGTTCACTTTGCCTCAGTTTCCCCAGCTGTACCAAAAAAACAACCTACCTCACAGGGGTGTTGTGAGACCAAAGCTCTTTATTGTCGAGGGCTAGGGCTAATGGAAGGTGCTACAGAGGACTAAAAATTTTTATTAAAAGATCTTTATATTAGCTTTCGTTACAGTATTTTAATACTACTTTGGGAAAGGCTCGCTTCTACAGAATGTAATATGTGTTCTATTGAAGTATTATGTAATTAGACTTATTTTAGTATGTATGAGTAAGGAAAAAGTTCAGGCTGAGCACTCTTTACTGCTGTTTCCTCTCTTTAATTACCTGTGCAACCCGAGTGGTACATTAACGTGAGGCTTTCTGTTTTTATGTGAAATACATTAAAATCAATATTGCTATGTTTTGTAAACCCCATGACTGAAATAAAACCCTGCTCACAGTTGATAGCCATCTCTTATAATGTGGCTGTTCTAAAGTTTGTTCGAATTATGTGAACTAGAAATGTTCACTTCTGAAAGTATGTATTTGTGTCAGGATACTAAGTGGTATTTTGTGGTAGGAATGTAGTTTTCTTCCCCTCTCCACATATAAACACACATTTGTCCTACTCTTTATCCTTTCCCATATTTAAGTTGAAGTAGCATGCAGGTACAGTCGAAACATGGGAGAGAGTAATCTTAACTTCAAAACTTTTGAGAATCTGGTAAGAAGGCGGGCTGTGGAGGAAAGAGATGAAGGGAATAAAAGAAAAGGGAATAGTTGTCCATGGAGAGGTTTCTGTGAAACGGATAAAGGAAAGAAATGGTCAGAAGAGAGCTGAGAGGGGGAAGCAGAAAAGTGGGCAGGAGACGAAGGTATACAGATCCAGTAGAGGCGATTACCCTATTTACTGTTATCTCCCATTTTATCAGTTAACTGTAGCTGAAGGAACAGAAGAAACAATTTTTATGAATATGCCCATGTCTGCTGTTGCCAGTGATTTCAAGGTTCATCGCTCAGCTTTTACAGGGGGCTTCCAAACAGAAGCAGAGAACATGATGGTGGCATGCAGGCAGGCAAGTCAGACCTCTGGTGGGTACTGGACAGAGATTAGGCACAGCAGCTCTCTTCTCGTACTGACGTTTTTATCATTGCAGCATCTCAAAGAGAGTTGTTAATGTGCATTAGCTGTGACGATTCTCTGTCAGGAAAGATTACTGTTAAATTTCAACAAACTGTTGCAGTTGTTTCAGAGGAAATGCTCAACTAGCTGAATAATAAGCATTAAAGAGTAACACGGGGCTTTTTGGAATACTTAGGGTGATGATGACGAGTGATATTGAGGTCAACAGATTGGTAGGTGGCTTAAAATGACTGAGGTGTGTGTCTTGCTATATTGTGGGGAGGAGAATTACTTTTAAGATGTATATCATCAATTTTCCCCTCCTAACAAATAAACTACCTTGGTCTTACTGTCTTTCCAGCTATGAAGAGCTGCTTCTACCCTTCTCTTGTCACTTTCCTTCCTGTATTTTTCTAATATGTCACTTTTTTTAAGGTGCTGATGAAACAGCAAATGCTTGTTGAGGACTTCTAAGAGCACTACATGCTGTAATATTTTTCCATATTGTTCTGTCTTTAATACAGCCTAACATCTTACTCGCTTTCTTGACTGCAACTACACATTGAGCAGATGTCTTCATCAAGCTGTCCACGGTGGTGCCTAGATCGTCCCCTTGAAAGATCACAACTAATTCAGAATCCACCAGAGCATGTATGAGTGGTTTTAAAGCCTTTCCAGTGTTCATTGCCTTGGGTTTATTTTCTGTTGACATTCACTTGTCACTGAATTGCCATGTTTACAGAGTGAGTTAGCTCACCCTGGCAATCGCCATCTTCCCCAGTGCTGACAAACTTGGTGACTCTGTGGGCATCAGCTTTTGCCATCCGATACACTGAAGCCTTCAGTTTCATGTATGTAATTCACTCTTCTTACAGCGATGGGCATGGCATGCTCTTACTAACTATTACTCAGTGTGACCTTTTCTGTTCTGTTTTTTGTCTTCTATCTTCTGTATTGGTTTTTCTTTCTAGCTCAGTTACAGCATTGAAGTCATCGAGTTGTAACTAAGTTTTATTTCAAATAATTTGCCTGCAGAAAACTGTTAGTTAAAATGTTGTCATAAGTTTCCTTTTTTTTTTAATTAAATCACTTATACTGTATCTCTTTCAGAGTATGTTCAACCATAACAAAATGATTCAAACCATAAAAACAGGGTGATACAAGAGAACAAATGAATTGAGAAACAGGTAAAGCATATGTGAATCTGATCTCCCAGAGCTTAACTTCATTGGTTTCTGTGGAGTTATTTCTGTCGCTTGAGATCAGTTTCATTAAAACTCGATTTGAGATCTTCCCACTCGAAGTCTAGATACAACAGCCAGAATTGAGCACAAGTGAACAAGCCCCAGAACAAACTTGTTTTCAGTTTCTGGGTTACTCTGCTCTTTGTTTGCAGCAGAGACCAGCAACCAGCCATGCTTAGTCTAACGTACCTCTTGTAGTACGTAGCTGGACGTGGAAATGAGAGTACAGGTTTTGAGATGAAGATGAGTGCAGCAACACTGGGCAGGGAGGCTTAGTCGTTGTGGTTTGTTTCATCTCTTCACATCTCATGTTGTACTTTAGGGTTAAGTCTTTAAGTCTTTTACCATCTTCGCTGCTTTTACCAGTAATGCTACATTTATAAATACAAAGGAGGTGTCATAAGGGAAGACTCAAGCCTGTTGGGGCATATAGCCTACCACGTAAGAGCCACGTTGTCTATCAGAATATTGTGTCACAGAGAACAGCTGCTTTCCAGGAATAATAGTGATATGTGGGTGAGAAGAATGTACCTTGGATTTTGCATCCAAATAATTGGTATCTGTTAGGTGTTCTATTACAGCAGTTACTAGTATTCTGCCAAAACCAACTGTGGCTGCTGGGGATTTATAAGTTGGCAAATTGGAGCTGAGGTTTTTTTGTTACTTCTGAGGGGGACATGGTGGGAATACAGCAGATGCAGCAAGATCAGACAGTTGTTCATACCTTCGCCTGTGCATCTGACTCATCTCTGCTGCTACACTCGCCAAAGCCCTGTCTTGATGCTGTAAATCTATACTTGTGTTACTTAACTAACCACCCAGCAACCTTCAGGAGTGAATAGTTCTCTGACTGTGCACTGTGTCTTTAATCTGGGAATTGGGTAAAAGGCAAACTGGTTTTATTAACTGACATGACAGTGTTTTCTAGATAATTGGCTCTGCTAATTGCTTTTTCTGCAACTCAAAGCCCACCAAAAATCTCTTGATTTGACCCTTCTTCACCCTCTAGAGTATTCCCTTCTTCTTTTGTTCATCTATATTATTACCATGCCAAGGATTTCTAGTCAGGTGCCTGAATTATTCACCACATCTTTAGAAAGCAGCTCTATAAGCAAGAAGTCCTGAGTCTTGGTGATGCTGTATTTCTTCAGCCAGAGCTCTAGCATCACAAACATGGCTCCATCTGTTGCAAAATTGCCTAGCAAGTAAATGTGATCTCCTTGGAGAATTTAAACCTAGACCCTCAAAAGCTACATGGGAGCCTAATTCCCACAGAATACAGCCAAATGAAGGCACTAGCATTGGTCATGGTTCAGCTGTGAAAAAGAGTAGGGTTGCATGACTGGTAACATGCTAGCTCAAACAAAACTGTCTTACCTGGACAGCAGGGTCTAGCCTAAGGCATTTTTATTTTTTTTAAGCAAGAGATGACCGAGTGAAGAATAGTAAGAGGACATCTCTGTAAGTGAAAAAACAGGGAACTGAATTTGCTTTTAGCAGTGTACCAGAATGTCTCACCACCTGAAGAAATGAAGATAAAGCCATTTTGAGTGCTTATTGTGGTGCAAAAGAAAGGACAGTGTCTGCCTGGGAGAATGGTTGGCTGGGAGCCCCCTGAGCACAGCAGACACTGTTTTAGCAAAGTAGAGTACAATATGATCTACTTCTGAGAATCCCTATGTGGCCCCCACAGTTAACACAGGAACCTAATGGTGCCTGTATATTTATATAATTATATGTTTATAGTCATAATTTAAGTTCAAAACCTGAACTATATATATTTTTTTGTCAGTAGATTTTTTTACCCTGGTTTACCTATCATGGCTTCTGCATATGACAACTTCTAACTGTGCAGTGCACACACCTGTTGTCCTTTTGTCCCATGTTAGAGTAACAGTATCAAACTCTGTAAAGCACTTTTGTGATGTTTCCTGTGAAGAAAGCTGAAGAAAATAAATTTATCTTGATGGCACCAACTGAATTTATACCTCCAAGTTTGTCTTGCTGTCATTTTGTTCCCCCCTCTCTTTGGCAACTGTGAGCCATTGCAGGGGCAGTTGGTGTGAGGAACAGCAGCATGGTGGTTCCATGGGGGGCTGGTATGTGTCCAATGTTAGCTGATCCCCTTCTACCCTGCCCCCAGGATTCAGAGCAGCCGAAGGAACCGCACAGCTCCAAGGCTTCTTTTCTTTAAAGCTTAGTTAAGTGGGTCAAGGGAGTGGTTTCTTATCTGCAAAGCAAGAATAACAGCACTACCCTTCCACAGCAGCTTCTTCTGCAGACTGGGAAGAAGAAAAAAATAAATACAATAAAGTCACAGGACCCTTAAGTCTAACCTACTAACATCCACACCTATTTAAAAATGCCTGCAATGCAAAGCAACATTTTGGAGGTAGAGCAGAGAATTGCCAGGGAAACAAAAAGTTAATTCAAAATGCAATTTAAGCTGTTAACAGCAGTATTATTTTCAGTACGTGGACTTGGAGCAAGTCAGAGATGTCTGACATCCACAAATAGCAAAAAGCATCAAGCTGCTACAATCAAGAAAACCAAAGCAGGTGGTTAAGACTGTAGTCACTGCAACTCAACATCACAATCTTGCCACAGCTTAAGTGTCCCCCTCTCCATAGGGGCACAGATCTCACTTTTTAAAAAGACTCAAATCCCTCACATTCATGGGTATTGCTCAGTCCTTCCTGACAACTCCTTCAGGTCATCCCGGCAGCATGTCGCAGAGCTCACTGACAAACCCTACCCTGTGCTAACACAGAAAGCAGAAGCACAAGGCACAGCCTTGCACATCAAGGCAAGCTGCCTTCCTCCTCTCTCTCACCTGGAGACTCCCAAGGCTCAGGTCCCCCTTGTCCCTGTCCCCAGCAGCAAGGGGTTAGTTCTCCCCACCTAGAGCAAGGTTCTCCAAATTGCACAGGGCTTAGATGCTTCTGTCTCCTCCTGTCTTATATCTGCAACTGAAACTGATGCAAAGACTCTACAGAACAGAGTTCAGCAACTAGAAAACAGAAGTAGAATACGCCCCCCACCAAATAATAAAGAAGTAAATTAAATAGACTTTAAAGATGTTACACATATTACCCCAGACAACTCTGCTGGTCCTGTGCAACTGGATGTGCCTCTCTGTTCTAACAGGCTGCAGCAATTCTAGCTGCTTCAATACAGCTCCTCAGATTTCATAAGCACAAACGCTTTCACCCAGACTAGCACGGTGCAACTCACATACGGTAAGTTTAGTAAATAGAGACCCAGGCCCCAGAGTTACTGAAAGGCCAGTTTGTCAAACACTGTGGCAGTCTGACTAAGAACAGTTCCAGCTGCTGGAAACTAAGGTCTTTGTTCTGCCTCTGGTTCCTGTCGCAGACTCCCAACAGGGAGGATGGTCAGACAAACTTCACCTCTTGTCAAATGCGGTTGTTCTGTCTTTGCTGAACAGATTCATCAGCACACTGAATGGCAGTACCTCAGCAGCCTGTTTTACAGAAATAATTTATTACACCCTGTATCAGTACAAAAATTCACAAACCATTTCCTTTTGTCTGGTTTCCCTTTCCCCCCTCCAATAGAAAATATAAAAAGAGGAAAAATTCATGTAACACCTAAGTCCATTACTGTGTGAGAAATGCAACGAAATTCTTACCAACTGGTATTTTCCCCACAACACACAGATACAAGATGTGATTAGCATCTCACAGAGTGTTTCTTAACTATTATTTATTATACAATGGTGTCTCTTAACAAAGTCATTAGTAGGATAGTTAGGACATTTTGGAGACAAAGTAGTTTTTGTATGAGTTCTTGCCATATTTTTAGATGCTCCTAGTAACCAAAGCAATCTTTCCCATGAGTATTACTCTAACGTTATTTTAATCTCAGGACAAATAAGAAGTTAAAGCTTTTCATTTTTGTGTTGAGAGTGAAAAAACATAAATATGAATTTAAAAACGTACAAGTTAAAAGCACAGAATTTGCTCAGTGTATTCTGGATCGCTTGACTCCACTCATTTCTCCCAATGCTTTTCTTTTCTGGGACAATCCAGTTCCATGTTCTGTGTTGTTCTGAAGGCAAGATTCAGCTTGCGGCAAGCAGTAAGACTCCATTGGGGGAGGCGGATCCTTCAAGAGGAGGAGGGAAAAAAAAAAAAAAAAAAAGTGTTTTACGTAAACAAGTTTCTGAGAAGAAAGAAACAGCTCATTAGTTTTTTAAAACTGAAAATAAAACAAACATTGCACACCTACATTTTGAATACGTTTTGCAAGCTCCCTACCCTGCAACAGATCCCACTGCCAGCACTAGAACAAGTCATGTTATAGCAGTTAACATTTGAGGCCACGGATAATACTCAGCGTAGGTGCTGCTGGCCACGGCTTCTGGAAAAGGAGGCACACAACCAGTAGAGCAGCAGTCCCTTCAGAGGCTTCAGGTGGTGGGGGTTGCTGGAGGCAAGGGGCTTGCCCCGCTGCCCCTGGGTAGGTGAAGAGCACCCCTGCGAGGCAAGCACCCACGGGCATGCACGCACCTGGATAAGGTAGTCAGCAATGTACTCCGGTTTCAGGCAGTTCACTCCTTGGGCTGCTGCCTCTGCCACGTCAACCCTGGTGTCCTCTGGCTTCAGCTTACTGAAGTCAGCAAAGAGATGAGTCGTTTCTTTGAAGAGGGACACAGAATGACCAGAAAACACCTGCGGATTAAAGCACAACAGGCAAAAATGAGTTTATTTTTTTGTTTCTTCCCCAAGACAAATGCAGTTCATGACCTATAATTTTGCTCATCAAATTAACTAGCAAACCAATGGGAAATAACACACCATGTACAGCTGTGTTCTATACCCTCATGTATCTTTCAAGAAGGGTGATCCTTCTGATCAGAGGACAGCACAGAAATTCAACCCTCAATTCCCACCAGCACTACTGACTTGTGTGACTGCAGACAAGCTGCTCTGCCTGAACACTTGCAAAATGAAGATGCCATAGCTTTTTCCTCCCACCCTTTGACCATGTCTCAGCTATCCTGTATAAGCAATTTTGTTGTTTAAGACCTTTTACAGCACAGTTTAACAGAAAGGAGGAA
>JAVJGG010000009.1:9059241-9070733 GCA_035590195.1 Aviceda cuculoides
CCCCCCGCCCACATACTTTTGCTCCTCCTGACTGAAGAAGGCGCCTGAATCCCGCTTCCTTGGTTTGATCAACATTCAGGATCACTTTCCAGCCACTGAAAGCTCCCTAGATAAAAGACTCAATTTAGTCAGAAGTATGTTGGTACTAAAAAAGTGTGAAGATTTAATGGATCTATAATTTGCCCCTTTCAGGAATATCCATCAGATAAAGATTTGTTATCATCTAGTTTTGTCTTTAAGGGTAACTGGCAGAAAAAACCCCCACAGAACATACAACTATTGGACCAACACCATACAGTCGGGCAGCTTGCCACCAAGCCTTTTCACCTGCGCAGCAAGATGGGCAAACCGATCTATGACAAGACCCTTGGCAATGAGTATTTTTTTCCAGAACACCAGACACTCGTTTACAGAAACACATCTTAAAAGCAGTTCCTTGGAAACAACATTTCCCCCCCACCCCACACCCTACATTATCTACTCAGTTACAGTAACAGCACCTAAGGCCAACTGGTAGCCTCACACAAGCACTCACTGTGGTTTCCGAGTTGGCAAGGGGTACAGAGGATTTGTTACAAGCACTCATTTTAAAAAGGTTATTGTAAAATACACGCAAGTCAAGATTTATCCTGACGTGACTGAAACATCAGCAGTATTTCTACCTTTCAAAGAATACTTGACTGCAATGCCTGATTTGAGAGTTAAAAGGCTTTGGGGAGCCCAAGTCCCATTTTCAAAAATCTCACTGAAAGACTATGGAATTTGCACTGTTAAAATCACAGAAGGTGCTTTAGGAAAGGCATAAACTTGTGCCCTGTTGGAAGCGCAGCAGGATGCTCGCTGCTAGAGCTATAAAAATGCTGTCCAGAGAGCTGTATTCACCCATACAGCACAGCACAGGATTTCTGTTACTGCGAGTACCAGTTGTGGTTTCCCAGTAAAGCCAAGTTAGGTTAGCTCCCCAGTCAGAGCTCTGAAGCATTAACATCATCTTCCTGGCTGAGGGACATTTACATACATAAGTAGCCACACTCCAGCTTTGCAAATCATGAACAATGGTTCAGGAGGAGATTAAGACTTTTAATATACCAGCACTAGAAGGTTTTTAAAAACAAAATTACCTAACTGGAATATATCCAGCTAAACCATTTTGTTCTTAAGGCAGATTACTTTTCCCTGCCAGTTAAGTTTCCAAGTTTCTTGGTGACAATCCCTGTGCTGTTCACCCACACTGTACAACTTACATTGCATGAGTATCTAAATACCTCAACAATTCCAGTTTCTTGCTTCCCTTTATGAATTTTTTTCCTCCACCTCATAGCTGCAAGTGCTAGTTTCTTCTGGTTTACATTGATTCCAGGCAAAACATTAAGTATGGAATTACTTCCCCACTCATAATCTTCTTCCTAGAACAATCATAAGCTTGAATGACAGAGCAGTCCTACCAAATTTACCAGCAGAAAAATAAATTTTAAAAAAACACACCAAAAAGAAAGAAAGAAACAAACAAACAAAACAAACACCAGAACAAACCCCAACTCAGTCTAGCTTTATATATTGGTTTTATCTGACCAAAACAGCTCTAGGTGAAATTAGAGATAGGGCTCTTCATTGCACCTATGTATCTAAATCAACTCATGTTTTCTGTGACATCAAGTCATGTACACCAGATTCATCTTGCAGTTATCTACAGTGGAATCCAACAGCAGGGCAAAGCAACTCACTACTCTGGACACCATCGATGCTACATTTCTGCAGTGTCTTCCAAAACAATCAAAGTGGGTTTTGATACATAAAGATATGAACCAGTCTACAGGCATTATTTTAAAGTTAGCCTGCTCAATGTAAAAGAACTGCTAGACCCAGGAGAACTGTGAAGTAACAGTTATGGAGGTGAGGAGTTGGAAGAGATAGTATTCAAAAATATTTATGTACATGGTTATAGAGTTGGGTTATTTAAAACTATTATATGTTCATGCATTGAAAGGATCAAGATTTAATTCCTGGTGTAACAAGATCCATGTAAATTTAGCTGGTACCAGTGAGAATTTACCAAAAGGTACTCAAGCTTCAATTTTCAGAAATAACTATAAAAAGTGTAGGTATTTCATTTATGCTATGCCAGGAGTTTAGTCCAGGACTAGTTTTCAGAGAAAAGCTTGCCAAAAATTTCTCAGACCTTGGATCCTCAAAAACTCCCTAGGCTTGGGCACCCTAAACTGCTAATTGGTTTTGAGAGGTGAAGTCCTTTCCTACTAGTGCAAAATAAAAAGAAACGTGAAAAGGTACAACATAATCATTTCTCCGTAATAAGGTCACATGCCTGAACAAAGCAGCCAGCTCCTCTACATGCCTCCAGGTAGGAACGATGAAGCACCCACTTTCCAGCTGCCATCGAAGCCAAGAATTTTTCATTTCGAAGAGGATGCCCCACAACAATGTGTGTGCAACTTGGATCAAAGCACTGTTTCTCAAGTACTATTCCACCTTGAATTGAGGAATGAATTTGATTCAAATTATTTAAGGGTCATGCTGTACCACAGAAATGAGCAACTCAAAGTGAGAATTATCTGAATTCAGATAAAAATATACTTAACTCAAATTTACATTGAAAGTATTATCATTGAAGTGACACGGGCAGAAGCTGGCAAGGAAGGAGAAGCAGCCAGGAAAGAGTGGCTCTGATAAAAATAAAGTGCCACTGTAACATGGACAGGAATGAGAGAAACACCAGAGGACAGCAGATCCTGGGCACTCCCAACAGTAAAGAATGAGGCTGTTGTGGAGACAGCTAAAGGAAAACTGCCAGAAGACAAACCATTGCTGTTTTATGGCAAAGATGATAGCTCACATAATAATAATATATTCAAAGAATCGCTCACAAGCAAGAAAGCCATAAATTTGAGACCTCAAATCTGATGAGTCACTAACAGAAGCCCCTTTTCCCCAACGAGCCACAGCTGACCACACACATACAGACACATACTATTCTTTGCATTTCACAAATATCTGGTACCTAATTCCTCAATCAGATGGCAGTAGTAAAATCTTTCTTGAGGATTAAGAGAAGACAGCTGAAATTTACGGTGTTTTTCTTGTTCTTCATCAGCCTTCTCATCTTCTGTAACAGCCTGGAAATACAGTAACAGATTTTGAAAATATGACAGAAAGATTAGTCTGACAGCTGACTATTTTTCTGCCAAACATTCTGGGTTATTTTTATATTAAGTTTTCTTTTAGCTAGGAAAAGCAGAACCAAACCTGTCAATCACTTGACGAAAAGCCTGGATCTTATCAAATCAACATTAGGCTCCTGCTTAACATACTTAGTTCCCCCTTTCTTCAGGGCACAACTGAACCAATCTGTCATAAAAACTAATCCTCCATTCATATCCACTGAACACCAAGTTGAACACATGAAGAAATCATCATCCATCTATCACACTGCCTCATTCATTCAGACTTCCTGTAACTTCAAGGGCCTTTAAGCATTTCCACCACAGCTTATTTACTAGCATGACATGTTATGCCTCTGAAGACACAGAGCTGCTGAAAGTTTGAGCATCAAGTGATACACTATGGGCAAAAGACTAAGCTCATTTTCCTAACCCCTTCCAAGTTCACTGTAAAATAGTAGAATTTTAAACCAGGTTTTTGGCACAAAAATCATTTTCTGTTTGTACCTAAAGATGAGTTCGAGATACCACCAAGGAAACAAAGGCCTAACCTTTTTTCCAACATCCTAACACAGCTGGAGGAGTTCCAAGTAATACACACGGTAACTCTCCACTCCAAAGCCCAACTCAGTGTTCCAGCAGGAACTAACAGGACAAAAAGCTTTTTTTGTCTGAGCAAGCATTATTTGTTCAAAATCTCAAAGAAACGGGGGAAGAGAAATAGAACTGCACAAAAGTAACCCATTTCAAGATTTTAAAAGCAGATATTCACCTATTTTATATTTACTGCCAAGATCGAAACTCCTTAAAGTCTCACTACATCTCTCAGAACACAAATCATCATAAATATTTATTCATATGACAAACCTTTTCTTTGGGCTGTGGTGCCACAGGAGGGTTAGCCAGTGGGAAAGCAATGCTGGGGGCCTGCGGAGTGGGAATCAAGTGATCTTTAATTGGTGTTTCAGGATCTCTACGTACAGGATTCTTTAGACCTTCAATCAAATCTCCATCCCCAGCCTTGGGAACAGCTGTGAAAGTAAAGCATTGTTGCATGACTCATCTTTGGCTGAATATAATTATGGATAAAGTAAAAAATAAAATTAAAAAATAATTTTAAAAAAAAAAAGGCAGTAGCTATCCTAAAAGGACAAAACACAACTGCTGCTACAACATGTACAGTTACATTTCACCACTGCCTTTCATAAAGATGCTCTTCCTTACACCACAAACCACCAGTTGCAATATTGCAGACTCACGTCCCTGGATGCCTTGCTTTGAAAAAAAAAAACAAAACCAAAAACCTCAGATGGACTAATTTCTTCGGCTAAACTGCACTGATTCAGTTGAACCAAAAAAATCAATTGAATGCATTTAGCTAATTTTCTTCAACCTCCTCTAGGACAGTCATTTTTCAGGAAGACTGTTGCCGCAAGCAGAAACTCTCTAAGTAGAGTGAGGGAAGGAGCGGGAGGCAGGAGGGAGGCAGTGGGGAGAGAGAAATAAAGGATTCTGCTATCTCTCAGGAGGCAGGAATGGGAAGAAAGCAAAAATAGATGAAAAAACATAACTGTGTTGCTTCCTTAGTCCTAGCAGTAAACTAAAGACTGCAAAAAGAACAGGGAAGATAAATACAGTATCTTCACTGAGTCCTGACCTAATCATGTCCATCAGCAGCTCTGACATCTGTTTTTTGGGCTCATGGGTTATCTTCTTCCTATATTTCCATTCTTCACCTATGAATATTTCCACTACGATTAAAAAGATTTTGCTCCTAGTACTCCCATTTCAATTCCACTATGCTTACCTGAATTGTTACCTGGAAACCAGCTGTGGTTCAAAAAAAAAAAAAAAAAAATTGGAAGATTTCCTGAAGTTGATGCAGACTATTTTTAGACAAGCACTGCCTTGGTGTTTGACCACAAATGGATAGGAAAGCTTCTTTTCAAAAGACAGCAACACATAATGGAGCTCAAAGATGTAAAATTTTATTTCTGGCATTCAAGAAATGCCAACCATGCTCACCTTTTTTTTTTTTTTTTTTTAAGTAGAATTCAAACACTACTGTATTTTAAAACTCTCAAAGATCAAATGGATGCTGTAGCAAAGAACAAGGATATGGTATTTCTGATTTTACCTATATCAGCAATCTCTGCATCAGCTAAAGATCCTTTGAAGGCAGACTCGTCCAGGTTCTTATTGGCATTATTCTGACCTTGCTCAGTGTACTGGGAGGGACTATTAGGCCACTGAAAGTTGCTGACAAGTCTTGCTCTCTCCTCCCTCGCAGTAGGATCATCCCAGATGATCTGCTCATTCTGGGATGGCTCTGTGTTTATATCTGTAACTGCCTGACGGGATTGCCTAAGGAAAAAAGCACAGATACCTTAAATACGCATTTGCTTTACAGAAGACTACCATACTAGAAGGCAATGTATTAATTATCACATCAACTGTAGCGTCCAAGTGACCTCATTATTAGAAAGAATGGCTGGGAAGGGAAAATTTCAGTATAAACACAACTCTGGCAGCCTGGATTTGTGAGCCTAAGAGTCAGCATAGCTGAAAAAAGGCAACCAAAATATCAGTAGGAGATGTTTTTATTATGTGTCATGTTGATAAATTATTCCAAAATCAGTACACTCTACTCCTTACTGAACCTATTATTTTGCAAATAAACACCAAGCTAAAGGAATAATTTTGCAAGATTTCCATTACTTTCTCACTGTAGCTCAGCATTGTTATGAGTTCAAATCCTACTCTCTGTTTAGAGAGAAGAGAAACATTCACAGAAGCGCTTTGCAGGAATACCTACTACTTGTATATGACCTATGTACTGAAATACTGCAGCACTGCTTTCTTCAAAATCTGTATGAACACTAACTAATCTGAAGAGAAAGAAAATAAATCAGTTGGCATAATTCAATTCAAAACTAAAAAGCAATCACATTATTCTGTGATTTTTTGAAAAACAGAAGATACCTACTGTGGATTAAGATAACATTCTGATTTTATCTTGCAAGTCCAGTTAAAGATTCTGAATTGCAAGAGAAGCAACTTAAGTACATCAGTAAAGAAAGACAATACACCTGAAAATCCTGGAGACCTATTCATGTTTCAGTGATTGTCTAGGTGTGCGCAGGGAGGACAAAATAAGAGACTTCGAAACACAAATCGGTACCTTAGAGCTTCCAAGACTCTACTGCGTCCATTTCGCACAGACCATGTGCTATCGGGAGTGGCTGGAGAACCATCAAAACTGTTCCTTGAAAGGGATCCCCTTTGCCCTTGTGGTTTCACTAGCGATGTGGCAGACATGATCTCCTGCAGCTGCCTCTGGAAGTTCTCCCTCATTTCTAGTGCTTGGGTTAAAACTTAAGAGAAGCAACAAGACTTCTAAGATCAAGACTGTTATATTATAACGAGTGAAAAGTAACTGAAATTCCAGTCAACTTTCCCCCGCCCGACACACATCAGGACAAAGACAACACATTAAAAGGAGAGCAAAAGATATCTGGGAAAAATTATCTAGGAAAACTATGTATGCCCCAAGTCACCTATTCCTAGACACAAGGAGAAATCTCCATTTAGCTCACTCATGAATTTGCTCGCATGATCTAACTTACATCCACAATTCTTCCGCAACACATTTATTTACATAACAAAATTAAATACGAACTTCAGTGTTTTAAAAGCAAAGAAATGGCAATTAAGTAATTTGCAACGGATGATCATGATTTTCTTGTGGGCTCTCAAAGTCTTTAAAATAGAGAGCGAACCCCTTTCCTCTCATCCAGCAACAATAAGGACTAGCTGTACTTGACCAGTATATAAATATGGTACCTAAAGCTTCCAGATTTTGACATTCAGCACCTGAAACTGTAAAAGGATAATACTGATAGTTTGATGTCCCACAACTATTTTGAGAACAGTGATTTACATTTACCTCCTTTGGATTCACTTGTTACAATATGTTCTTCCCTTGTAGTGACCATTTCCTTTATTTGGTCAGTAGTTACATCATCTTCAGCATCATCTTCATCCACTGGAATAATCTAAAAACAACAAAGACAAGCAGAATTCTCAAATGCCAAAATTTTTTGCTTTTTACCTATGTTCAACGCTTGTATAAATTCTGAAGATTATTAATCTTGCCTTAGAGGAAATCTAACCTTTCAGCTACTGCAATGACAATAAAACAGTGAACAGCAGCATCAGTGACAACACCTATCTGCAGTCTAGATTTCTACTAAGGCAAGTTCACACCTTGGATCTCATTACCTAGGAGAGAAGGCAAAGACTGGACCTACATTATTTTGAAACTGGAAAGCACTTTTAATCTTGAAATGCCTGTGCTTCCCTCCATCGCCCTAAAAGAGGAGTATTACAAATGCAGAAAAACCTTAAGGAACATCTGCAATAGCTATTATTAATTACTAGCTACACCTGATTCAGGGCATCACTAAATAAGCATCAATGTTTTTTATTAATATGTTAATATAACAATTAACTGAATCCAAATCACTTCATAGAACATGAATGCATATCACACATTATACCTCATTCTCCTCTGCTGGTTTTCCAGTTGACAGAAGTTTACTGGAGGAGGAGAGCCTGACATCTTGCACTGCACTGATGTCCAAGCTCATTTTGGGATTGTAAGTGTGAGGAAAGAGAGATTCGGGAAGCCGTTTATATTCTTGGGCACTCTGTAACAACATCCATTAACATAAGATGAGACACTGATTTGAGATAAAAGAAATTTCACATAATCTAAACATAGGAAAAGTACAATAAAAACACCACCAAAAGAAGTACTTTACACAAGAGAAAAACATGGCTCTCATTTTGGGAAACATGTAGTTGAAATGTTCAGTGGAAGAGAATTTCTTTTCTTCTCATGGAGAACAAGGTAAAAGTACATCAGTGAAAATCAATTACTCAATTTATAAATTCAAAGCAGGATGCAAAACTTCAGTTCCTATACATGTTCAGTATAAATGCAAACAGAAAATACACTGCCATACAACTGGTTTTAAGCCTCTATTTCCCCACACTTTTAATAAGGGAACAAAGCAAGCTCCATACCTCTAAAAGCCAGTGTTCTGAAACAATATGTATACCCCGTTCTTTAACGGATTTGTACTCCTTATTGTTGTCATTTTGTCGTCCCTTGTAGATGAAGTGTGTTACTGTTTCATCAAAGCACCATCTAGAAAAGAAAACGAAATACAACTTGGAAGATATAATTTCTATCAAAAAGTATCAGAAACCCAGCTCAAATTGTCCTATCCCTTGTTCATATTAAAATCGTGTTCTGCCTATTTTGTTATGCCTAAGTAAGCAATGAACCCACTTCACCAAAAAAGACAGCATTCAGTTTCAGGATAGAACAACTTCAATGTCTTTTCAAAGCATTCCTGAAGTAAACAAAACTAGATTTGATAAATATATGGAAGAGGAGAGTTTTTTTGCTTTAGCTTTTTTGTTTTGTTTTTATTTAAGTGGAATTTCAAATCAGTTTCTGAAAAGAACATATGACCTAAGATGAGAAAGCTTTTTCTTCTGTTGACATACTGAGCTGCAAGTGAAATACTGATCCTTAAAGCTCAAAATAAACAAAATGTGGGATTCTAACATTTAAACCAATAAAAATTAGTATCTGCTATCTAATGCAAATATCTTCAGCATTTCTAGCTACTACCAGACATAAGAGCAACATCCTCATCCACACCATGAATGATAACGCTTATTGTAGAAGTCAGTAACAAAATACATAAAACAGACTTAGTGGGAACAGAATTCTGTCTTAAATCACAAATGCTAGTTTGTAGTTTCTCTTCATGACAACCTATTTTTCCCAAGCTGTTCTAAGCACACAAACTTAGCCATGCTTACAATCTGTAAAATAAGCAGTCTTGAGCCAGGGAGAAACACACACAAATTCAGATCAAATTCAAAATCTAAAATACAAAGCAAATTTTAAACTACCCCAAAGCTAAACATGTTTCATAGTTTTCTTCAAAAAAAAGAAGAGAATAAAATAAATATATTTAAAAAAAAAAATCTGCAATTCAGGAAGACTTCAGGACAAACACTCTTTCCAAGACACGCTTATCAAGAACGAAGAGACTGGAGATGTGTCAGGGAAAGATGGTCCTATTTCACATTAGAAGCGGGTGGCCTCATTTTGCAATAGAAATTGTTTAAAATGGTGAAATCTAACATTTAGCTATAGCAAAAAAGTCACGTAGATAAAGCACACTAGAATGCAAAGACTCGTATGTATTAGAAGTCACATCAGTGCAGAAGCTTAGAAGCTGTTTCTATCAGTTGATACCTGTAGTCTGCCCCAAGAGAAGCTGCTACAGCATTCAGTTCACTTTGCTTCTTACTAAGTTTTTTACTAACATATATAACAACATCAGCCAGAGGCTTGGGCTCTTCTTCCTGTTCAAGCAGCAGGGATAAAAACAGGAGAGTCATATTTGGAAAGTTTCTGTATCAATAACAAAAATACTTTAATATTTAGTGTAGTATGTAGTAAAATATGCAATAACAACAGAACTAAGATAAACACATATTCTCTATTTTTGCTGCTCCCAAAGTCCACAGTCAAAACCCAGCACTATTATAATTCCATGCACTAGGAATCCACAAGACAAAAGATTCACTACTAGCTAGTCTCCCTGGAACATACTCTGCTCCTTCCATCACAGACCGAGCACTTCCTGAACTCTGAAATTAGGGAATTATCAAACCTTATGCCACAGAAGTATTTCACTGTACTGGAGTGAAAAAAAGTAACAATAAGGAGCTACAAGATAAGAAGTGACAGCCTTCCCTTGCTGAAGACCATTAGCTTTCTTGCTGCTCCTCTACAGTAAACAGTGTACTAACATGCCAAGCAAAACATAAGATGCAGGAGGAAAGGGAGCATTTCTGTTTTCTCTCACTAGAGTAGATTAGATTGAAGAGGCAAGATTACAAGAAAGGACAACATAATGTGTCTTTATAAGGGGGTAAGCAACTGATCATATCTTGTGCCTTCTAGTAAGCAGGAGAGCAGCACCTTACAGAGGAATATTGGAAAAGGCAACACACACATTAAAAAAGAACTCCTAGCTTCAGTCGAAGACAAAATATTTAATCCTGCTCCTCTGGAGCCTGGGAATTTCTTAAGTGTGATGAAATCCTCTCATCCCAATACTAGTAGGTATAAATACGCCATGTTACTTAGCAACTGCTTAATATTCAAGACAGTAGTACAGACAGTAGAAGAAGGTTTTAAAATTCTTTGCCTTCCAGGAGAAAACTCTTCTATCCTACCTTCCTTTAACTGTCATGAAGAATGCATAATCATATGGATTTCTACTCAAATAGATCACAAAGCACAATTCACAAACTCCTTTGTAACTTAAATCACAAAAGATATGGCATTTTCTTAATTAAGCTTATGCTCCAGAAACAAAAAACCAAGATTTCCTACCACTTCTGGCTGTGCAGTGGTCAACTGAGGGCTGGCAGTAAGAGCTACTGTATGCCTTGTGCTGTTTGCCAGTGCCAATTTCAAATTTCTGCTGATGACTTCAGAGAGAGGTGTGCTCAGTTTCCTGTTTTTTTGATCAGGACCTCCTGGAGTTTCCAAAGCTGCCAGAGCATCCTACCAAAAAAGAAGCAACTGACTGACTTTCACAAACGCATTATAAAATTCTCACTCAAGTGCAAGTTTCACAAATACAGTCTGTAGTAAGATGTCATACTCCTAAACCAGGATGGTGTACTGCAGTAGCAGCTAGCAAGTGCAACTGTAGTACCATTGCACAAAAGCAGTACAAGACAATTCCAATCTTAAGAGTCTGCACAAGCAAAACAGGAAGAAGATAGATTATTAATCTCTCTCTTCATTGCCACCAGTGAAAACTGCCCTCAGCAGAAAAGCCAGTGCCCAAACCCAGGTATTCCTAATCCCAACCAATTACTTTAATTTACCAATACCTCCCTGTCAGCAAGAGTTGCATATGAGTATGCGATTCTATCTGCACCTTTAAAACACCAAGTTTCCTACTGCCCTTTTTTACAAAAGAGAAATTTTGGTCTAGAATATCTTGCTTTGGAAAATATCAGTGGTGAACTATTAGATTTCAAAAAGCAGAGTACCAATTGAGTCACAGACTCACTCACAGAATGGCTTGGGTTGGAAGGGACCTTAAAGATCACCTAGTTCCAACCACCCCTGCCATGGTCAGGGACACCTTCCACTAGACCAGGTTGCTCAAAGCCCCATCCAACCTGGCCTTGAACACTTCCAGGGAT
>JAVJGG010000009.1:9070833-9084822 GCA_035590195.1 Aviceda cuculoides
AAAGCCCCATCCAACCTGGCCTTGAACACTTCCAGGGATGGGGCATCCACAACTTCTCTGGGCAACCTGTTCCAGTGTCTCACCACTCTTACAGTAAAGAATTTCTTCCTTACATCTCATGTAAATCTACCCTCTTCCCGTTTAAAACCATTACCCCTCATCATATCACTACACTCCCTGATAAAGAGTCCCTCCCCATCTTTCCTGTAGGCCCCCTTTAAGTACTGGAAGGCTGCTATAAGGTCTCCCTGGAGCCTTCTCTTCATGAAGCAGAACTAACTAAAGAGAACACTGGATTCATCTGGTTTTGTAAGATGTACATGTTTTGTTCTATTGCGGGCAGAGGGGTGAAAAAAACGCAACAAAACAGCCAACCCACAAACAACCCCCCAAAAAACTAAGTACTTTGCAGGAATTCAATGAATTGATCTTTCAGTTAAGGCCTCAAAAATGAAAAACAAACCTGAAGTCCAGATACTCCCTAAGTGTCAGGGGTTTCTTTGTTCTAAGACTAGTATTTTTTCTACCCTTTTGTGGCCTTCAGAATGAGACAATGAACCCAAAACCCCAATGCATTTTTCAATCTGCAGTACAGTTTTGTAATTGCTATAAAGCTATTACATTAAAAACATGTCATTAAAGTAGCATTTCATCACAAAAGAAGTAAACACTTGTTTCCAAATATCTGGAGCAATTATAAGCCTTCTTACATTTCTCAGTCTTTAGATGTAAAAAGGTTGTGTACTGTGTGAGGCGTAGAACACATGAACATGATGCAATAAGCACAAAGGAGCTTTGTTAAGGACATTATAGCATCTACTAGTCAATAAATTTAGTCCATAGGTCACTGACTAGAAATATATATAAATAAATGGAGTCAGTTATCCTGGCTTATTCAAAATGGAAAGTCTGGACATTAACAGCATAAAAAGGGGTAAGCACAAGTTTCTGTGCTGGTTTTAAGTTTATGCACATCTTTAACCCTATTGGCTCTACAAACTGAAAAATTTGCAAAGATGATCACCTTTACATCAAAAGAAGGCTTGAATAACTTGTCTTTGGAAAGAAATTTTGATGGTGTATCAAGATGTAAAGATGGTTCTTTCTGTGGCAGTCCCCCATGTGCAAGGGCGGTTGTCTTCCCAATATGATGAGAGATTACAGCTCGGAAAGCTTTACTCTGGAACGTGTTGATATCAAGAGGGGTCACAGCTGGGTTTTTTCCAGCTTCAAGGAGATGATAAGTAGGTTGTTCTGAATCAGGAGATTTAACCGTTGCTGGTGTCTTGCTAAGCTGAGTAATGGAACTCTCCTTATCTTTAAAAGAAACAAAGAAAACATAAACAAGCGATCTGATTTTTCTTTTGAACACAGATCTCACATACACTTTTATTTAAACAACTGAAAGTTCACCTGACCTTTCTTTCCCTAAAAAAATAGTTCAAATCCTCCCCCAATAAATGCTCTAAACTGATGACTGTATTTTAAAAGCCAGTATCTTAAGTGTCTCTTCCAGTTAACTGCTTAGTTTGAATTACATTGGTACTGAGCTTGACCCCAAGTGTCTGAAAAATAGTGAGCAATCCCTGGTCCGCTCACAATCTTTGCAGTTCCACATATACCTGGATAGCGCACATATGTTGTACAACAACTACCAAAATACAAATCCAAGAAAAAGATGCAATACACAATAAAACCTTCCCTTTCAACATTAAAGGTAACTCCCACTCCCTGGATCCTTACTTCCCATGCAACGTAAAAGTTCTTTTGTATTCATGACTCTGAATCACACCTCTTTAGGTCACTATGTACACTTCCAGTCCCTTATGCCTTTGGATTAATAGGACCAAGATTTAGCCAGGAATAAGCCCTTGAAGCTTATCCATCACAAATGCTTCTAGATAAGCATGACTCATCATCTTAATAGCTCAAAAAGATTAGTACAAGAATTGCTTTTACACTTTATTGCCCATTTCTCCCCTGACCCCTTGCTTTTTTTCCTTAAAAATGTAGTATACAGATAAGATGTGCCTATGCCAACAACATACCTTTTGTCCTCTGACTTGGTGACCCATATAATTAATTCAAAAGGGCACTGGTAAAACAGGTCTGCTAACATTCAATATTAAATCACTGTAGTCTGCATCTTAATATGGAAGAAACATTGTCAAATAAAAGGTGTGAAATAGCTGGAAAAGGAGCGGAAGCACCAGAAGATGAAGTAGGCATGAAGGACTGAACAGAGGGGCATCATGCTATTGCAGACTAAGAAGTTTTAAGCCAGATCTATCATCAATTCCCACGCAACCTACAGAGCACCACGTGTGTCAAAAAGGACAAAGCTGAAACACTGAACTTGATTCACAGCTGGTGGATAACAAGACTCCACTAACTCCAAGAAACTTGTAGGAAACACACAGTATCACTTCTAAAATTACGACTCAACAGCAGGAAAAAAAATGGAAAAAAATACTTGGAAAAACATCCTTCAGCTCTAATACTTCAAAGGTGTAAGGAAAAAAAATTTCATCATACTTGCCTTCTTTATCATGAAAGAACAGTATAATGACGCAATCATATTCCCTAACTTGCTAATAACCAACCTTCAGCCTCTGCATTTTCAACCAGGAACTTGCTTTCATCTGCTCTTTTTCCTGTCCTTGCAGATTGCAAAAGCCAAGCGACAGTGACTGCTGGCAAATTACACTTCTTCGCAACTTCATACTTGGAGCCATCCGGTTCTCTCGCCACAAGATGGGTAGTGGCAAACATTCCCTTTTTTACATTGGCTTTCCACACAAAGAATTCTTGGACCCTAAAATTAGATTAATAAAACATTCATTTAGTCATAAACAAAATTAATCTAGGGCATGTTTGCACTATTATAAAATGCATTCAAGCAACAGAAAAAAAACCAAGAAACAGTAGAATTATCTAAGGCACTCTGCACTTTACAGCCTAACCTACACCTACAAGAAAAAAAAAAAATTAAACAGTAATGTTTTGCTTCTATCGGTATTGGAAATGTAACATATCTCATACTCCAGAAGTCCTTATATATCCCATTTCCAAATCATACACTGGACCTAACATTCTTCTGCAAGATTAATGGGACAGGCTGGATTCCTTTCTGGAGCCACCAACAAGCATCATTTCCAAATGGACAATAGTTTTCTTTATATTACAGTTTTTCTCTTATCATCAAGGACCCAATCTTCCAAGAAGACAACAGGACTGAGAACTCACTGACAAAGAATTTAGTTCAAACAGACTACAAATCAGATCAAATGATACTCTAAGCTATACAATTTTGCCACTTCATGACTAAATATGATTTCCTTAATGTTTTTCAAAGATCCTGATGAATTGGGAGCAAATAATTCACCATCCCATCTCCTAAGAAATGGTCTACCATCACTGATTATGAGGCTGACCCAGATAGTACCGAGGAAGAGGAGCAGTGGTCTGCTCCTGGACAACTGAAGAGCAACTCAGAAGGCCTGACATGTGAAAAACTGATGGTTTTGTTCTGTTCTAGAGCAAAGCAAAAAGTTACTGAGACTCAGTCATTGGGAAATATGAGACTGAGCATATTCTGGTAGAAATTAGGTTCTGTGAATACAAACGAAATTTCTCTAAAGGAGAGGAAAATAAAAGACCTATATAATAACATCTCACTGCTTCAGCACTAGGTTCTGTAAATGAATAGAATCCCAAAGAGCCTTTAACTCTAATATTTGTTACTCCTGTAAAATAAGTGAAATGCATAATGGATTTCATGACACTGGCTGTCTTAAGAACAAGAAGAAACGGTGACAGGAGACATACCTAGCTCCTAGCAGTCCTGCCAGATAAACCAGGGAGTCTCTCTCTGCAACAGTGAACTGGCTAAAAGAAAGAACGCAATCTTCCAGAGGGGTAACTCCTTCCATTACCGGAACTGGTGTGAAAAGTGGATTGGACTGGGGATCTAAAAGGAGCTGCTGTTCCACACATGTCATCTTAAAGAAAGGGCAAGAGATAAAAATGCAAATCAAGCCAAATAGCAACAAAGCCAACAATATTTCAGCAACTGTACAATAGCATTTATGGACTCAACAAAAAGCAAACCTGCTTCCATCATAACATCTGAGACAAATTATTTCCCATTGAATCAGACAAATTCTTTTCTAGATCATTTAAATTCTCTCAGGTTTGACGTACTGAGGCATTATTCAGAACTTTTCAGTTACTACTCTTCCAACCCTGAAGACTCCCTTAAAGTATTTCCAGGTGTGATCTGAGGGTCTGTACAGATTTACTTCATAGAAAGGTACCTAGTACTGAAAAATACAGCAGTTAGTCTACACCACGTGCCCACTCCTGGCAAATGCAGTTAATATTTTTTTACTTCGAGCTATAAAGCCGACTTGCTCTTCTGCCACAAGTTAAAAAGCTGTAAAAAGCATGAAACAAGAAAAAGTAAGCACAAAGATATCAAATGAAATCATTATCAGTCAACTAGCTCCTACAATTCATTAGAGAGAATGCTGTCAGACTCTCACATAAGCAGCCTCTGAGTCATGACAATGAAATCCTATTTAACAAGCCTGTAGAAAATGAAATGAAACGGGTAAAAGATACTTTACAGATGCAGAGGCTTTAAAGTGTGCTTTCATTTAGTACATTTCTAATCAAACAAGGCTAATCTCTCAGTATTTTTCTTACATATAAGCCACTGATAACTCCGCATTCTGACAAGACATATTTCTAATATAGATACCTGTTTACTCGCAGAACTGAAAGTGTAACTCCCTTACCAGCCACGTATTTGTGACAACATCACCAACAGTTGGCTTCACCATGCACCCCAATAAAGGTACCACAGCATAGTCTGCAATGGTTCTGCTCTGCAGCGGCAGAGTTTTCCCAGCGTTCTCCTTTATAATATCTGCAATGCAGGACTCATCCTCTTCACCAAAACCCAAAAGAAGGAATCTCTTTCTAACAAATAAGCCTCCTTCAGCCAGTGCAGAAGACCCTCCCAAAGAACCATTACAGACTGAAGATTGATTCTCTCCTTGAATAGTCAAGTGAGTAACGTCACTGAAGGTTCTGGATGTCAGCTTTTCAACTTCATCTGAAAGGAAAAAAAAAACAAAACAGAACAACCAACCATACTAATTGCTTGACAAGAACATCAAAGACAACTCAAAATAGCTTCATGAAGATATGACAGTATTCTGCTGTTTTCAGCCAGGTTTTAGTTAAAAACTGCTCTATATAGGCCTGTTTAAATTTGATTTCTAAAACACAATATAGAAGTTAACATACTAGATGCAGCTAGCTTTTTAATAAGAAAATGCTGCAAAACTCAAATGCTAACTATGAGCAGTTAACCTTTCTATGGTATGCTGAGCCTAAAACGTACCCAATGTAGAATCATTATTTATGTATTGAGAGAGGAAGTCCTCTTCAGCAGCTTTGCGGTGCTTTGTAATGTTCACAGCTTCTTTCTTCAAAAGATTGTTATTTTTTGGAAGAACTGACTTCATTCCAGGTTGCTCCAACACTGGGTTCTCTGACAGCTGGTAGTTTAGAGGGATATATTGCTCCACTGGATGTAGATAACCTTTACTAAATGAGTCCAGCAACCATTTTGCTGTTACTACATGAGGCCTATAAAAGAAAGTGTTATACAAACAGTTACAGCAGGTTTCAGAACTGTGAGTCTTCTTTCACACTCTGCAAATACTAGTATATACACACACACCTGAAGTTTGTAACTCCAACACTAAGCAAGCTTTGGGCACTTTACAAACCTCAAGATTTTTTTTCATTCTTTCAGCCTGAGAGCAGAGAATTTCATACTTATTTTCTATAATGTAAATTTTACCTGCCACTGCTGGCTTGCCAAATCCTTCCTCTCAATATATTAACAAATACATGTTAACACGTCTTTTCACCAATAAAAATATTTGTTTTTCTATTCACTGAGGTGATTCATGCCTACCCAAAAACTACAGTATTTAAGAGCACATGAAGATGTACTCATGAATACTAGCTGTAAGTCTTCTCATTTAAGTCAAGAACTATTTAGGATTTTCAAATCAATACATGTTTTCCTGTTTACAAGGTGGTGGGAGAAAGAAAACAAGGCAAAGTAGACCTCAAGCAATATAGTTATCATAACCTGTGAGCTGTCTTGTCCAAAAAGTGTTTCAGCTCATCATTATTTTCCCCCAAAATGACATGGGTAACATCTTCATTCAGTTGATTAAATCGAACACCACCACCGCAATTAATAAGCCTTCTCATCTTGTCCAACTTCCTGCCACTGAAGCCACACAGATATATCTACAAAGAAAACAGAGCAACAAAAAAGGCTTTTTAAAAAAAAAAGTAAAAAAGAAAAAAATAAAGTAGGATATTTTTGTATCATTTGTTTTGACTGCTGTAGAACACAGAAAATAGCAATGCCGCTTCTGAGAAGCAGCAAAAAAGTTAAGCATTTGGAATTGGATTAATTTATCTTTGCAAATTAATCTAACAAAACTTCAATATTTACTAATGGAATGAACCCCCAGCCACAGTTGTACAGCCAGGAAAAAAAAAAAAAATCACCACCCAAAACCACACACCAATTCTAGAACTCATTCACTATAGTATGTTTATAAACATATAATTTTATATTTATACTACATATTTAATACAACTATACACACACACACACACACACGTAGACACATACGCAAGATACAGCATGTGGACACAAAATAAAACTGGCATTTGCTGCTGACCATGGAAGCAATTTACTCAAGCAGCAATTACCAGTGCTTCAACAGTGTTAAGACTGAACATTTCAAACTATACATTGTTAAACATACTCGACACCCATCTAACAAATCTCCAGGGTCTTGAAAAGAACTTATATCCAAGTTTTCCAGCTCATCAGGAAGAGGATCCAGTCTGCTGCTCATAGCAGAACTACGTGTGGTTTCATTAACGCTACTCAAATTGATACTGGAAATGTGGCTGACGTCCGAAAAGGTATGATCTTTAAATAAAATTTAAAAAGATGCATTAGTTTTGGCTCATCTCTCTCTGCCTCTTCACTAAACAAAATACAAAACAGTGCTAGAAGGAAATGTAAATTCTGAAGAACAATAAAAACACTAGGTAAGTATAACCTTGGTTAAACCAAGGGTCTGACTAGCAAGAATGCTTAGGCACCTTCTGTTCATTGCCAAATGGATGTCATCTATGAGATAGCAGCCAACAAGACAGGTTTTCAAAGCTTTTATTCCAGTTTTGTGGCCACCTATTAGAAATACTCTTAAAAATAGACAGGCCTCTCTGTAGTAAGGAGAAATCAACATGAAGCTCAGCGATTAAGAGAGTTATATGCAGTTTCCATAGTACCTAACTAGAATTCCCAGTGCTCTGTTGGTAGTGCTACCCCAGGGCTCCTGTTCACTCATTTCCTGAAGCAGTAGTGATAGGTGTTTGGAAAGATATATTTAAAGCTGGCTGTGTCTTTCATGCTACCATGTTTACAAAATGCATTTAATTTTCCTTCTGTTAATAGCATGCAGTAAGCAAAAAACAAATACACGAAGAAAAGAAACCAGAAAAAATAATAATGCTACTTAAAAAAAAAATTCAGTATTTGTTTTCCCCCCTAAGACTGCTGTGAGATTAAATTCATAACAGACACTTGTTTTAAACTACAAATGTATGAACAGTCATGCTTTTTAGGAATTGGGTATACACACCACTGATTCTTAAACAGACAATCAAATGCCTAATTCAAGTCTACTTTTTAAACAATTATTCACATGTTTTAAGTCTACACATGTTGGAATATTCAATATGCATAAAAGTAATCTGTTATGTTTTAAGCATAAGCAGAATCAGAACCCAAACTGTCAAACCAGCACTGCAAAAGCAAGCAGCACCCTACTATTTGAAACAGTTCTACTTCGTTACTACAAATGTTTCCTACCTTACTTCAACATATTTTAAAAGGTTTTACTTACTGTCAGGCTTGCTGGCATGATTCGTAGGTGTTGATGTACTGGGTATATTACTCAGTTTTGATCCACCCTCTATTTTATATATTGTCTCATCCTGACAGAAGCCTTTTGCAATGCTGTCAGAAAACCAACGCACAGACACACAGTGCACATTCCATTTTCTGGCACATTCATACTTCTGACCTTTCAAATGTAAACAAAATAAAAATCAAAAGTCACTAAAATGCTAATGCTTCAAACAGTGATTGCTGAAAGACAGCTGGACATTAAGAAAATTTTAAAATTCAGATAACTGATTTCAACATGCAAGTTGTGTTATCCTGGACTCTTCCAATAAGTTGCGTATTTATTCTCTAAATAAAGTTAGAGGAAAAAATCTCACTGATAGCTAGCTCATGGGTACAGTATGACAGAGCAGTAAAGCACGGAAAAAAAAAAAAAAAAAGCCAAAAAAAAAAAAACCCTTTAAACCTTTCAAGCACAGGAGAAAAAAAAAAGAAAAAAGTTTAAAAAGTCACAGGATATTTCCCCATAGGGAAAGGGAGGGAGATTGGGGAAAAAAAGAAAACCCTTCCCATTCTTCTCCCAATAAAACTACAATCCTTTCATCTTCCCAAGAGGAAAGAAAGGGAGCTTCCATTTTATCTTAGTAGGGAGTTCAGAAGACACAAAGAATAGATCAGTTAAAAAACATTAGTCCACAATCGAATTTCAATCAGCATGTAAATTAAGTCCTATCCAGCTCTCCCAAAAAACCTAATTTTTCTTTATTCTATCATCCCCTCTAGGATTCTCCATTTTTCTTCCCTTAAATACCATTTGGGTCTCTGGTTTTTCCTCTTTTGTTCTCTTTCTCATGGCTTTAGAGCAAAGTAAGGGTGCCCTGTGTTACTCTTCCCATCAACAGTAATTCCCTAAACAGAAGTAGTAAGAGCAACACTGAAGCAGACACAGAGACAGCTCAAACTCTCATGCTTATGCATATTTACCCTACTTCAACTCAAGAAGTAAAAACAGTATTTACTCTGTAAGTTCTACCTTTTGGCTCTTGAACTATGAGGTGAGTACATTCATTCATCTTGAGCCGCCCCGTATATTGCCCACCATGTTCAGCAGTGAGGCGCTGGACTTCTTTCCTTTCTGAACTACTTAAGCCAGTTACACAAATCGTACAGCCAAGGAACACAGGACAAGCGTAGTCTTCCATGTTAACATCAGTGTATCTCATTATACTAAAGGAATGAAAGAAAGAAAAAAAGGCAGAAAATATTTTTTTCTTCCAAGTAAAATCAACCAGGAAAAGAAAGTAGCCTGTATCACCATAAGAATTAGCAGACCCCCAAACAAAAACAGTTTTGTTTTGGTTTTTTATACCTTTGCTGACACTTATCCCACAATGTCTTAACCCAAGAGGGAAGCAAAACAGGCTTTTTCAGAGAAGCAGCTACTAAGTATTTCCTGCTGCCAACTTCCCCAGCTATAAGATGAGTTACTGACACACTGAGGTCTCTGGACACATATCCACCCATCATCTGCACATACTTATGAACTTCTTCCTGGGTGGGGAAAAAAAAAATTATAAAAAATTATCACGAAAAAAGAACGAACCTATATCACACTCACATTCACCTTAAAAAACAAAATAATGGATTTCAATTGTCCATGGTTTCTCCTAAAATACTGTTCAAAAATACAAAATGGATATATATGGAAGCCATAAAAAACATCAAATATAATTTCCATTTATGATAAGCTGAACATAATACGTACCCTTAATAAAAATATGGCAGTCATACAGTATTAGTAAAATTTTACAGATGGTTGACATTTTAGGTATTATAAATTAGAAAGAGATATCAGAATAAATAAAAAGTAAATTTCTAGATAAACTATTTAAACCACAGCTGACAGGTTATTAAATCTTTACCATGTAGTTTTGAGCAAGCAGAAATATTGTGTTGTCTGTAGCATTATAGTCACAGACAAAATAGCAAGATTAAGTGATCCATCTAATCAGTTAATAAAAATCCCTAACACATATACTCCCATATTAATACAGCTGAAATCCTACATGATTATATATGAATACGCTTATGTAATATATACATGTGCATGCACAGATACATCACTACATACACTCCCTCTTTCTCCATACAACTCTCTACATAAACTATACATAATCTACAAACCACAGAAAGACTAGACATACCTAGACACAGGCACAGTTATATATAGTATGACTGCTGCCTTAGTAATGAGCCATCTGAAGCCAAGTGACAACAATAATCAGCTAAACAATCCATTTTGTACAATGCATTACCCTAACATCTTTTTCAAGGCTGGTACAGGATACCGTTACGTCGGCCATGGTCATACTGTACACAGGACACTCAGCTCTTGGGACACATTGCTGGGACTGCATACAGTACAGGACTACCTGTGGTCCAACAATTCTACAACCAAGCTGCAATAAAATAATAACAACAACAACAACAAAAACAAACAAACAAACAAACAACAACAACCACCAAGAACATTAGCTGAAGGTACACTGGTACAAAGAAGGCTTTCCTTGTCCCAGAAACCTGAGGAAGGCAGGGCCCTTGGTCTGTCCTCCTCCTCTAGCATCTCCAGGTAGTTGGCAGTTTTGTTTTTACTTTCAGTTGCAGATTTTCAGTACAGTCCTTGTAGGTTTTCTGGTCTCAGTAAAAGCAGCATATGCTATAGCTAACATGCCAGAGAATTCCAGCTAGCCTATCTTTGTCTGCTGGACAACTCCTTGCAGGTCAAACTAAACTGTGTTATTCGGGGGGTAAAAAAGTGTGAGAGCCAGCTTAGCAACTCCAGCAGAATCAGAACTGATCACACTCGTTTATTTTTCCACGTGCTTCAAAATAATCCTTATGCTTTGCTATTCATCTTCTTCCCTAAATACAGGATGCAATGACATTTTATTAAAGATTTTATTGTGAATACTTCATACTGCTATTATTCAGTGCAAAAAGAGAGAAGCTACAGAGTGTAAGTATGGACAAGAGAGCTTCTAGAAGAGAAAGAATGTAGCTAAAAGTAAGTTGACGGGTAGCATACCTTTTTGAGATGATTGAAAACAACGCCTTTAAAAGGATCACAAATGTAAAGCGATTTATCATTTTCTTTTATATTGAGTGCTGTTTCTTCTTCAAGGATCTGGAGATGCTCTTCTGACTGAAATTCTTTTATAGACTGCAGGTAAACAGTGCAGACATTTATTTAACAAATCACAAATATCCAATCCTGTGGAAACTACACAAGTACATCTACTTGAAACAGCTCACAACAAAGCTACCATACCAGAGTGTAACTGGCAGAAGAAAGGGCTAAAATACCTCACGGGTGTCCCCCTCATTCCCCCAAGTCTTCACAATACTCGGACTTAAACACTGTTCATACGAACTTCAGGACCTGATCCTGCCACAGTGTCTTTAGCTCCCACTAACCTCTCAGGGTGGAAAACAATCCACAGTGTCCTTCCTAAATTTGCTTAACGCTTAAGACAAGTGACCACCATCCAGACCTTGCGAGCTACATATAACTTTGCTAAATGTCAACAGGTTTTGAAATGATAATTATTTCTTGTTCAAGAAGTAATTTCTTCAACAAAATTGTTCTTGCTGAACAAACGTTATTAAACACCAAACACCTCTATTACAGAAACAGCTTTATTCCCAGATATATACATATAAGCTACATCTAAGTCAACCACGAAAATCATTTAATTAGGTAGGTCACCGAGCTCACTGAGAAAGGTGATCAAACCTACTTACCTCAAGGGCTTTAAAAAAATACTCCGAGTTCCCAGAAGACTTTACGAATTTCACAAAAAACAGCTCCTTACTACCTTTCATCCTTTAACTGAGAAGCAAAACCCAGTAAGCGTCCGACCCTTGCGGCGTAGCCCGGAACCGCGCAGTGACGGGGCACACCGCCCACCTCCAGGGGCTGCGGGACCCCCCTCCGCCCTGCCCCTGTCCCCACCGGCCCGCCCCACACCGCCCAGCCTCGGCGCCGACTCCGGCCGGAGAGGGGAGGGGAAAGCCGGCCCAACAGGGAGGCCCCTTCCCCACAGGGCCCCCTCCTCACGCCGGGACGCCGCTGCCGCCCGACGCACCCACCTCAGGGCTCCCGCGCACCCGGGCGGGCACCCGGCGCCGCCGGTTTAACCACGCACCCCACCGCAGGCACGGGCCCGAGCTCGGGCCCGATGCCGGTGCCAGTCCCTCACACACCGCCTGCGTAGCGGGCGGGAAAGCGGCGGACCTGCACTGCGCAGGCGCCGGGCGGGGCAGGAGGTGGGAGAGGCAGGAAGGCGCACGCGCTGTGGGCGGGGAAGGGGCTTCGCGTTGTCACGTAACTGCGCGTGAGCCCGCGCCTGCGCCGTCTGCCCGGTGGAGGCGGTGCTGCTGGGCGGGGGAAGGAGTTCGCTGAGGGCGCTGGTGTATGCCCTGCGGCGTATCGGTCCCCTCGGCTTTGCGCCCCTGGACTGGCCAAGCCCGCAGTTGAAGACAGTAGGGTGCCTGGACGGGCCTTAGCGAGCGGTAAGCTGGAGGAGATTCCTCTCCGGTCTGGGAATTGTTGCTGCTGTAGGAGGTGGCAAAAAAGGCTGCTTCCCTAGTCACGGCATCCCCCGCATCAGGCACTTGCTCTCCAACCGCCCCCCGAGTCCATCTAGGGGCTGGCTTGGAACAGGTTTGGGGTGTTGGTACTGCCGAGTTCTGCTGGGGGGGCGATGGGGGTGTATCACAGCTGGGAGGGTCTGGGAGAGGTTGGAAGTGTGAGCATCCCATTCACATCCACGTTCCAATCCTTAATGTCTTTCCAAAGGAAATAACAGTAGGGAATGTGTTTTTATTCATGTAACTTCCAAGCTATGGACAAAAAGGTCAAATGCTCTCCTTCCAGAGCGGGTGGCTGGAACCCGGACAACGTGAGTGCGTGCAAAACTTGTGCAAGAGCTAAAATAAGCCTGACCTCCCATATCACACTGTTGCGTCTGCCTGAATCATTAAGAGGTGACCATATGGGCCCACTCATCCAGCGCACCTCCATTCTTCGTGGCCATGAGTGTTTCCTAAGGCTCACTGCTGTTTGCATAATATTGATGCTGCCCGTCGTGGGGGTAGTCGTTCTAATAGAAGAGCCTCTTAGGAAAAGAAATGTTTCGGAAGAGAAAAGCACCCAAAGCATTGTCGGGGTAGTGAACGTTCGGTAGCATGAAACCTTACCAAGGTGGCCACATGATGGCACCGCAGCCTTAAGAACTGAAGGGAAGTGTGTGCACAAGTCTACTGTCATTGTTAGGGGTCCAGCTCTTCGTCACTAGGGCAGACCCTAAACACACTAAAAATTCTTTTGTATGCTTACTTATTTTAGAAGCACTTAATCTTCTAGGATCAGAGTGAATTGTGTGAGATAGTGCTTTTCCCATCTGTAAAAATAAACAAACCCAAATGTAATGACAACCAAAATAGTATATTTATTACTAGATGATTAGTGACAGCAGTTAAGATCACTGGAGTTATCTTGGTGGTCCTGTGTTATTTGATGATGCTGGTTCTTAGTCGACTTGTTAAACCCTGAATTTGTTCTGCCTGCTCTTTCAGCATTATAGCAACCTGTTATGAAGAGGAATTTCTCTTTCTTTTTCATTCTTCTGGGCTATTCTAAAAAAGAAGGGAGAGGCAGGGAGAGGGTCTGTCGTGGTTTAACCCCAGCCAGCAACTAAGCACCACACAGCCACTCACTCATTCCACTCCCCCTCCCCCAGTGGGATGGGGGAGAAAATCGGGAGAAGAAGTAAAATTCATGGGTTGAGATAAGAATGGTTTAATAGAACAGAAAAGAAGAAACTAATAACGATAATGGTAACACTAATAAAATGACAACAGTAATAATAAAAGGATTGGAATGTACAAATGATGCGCAGTGCAATTGC
>JAVJGG010000009.1:9090780-9104746 GCA_035590195.1 Aviceda cuculoides
ATGTAACTGAAGAAACTCAGCCTGTGGCTGGAGTGGCACAGGGGCACGCTGCCCATCTGCTTCTTAGTAGAAGCTCATAGTGGTCCATTCTGATTTACAGCCTGTGAAATCCCTGTAGTGTCTTAAGCTTGTGTCTCTTTGGGCAAAACTGTTCAGGTGAGAGGACTATTTTCTGCCCTAAGCACAGATTGCTCAAATGCTAATGTCCTTATCTTAACTTGTGTCAAATTGGTTAACTTAGCTAAACCTAAGCTGAGGTCTTGGGTAAGGGACTGTTTGCTAGGTCTTTGACTGCTTTCCTGTGACCTTAAAAATGAGGATCTGAGTCTCTCCTGAGCTGCCAGCTCCTGATGGAGATTCTTACACTGCAAAGTGCAGATACGAATCTGCCCCCAAAGGGGGAAGCTTTATTGGAGCTAAATCTGCACCTTGTAAACAACAAGAGGTGCTGCTTTTGCAAACCTTTTTCCCACCCCTTCCCCAGGTTCTTCCTAAGTCTGGCTATCAACTCTGTTCCTAACAATATCAAGAATGAGAACATCCATGTTCAGTCATTACTTTGGCATGTTGAGTATGGCATAAAAGTTTTCTTCTGGAGAACAAGGAGCAAGAGAAATTCGGCAGGTTTTAACAGTTTGGGTCTCAGCTTTGCCTAGATAAAATTTCTTGGGGAGAAGATAAGTGCTGTCAAACTCCTCAAAGACCGGCTTTCAGGAAGCTCTGGCAATCTCTGTGAAACAGGTTTTTTCCACAGCTGTACTAAGTACGTTGTTATTACAATACTGAGATAATGGTTTTGTTGGTAAAGGAAGTGGCTGTGGCTCAGGTGTATTAACAGTAAATAAGTTGGTTTTAAAGTATCTAAAGGTTTGTATTTCTTAAGTACTTTCAGCAACTTTTAGAAAAAAAAGCACCTTTATAAAACACATTGGGTTTTTTACTTTTTTTTTACACCTTTATAAAACACATATGTCCAAAACATTAACTTCTTTATTTCAGAACATGACAAGACTTGGGCACTGCGCAAATATTCAGCTAGATCTGCTAGATCTATGTTGCACGCCCTGATGGTACAAGTCCCTGATACCACATATAGCTAGATATCCCCATTTCCCATGTGTCAGTCAGCCATGCTGTATACTGGGATTATGGGATGAGGGACTGGCTGCAGCACAGTGCCAGACCCAGAACATCCTGTCTTGATCATTTTGCACCTGTGTGATGCTAATGCATAGACATGGATGTGAAAAACACTTGGGTTGTAAACCCAGAGTGGGATTTTATGAGTATGTGATTGATAGAATTCATGCAAATAGTATTGCAAAATGCTGCCTCTATATTATTGTAGTAGTTTTTTTCATGACAGCCCCTTCTTCCTATTAACTGCTATCTCAGTGCCTTTGCTCCTTTTCCTCTGCTGCCTTGGAATGACAACTACTTCTTCCCTGCATCTTATTTTCTTCCTTTCAACCCTTTTTGCATGCTTAAGTTGTGGTCTCCCATCTGAGTGGTTCCTTCTGCTGAGCTCCATTTTTCTAGGCTAGCCTTTGCTTCAGAAGCCTCTCTCTGCAAAAGTATTTACAACCCTGAATTATGTAAGTATCCAGCACATGCTGACAATGGAAACTACAGATACTAATTTGGAAACCAGAAGAAGGAATTGTAAGTGTTTTTTTGCTTTATCCTATAATCTCACTGTTTTAGGAAATGCTTCACTGGGTTAATTGACCTGGGTTGTTGACCTAATTAGGAATATCTGACTGGGCTTATGTTTCCTGATCATTAGGAAAAAAAACCCAAAGATAATCCTGGAAGATCTCTGAAGAAAGGGTATTCCAAAAAGAGGTCTATATTATTTTGAATACAGTTCAGATAAATGCAGTTATTTCTGGAAATCTGCAATCTGCTATACAAATTCTGTTGCTCTGGTTGAGACTAGCAGTCATGCCGTTTTCAAGAGAAAAGCTCTCCATAGAAAAACTGAGCAAACTCATGTCACTGTTTCATGCTGAGTTTCAGGTCATAGCTGTCTGTTTTTAAAGAGGCAAAGATTTTCTTAAAGTCAGTTTCAGTTCATTTGCACCGTGCTATAAAAAGGTTATAATTAAAAAGGTGTAGTAAATGGAGGCAAAATGCTAAACTATGCTGCATGTAAACAGGTTCCGTGGGGCAGAGTGTTTAAAATACAGTATCAGATTCTCTGTGAGAAGAAGTACTCTTCACTCAAATAAGCTGTTTTGTCTTTGCAGTAACAGTTTTAAAATCTAGATTTCCATCATTATTTATCATCTTCAGAGAAAAAATCAGAGGCATACTCCATTATATTTCTTACTCCAATCAATCTCTAGAGATTTATTTCTTTGCTTACCTGGATCCTCTGCTCAAGTCTTCTAGTGGTTCTGTCCTTTAAAAATAGTGTACTCCATTTAAGATGTCCTATGCATTACCCCAGGGTGATTTTTAAAGATGAGTACACTGGCAAGATTCCGCAAGTATTTTTCACCTCAGGCATTAGACTACCTAAGCAACTACTAAATGTTTAAAAAAAAAAAAAAAGAAGAAGCAAAGTCGACTTGACTTACCATGTATCTTACAGTGCAAGTAATGGCTTGGATTACTACATCAAGAGTAACACTAAGCTGATTTGTCAGTCACAAGAAGAAGGTCTAAACCACCTCTTCCTGCATGTAGAAGAATGTATCAGTTTGAAAACTTCTAGCAAACAAATCTGTTTTAATTTAAAAAAAATCAAGGAGCAGTTCTCTTTTTTCTAAAAATGGGTTATCAGATGTTACTTTTCTAACTCTGCGAGATGTGCAGAGATGTTGAAATTGTGGAGGATCCTCCTAAGGTCTAAACTCGAGGTTGCACAACCCACAGCTGTAGTTGTAGAAGAACATTTTTAGATAGTTGTTTTCTCTTTTTCATTTAGCTAACCTCTTTGCATCAAGAACAGTTTACATGAGTTTCATCTCTTTACATTTTTCAATCATTAAATTTCTTTTGTGTTTTTTGTCCCTGAACAAGAAGTGGAGCTTCTGAATAAAGCGTACACTTTTATTCAGAATTACCTGCAATTTGTTGGCTTGCTCTGAGTTGCAGTCCTTATATTTTAGGAGACTTGATTGATTCTATTTTTCTCTAACCTGGTCTTTGTGTTTTTCATTTTAATCCTTCTCATAAGACAATGACTTAGTCTATATAGTGAGTCTGACCTTTTAAAACAACACTGTTACTTACTTTTTGGAAGTAAGCTTCAGAAGAGCCTGATAGAATCTGATTTCTTATCAACTTATTTCCTTGTGGCTGATTCCGGTAACTTTTAGAGTTTAACTGAAGCTGCACTGTGAGCAGCTTTTTAGATCCTTCTTAGACATCAAAGAAACCACACAGGAGTTAGGAAAGGTACAGAGGAAGCAAGAAAGAGATGGTGCCTTATCAGATCCCTGAGAACCCCTAAGAGAGAAACCCTGAGAAGATACCTAATGAAGTGCAACCCCTTGCCTCCCCTTGACGTCTCTTTGGATGGTTCTGGAGTATCTCATCCTATCGACCTAGAGAAGACACTAAAAGGATGTCTTTCCTGCACTCAGTCCTTAGTATCCTTAAAAGATTTTAAAATGCCAAAAGCCCAATGGAGATATCTTGCTTTGAATGCTGTCGTTCCTTAATGGAAGTGAAGAGAATCACAGCTTCTGAGTTACATCTCGGATCTGGGGGGAGATAGTAAAAAGCAAAAAAGCTCAGCCTGTTTTCCTTGTCAACGCTTCTTAACATGAGGGATTAATCAAGGTCTTTATCCCATAGGATCAATAGATTTTTCTCTTCCTTTCCTAATCAGCTGTTCCAATGAGCTCTCGAAGGGCTGGAGTCTCAGCGTCAAAATTAATGGCCACTGTAGGGTATTCTAAGGGTATGTTCACACTATCTTATTTGGACTATATTAGATCCCCTATACAGTCAGTGGAAAGACCTGCTTTAAAAATGTTTCCACTACATCTAAATCAAGCTCCTAATTGCTGCCAAACTTTGCTTACAAAAACGTGCACTTTTATAATGAATTCTTATCATTTACAAACAAGGTATTGTACCAAACTAATTTTTTAATGTACAAGTCCTAAACAGTCTACGTATTGAAATTAACAGACATTTTAAAGATTTCTGTCTGAAGCCTGCTTCATTGTTCACTGTTTGTTACATGTTACTGAACCTACTGGAGACTCTAAAATCTTTCACAGTCTCACACTGTAAGAACAGGGGAGGCAGTCTCAAACTGTTTGTTGGACTTGCCCATTTTTCATCAAGCTTTTGATTCTGAAATATGCTCTCACAAAACTGGTCTCAAACATTTGAGCTAAACCCAACAACTTAAAGCTAAGACCTGTGGTAGGCTGGTCTTCAGAAATAGTCCCTTGTTCCCACAGATTCACTGGCTTTACTAATCTGTTTTATTTTGTTGCTTATAGCTTTTCATTCTCATAGCTCAGTCTGATCAGCAAGCGTAGCTGGGTTATTTCATTTACTGATCAGCAGCATAAGATTGCAGAGAGTGTTGCAAGCCAATAGAGGGCCTCTGCCACTCATGGTTGCAGCTGCTGACAGAGGGGAATGGTTTTGGTCTGCTCACCAGCTGGGTCTCACATCTGGATGGGAGACTCCCCACAGAGTGTGAATACCTATGACACTTGGCAGCCCAAATACAGGGACACACTCTGGCAGCAAGCACCTGGACTGTGACTTTATTATCAGCACCTACATGATACGTTTAATTAGCTCTACACCAGTGACTGATTATGATTCATCTTCTTAGTAATCAGGCCATCACACTGAAGTATCCAGTATCTAAGTGATATGGCAGTTCCACAAGGAGATGTCATTTATGTGAAGTCTACACCAGTACTGAAATGTCTGCTAGAACACATACCAGATGCTGATGTACCAGTGTGACATACAAATGTCGTCAGCAGAATTATGAGTACAGAAATTTGAAAATGCAACTAATAGTTTCCATTCAATTTATTACTAATTTGCACCACGTGAAGAAGAAAGACTGGGAAAAAAAAGGTCTAGGACAGAATGGCAGATACCTATCTCACAGTATGATAGTGCACAACACTTATCAAAGTCTATAACTACAGCAAAGCAGATCATCGTTTTCATCTGGAGAAGAGGTCTAATGAATACATGTGAGCACAGACTGGATGCACTTCTTTTTCCATTGGTTCCCCCAATTATATCTCATTTTGTTACGTGTTATATTCACAAAATCCACGTCCAAATTAGGTTAGTATTAGCATATACTTTATTTCATCAGTAATAATTAAATGTCTTTGTTTTGAAGAAGCTGAATAAAGACATCCATCTAAAACTACTTTGTTGCTTAGGTTTTTTTTTCTTATTGGCCTTTTCTTTCAGGCTCTGAGTTCTTGTGACTAATCTTTTGCTGCCACTGTGCAATCACACACAATCTTACACCTGTGAGGTATATTCTTTTGAGAAAAATGGGGGAAAAAATGTTATGTACCACATCCTAAGATTTCCGTCATGGAGGCTAGTAAAAAAAAAACCAAAACAACAACACGTTTCACACATTTCACAGGTTCAAGGAAGCTGGGTTACAAAAAACAGACTCTGGAAGACATAAGCATTTCTAATCCGGTTTAACAGTACTTCTTCATGTGGTTGTTTACTGGCAGTAAGGTAGGTTTTTTTTCCCCCCTATTCTTCTGTTTTCTGTTTGTTTCTGTCTTGTAAATCTTGCACGTACATAATTATCTATTGCAGCACATATTAATTCCATTGTCATGGTATTGTTTTTGTTTTGGCTTTCCCCAAGCTACTCTTACTGAACTAGCAGTGTTTCCTCGTGCAGCAAGGAGGAAGAGAGCGTTGCTTCCTTCTACCATTTTTATCCAGGTTTCTGATATATACTGCCCTGTTTTATAAGGGGTTATCATAGTACAACAGATTTTATTTTTGGGCCATAGCTATGCATTTCACAGATTTTCTCAGAATCTCATTTTTAGATAGGCCTTTATTTCTCACACTCTCTTTTCAGGTACATTTATAGTACATAAATTCTAGGTCTAGGAGTGCTGTTCGGGGCTATTCCAACTGTGAATTGGAAATACTCCTCCGTGTAAATCCTGGACCTTTGATCAGGCAGGCTGGGAAAAACACACACCAGATTTCTTCCCGGTGGACACTAGGTCACAGAAAGGATGGATGGACAGGGTCTGTGCAATGACAAGGTATGTGCCAAGACCCAGGAACCAGAAAGTACTTTTGGGTGCCAAAGATCAGATGTAGTCTACAACCATCCATACCTTACAGTAGCATCCCTGCAAGTTATGTGCAAATGGCTCTTTCACTTCTATCCACTTGGTTTCCATTCCATTCAAAAAGTCTTGTATCAGGGAAGGTTGTGTTGTTAGTGTTGTATGGTTAGCGTCCTACTGGCACAACCTGGTAGACAGTTCTGCAAAGCTGGTCGTCACTTGAAGGTTTGTGCAGTTTTGCACATTGGCCTGTGTATCTGATAATGCTGCCCTCCTCCAGTTCAGTGTTGTGGCCCCACCTTCCCAGGATCAGTCATTTCAGACTTCAAACACTCAAACCAAGATCGAGCTCGCTGTCACAGGAATTACAAAACTGTTTGGCAGTTATGCAAACTGATATAGCATTTCTTTTCCCTACCATTCCATTTTCTGAATGAAGTACAGCTCCTAATAGGCAAGTGTCTGCAGAATATGGGTGCAAAGCAATGCCTTCACCCCTTATTTCTAGACAAACATCCTTCTTTGTTTTCACCTGATTGCTGTTGATATTCTAAGTGTGCCAGAATTTACTGGTTTGGTTTTGTTTCCTCTGCTAGCTTAATTTTTTTTATTACTATACTAAGGTGTAATGCTTCTAAGGCCACAGTAATCACAGTAGCCACTAGGAGAAGGCCAGTAGGCATCAGCAGTTGAAAACAGCAGCAAAATTAAACTTCAAGATGAGCAGTATCTGCCTGTTGTGCCATTTAACCTGGTCAGCATTATGTCATTCTCCTGGCACTTCATTTCTTTGTGTTTTGTTAACTGGAACAAGATATCATGTAAAGTTGCCTGGATGTTCTTTGTATTTATCCTATTTGTAATTTTCACTGGAAGGAGTGATACTTATTTTGGAATTTCAGAACTGAAAGTCTCTCTCTAACTCGCCTAAATCTTTTAACATTCTGCTTAAAGTATTTATCTCTGATCTTCCCATTACTCTGCCTATTGCTTATTAGCCTCTGTTAAAGCTAATAAAGTAATTCATTTTTTACCACTACTTTTTCCTATTTATCCATTTTCATCTACTCTTCCTTTATACTCCATTTACCTTTATCTTATCTAAAATATGTACCCATAAGGCCATGGTTGGGTTAACAAACAAGAAGGTCTTAGGACAGGAACATCCCTATGCACTGGTTACCAAAAGTTTCACTATTTCTGTTTGTCTGTTATATATTTACCACTGACAAACGAATGGCAGTGGTTATAAATCTGGTGCTTGGTTGTGAGTACTGCTCAGCACTCACCAATACCATATATGCCCTTTAGCTACATTTCCTTTGCCCTTAGGAAGTCTGCCTGACAGTCAGCAAAGTTATCTTTTGCTGTGTGGGGCATTCCTCCCCACATGCTTCTGAACACGTGGCAGTAACAGGAAGGTTGGACTCTGTCCTGTTCTGTGCATAAACTAAACTTTGATTTCGGGGCTGTGCATAGATATTTGTCCAGGGCAGTCTTTTCATAAGCATGCTGAAAGCCTGGTCAACACACTGTCTCTTCAGAAGTTCAGTGCCAAAAATTTTGAACTTGTAACAATTTTCACTTAGCTGTTCAACATTTGTTGTAAGGCAAAAATTTACTGGTAGTGTTCACAGAGGTCCTGTCTTGAATCCTTTTGGTGTTCTGGTGCTACTTGTACACTCTCTCAAATGCCTGCTTTCGTTTCCTCAGTATCTCACCAGAGCAGCTCAGATGCCTCCCAAGCGCTGCAGTGGTTCTTCCTTGTGTTTCTTTTCTGCTGTAATTACAGTCCTGGTGTGCCTTGCCATTTTCTAAACATACCTCTAGTTCATTGCACAGTTTCTGTATACCTGCCTGCTTCTCTAGCTCTTATATACATACTGTATCTTCATCTCAGTGCTTTTCCCTGCAGACCTTGAGTTATGGAATGTTTTTCTTCCATATGTAAAATTTCCCCTGCTTCTCTGCCAAGGTGACTTGCATTCTTTTTCATAGGGACTGGGGATCTCGTTAAACCTTTCCCATGGGTAGCTCCATCCCACTGTGACCAGACTGCCTGAAGTCCTGCTAGCCTAATTTGGAGCTACACCATGCTGCAGCCACATCTAAGACTCAAAATCTGCCACAAAACTAGAGCCTTGCTTGTCTTGGTGCAAAGCTGCCATGAAGGACCAAGGATTATCCCACCTGGGCACATAACATAACAATAAGCTAATCTTTAGGTTTAGTTTGTTTGTGTTCCTGCCAGCAAAAAGTAGAAAATGAAAATCAGATAACAAAGGCAGTGGGTATAGAATTTAGCTTATCCCATGGTGGATAGATGAAAAGAGTGTGCAGGGGAGAGGAGGAGGTGTGGATTGTAGGCTGAAAAAATGAATTGGGACAGTGCAACAGGGAGGATGACATCGTGAAGCAGAATCATATTTCTATATTGAACTTTGAATGCTTAAAGTTCCTTACACATAAAACTTGGGAGATCAGGCACACCACTTGGCTGGTGTCACCCTGTACAGTGCAAGGAGATCTGAAATTAGCTGCAGAAAGTCTATGGAGAATCCTGGTTTTATCCCAATATTAATAGAGTGCCATGTTTTATTGCCCTCCTTTATTTCTCCTCTTCCCCTATTTGTAACATACACAGCCCTGTATCTCCAAATTTCACCCATCTAAAATCTGTGGCCACAGACTTTTCCCAAAGGTATTATAACGCACTCTTCTCAAGCTTATGGGTGGATAAAAGCTGTGCCAGCTACAGTAGCTTCTGGACTGGGCAGACAGTTCTCTGCTTGGTCAGTTTGGTTTCTTTTGCTGGAGTGTGGTATTATGAGTGTTTAAGTCCATGGTTGCATCTTTTTGCCATGTCCATTCTGGGAGCAGAGCTGATGCCCTTTTAGTTACAGAGGAGAACATGGACTACAGGGTATACATTGTTTTTCAGACACAGATTTTATTAATTTCACTGCATTGACATGAAAACAGGAAGAAAAGTAATTCCAACAAGACAAGAATTTAAAATAAAACACAGTGGTAGAAATATCGCAGTTACAGCAGGTTTTATATCACACTGAACTAATTTATGCTTTAATACTAAAAAGGTGCTTTCACTTCAGTGCAGTAAAAAAGTACAAAAGAAAGGAAAAATACTGTTTCCAAGTGAGAAGGTTTACTGTGAGGATAGTTTTTGGTCTTTTCTTTAGTCTGTCTGTGGCTATTAACCTCACAAGGTAATGGCCAGATTGTAATAGCTGATAGGATAAAAGCTAACAACTTACGGAAGCGGTGCCTTGATGTTACAAGGTAAAGTCTTCCTCGACACATATGATTTACCTGTCCAGAGCTAGCAAGGTCTCCACTCAGTACTGTGGTCATGGTCTCCAAAATCCTTCAGAGGGTCCTGATATTTTTTCATACAGAATCTTGCAGAGCAAATACCAAGGTAATTTTCATTCTGGCCTTGCAGATCTTTGCTGATGTGTTTTATTGGTTAAGTGCTGTTTTTCTTGGAGGGATATGATTTGCCAGAAACAAGCTCATGTTTTTTGAGGGTGCCTCATTGTCTTGCTGTGCAGTCAGTAGACTTGTTGTGCGCAGTTACTTGCAAAATTGCACCCACAAAAATCACAATACTGCTGATTAAAAGCCCACTTTGGAAAATGTTAGCAACTGAACAGGAAATTCAGAAACTGAATTTTATGGCAGGCATAAAATTTAAGAACTAAAATCAAAATACTATAACTTAGTCTATAGTCAAAAGGATAGTGTTTAAAAATGACTACACTATTAGCTAACAGATAAATCCTTGGGTTAAATGGCCCTGGTAAGATAAAGATCAGTCAACTCTCCCATCAGAGGAGACATATTATCTTGATATATCTCATATTCATCCTCAAATTCCTTTTTATGGAAACATCTTTTATTCATGTAGGGAAAAGAAAGAGTAGGGGGAGGGAAATGAAGAAAACTAAAACCTTCCCCTATCAAGTGCCTGACTATGTTGCAGAAAGAATACAGTCACTTCCAAAAGGTGCTCCATTAATATTGAATACTAAACAGGTACATCAATCCTCAAAGCTTCCTCCCAGTGTTTATCTTACAACGTTCACATAACAGTAAATGGCTCGTGTGAGATGACATTTTACTCCTTGGTCTCCTCAATATTGTATTCCCACCCGGGTAAATCTCACTAGCATTTCTTCATTGGATAGAATTTGGGTAAGGAAACACAATCATACTGTTCTGGGCCCCATTCAAATCTTGATGTGATCCAGCTATGATGTTAATGTTTCCTAGAAAACTGACTGGTTCTGTTAAAGAATGGAAGATGCTGTAACCCCAGGGAACAGTTAACCACAAGAGCTGAAGGTCATACAGCTTTCGGTAGTGGTTGACATAAAGATCTTAAATAATGTCAGGCAATCCTTAAGGCAAAGCGAGTGATGCAACATTTACTAATGTTTTGATGTATTTTTACAGTCCAGTAGAGATGTCATGCTCTGCAGTGGATGGTGTGCATGTGGAACTAACTCTTTCTAATTTTTCACGATAAAGAGTTGGACATTTTTTGCAGAGGTGGGCTGCAACATGCTTTCGGAAAAAGGCATAAAGATATTTCCTAAATTTTTCTCCAACAAATGCATAGATCACAGGATTGATACAACAGTGGATCATTGAGATTGTTTCTGTCACTTGGATTGCTTTCTCCAGTTGACCTTTGATTTCACAATTTGGGACAAAAAGCGAACTTTGAAAAGTATACAAAAAAGAAGAAATATGGAATGGTGTCCAGAAGATGAAGTAAAAAATCATGATCACAAAAATTAGTCTGACTGCCTTCTGTTTTTTCTCATTCCTACATCTCAATAATGTTTTTAGAATTTGTGAGTAACTGAAAATCATAATGAGCATTGGAACAATAAGTCCCAGAATGTTCATCTTTAAAGTATAGGAGTACTTCCAATTTATTGTGGCATCGCTTGGATAATGAGCACTGCAAGTATAACGTGAATTTTCCTTTTGAGTTTTGTGAAATATTATCCCAGGAACAGAAGCAAAAATAGCAACAGCCCAGGTGACAGCGCTGGTGAGGATGCCATAGGTAACTGTCCTAGCTTTTAAAGCAAACACTGCATGCACTATGGCCAGATACCTGTCCAGGGTCAACAGGATTATGAAAAAGACGCCGCTGTAGAAGCCAAGGAGGTAGACACCTGACAGAATTCTACACAGCGCCTCCCCAAAAATCCAGTCATGAACAGCGTAATAAGCCCAAAAAGGGAGAGAAAATACAAACAGCAAATCAGATATTGCCAAATTGAGCAGGTAGATGTCAGTCATACTCTTCAATCTCTTGTATTTTACCAGGATGAGGACAACGAGCATGTTGCCTGTGAGGCCAAATATCACAACCAAAGAATAAAGTGGTGGCAAAAGTTTTGCTGCAAAGTGCTTTTCCTCAGTTCCCATGCATGGAGCTGAATCGCCGTAGTCAAATTCTGTTGTCAGTGGCAAGTCGCTGAAGTCTGTGGTATAGTTTTCCATGGTATAGTTTTCCATGGTGTGTTGGTCTGGAAAGGAAGGAAAGGATGTTAAACTAGAGGAAATCCCAAGCTTGGCAGTGAGGGGAATGAAACACACTGATGTCCTCCTCATCTGGAATGCTTTTTGCTGTTAAGCATGTAAGCATTACTACGTCGAGGTGTGGAAGAGAATGAAATTGCAGAGCGCCCAGGAAGCCCATCTTTATACCCATGAAGTCACATTGCTGCATGTTGGCAGTGTGCTGCTGCTTGTCACTTCCTAGGTGTGCGCTGCCTGGTGCATTTTTCCTCCTCAGTAAGAGCCTGTCAGCTGCCTGACCCAGCCAGAAACAGAGGAATGATGAATTTAATCCGTGGGTGGCTGGGGGCTGTTGTGCTCAGTAGTGGCTTTCCAAAGGGGCGGAGTGAGCCAGCATGGCAGCAACAGGAAAGCACAGCAGCTGGCATGCAGAGCATAGCCGTGCTCCTCCTTGGGACCTGGCCACCTTCTCGTCATGCCAGCCCGTCTTCTAGCCCTCACCCAGGGAGGACCAGACACTGGCGAGGTGTAAACCGGTGCCTGCAAAGGCCCTGTGACATGGGTGAAACAGAACTGACTGCCACCTGTTCAGGTTGTTTGTGACCTCCTGGGAGCCTTAATGCCTGTGGGAATCAGGTCACTGGAGGTGTAGAAATTACCTTTGCGCAGTGCTAGACATACCCACCTGGTGGACCTGCTGTCCCGGGTGTTGCAGAGCAGCAAGTCGGCAGCGTTGGTCCAGGTTAAAATGGCAAACGCTGTGTCCTTCACAGGGTCTGGGTCAGGCGTAGGTCATGGAAGTGTGCTCATCTTAGGTCGGTCTGGAATGAAGATGGCGTGCAGTCCTGTGGAAGGAACAGGTAGGCAAGCACCTTGGCGAACGGCATCAAAGACGATGGTTACTATCAGCATAGCCTATAACAGCTGTATCTGTTGTGGCACCTTCCTGTCAACTGGAAGACCTCCCCAGTGCTCGGGGATGAAGGGAGTTTTGATTCCTTGTTTCAGTAGCTGTTTAGCAGCTGTGATTCAGGAGCTCCAAAGCTGAGATGGGCTAAAGTGTCTTGGAGGGGGTGCAGAGGCAGAAGGCAGATACAGACATTGCCGTGTGTGTGCCCTAACAGTTCTGCATGTGCAGTGGTTGTTTGGTGGTGTCCTTCATCCTTGGCTAGTCAGTGTTTCCAGTGAGGTGACAGAGTAACTGAGGGAGTGCAGGGGTTGCCCAAACTCTCTGTCCCTCCAGTTTTGGTTTGGGGGCTGTTGGAGTGAGTGGGCTTCCCTTGCAAGAAGGAGTCGCGGCCTGGGGGGTAAGTGTGCAGCAGAGCTGTGAAAGCCCTCAGGCAAGTTCTGTTGTAGTGGGAGCAGCTAAAGGCAACTTTGATGTCAGCCCTTCCTGTCGCCAAACCCTCCCCCTGCCCCCAGTCCCCCGTAGGACTGCAAGCCAGATGCAGAAGCATAGCTTTGTGTAATTTAGTCTCTGGAATGTTGAGGAGAACTGTCTTCTCACAGACGCCCAGAGAAAATAGAAGAATTCCTGCGTCCCCCATGACAAGCTGGGAAGAGGATTTTGTGAAGACGGGTGTCAGAGGGACCAAATGTGCTTCCTGGTCACTTAGTGGGGAAGTGAAGTCGATGCGCTAGGTAGGCACTCAAACAGAGCTATTTGCTGTCTGGTGAAAGGGCTGCTCTTTCTTCCTGTGTCATTACGGCTGCTTTTGTCAGGCACTTCACGGCAGATTGGTGGCTGTTCGTAGCAGGCCGAGGGTTTTGAAATCTGCATTTTGCTGGCCATTTGATGCCTGTTCTCTTGACAAAGGCAGCAGACTGCTTCTGACACAGAAGGCTTCAGGTAGTGCGTCTGCCCCAACTTGCTCTGGGATCCCTGACCACTCAAGTAGTGCAGCAACGTTTGCTCCTTTCCTGCTTACAGCCCTGCCGTGCACTGTTTTCAGTGGCGAGGTCTATGCTGTGTGCTTGCAGCCGTCTGTTGCAGAGACCACATTCTCAAACCCACCGCTTCATTCTCCCTGCACTTGAGTTCTGCTAGACTAAATGTAACTGAAGAAACTCAGCCTGTGGCTGGAGTGGCACAGGGGCACGCTGCCCATCTGCTTCTTAGTAGAAGCTCA
>JAVJGG010000009.1:9108052-9155844 GCA_035590195.1 Aviceda cuculoides
TTTTATTAGTGTTATCATTATCATTATTAGTTTCTTCTTTTCTGTTCTATTAAACTGTTCTTATTTCAACCCACGAGTTTTACTTCTTTTCCCAATTTTCTCCCCCATCCCACTGGGGAGGGCGGGGGGAAGTGAGTGAGCGGCTGTGTGGTGCTTAGTTGCTGGCTGGGGTTAAACCACGACACCTGCTAACAGCTTTATCTCTTTAACTTCGCCTTTGACTTTCCAGAAGGAGTCTGTGGGCAGGCAAAACTATGGAGAAAGTTGCGCGCAGACATGAAAGACATCTTGAGGAGCAAGTATAAAAGTACGTACTTTTCTTGAGTTACCAAGAAAGCTGAAGGAAAAGATGGAATTGTAAACTAAATGGTGTGTGTCAGACTCTGAGCTGATAGTTTCCCTCAAACACATCTTTTCATGTGGTAATGACCACAGGATTTCTTTCCAGGATATGACTGGGGAAAGACAGTCTCTTCCAAAACTAAATCTCGCTTTGGAAACCTCTTCCTCTTTCATGACAGCTGAGCATTAGAAACATCTCTTCAGAGTTGCTTGCCTCCTAACTGATGCTCTTTCTTCATACCTGCAGAACTTTCAAGGAAAAATATGTTCTGGGCTGGAAAAAACAGTTATAATTCTCTGTGAACCCTCAGGATCCAGTTGTTTCCATTCCCCACCAAAACCAGAAAGACAGTCTCCTAAAAATTCTGAGCTTTTCTGCAGTTAAATAGAGTCAGTCTATGTGGTCGCAAGACAAAAGAAGTAGGAGGTGTTCTTACCTAAACAAGTGTACAGTAAAAGGGTAGCATAAGCACTGAAAGTAAGGACTCTGAGAAAGGGAAACTTGAGGCAGCTATTAAATGTCTTCCTCCAAATCATGACGATATGTATGAGAGGGCTCTGCTCTTGTGTAGGCTAAATCCTATACTAGTATCTCTGTTCAGGTTGGGTTTTTTTCAGTGTCTCTGCTTAAAGTGCTTCAGATAAAGCATCAAGTATAAAATAGAAGGATAATAGTCTGGAGTGGAGATTGCCAACATGTCACAGGGTCATGCCCATGCTATAAGGGTCTCCAACAGAGAAGTTCAAGCTCACTGCTCTGACACTGTCTACTGTTCCTGGCAAATGACAGTGCAATTCTCCCCTGAAAGCAAATGTTGCTATAGCTGCATATTTGATATACTGCCCCACAAAAAAAGAAAAAATTATGTTCTTAGACTATTGTAGCTTTTTTGCTAATACCCAAGTGGCAAGTCTCATTTATCCAAGCAGAGGAGCTCACCTCTCCTTGAGTGTGAGAATAGTACAATCCCAGTGTAGTACTGATGAATTTTATTCATGTAAAACCTCATTAACAAAAATTGCAAGCCAGATAATGACTGGCCATAAAACCGATCTCTCTAGTTGAGATATGGAGTACAGGCTTTCTAATGTGGTGGCTCAGAGACATCACATTAAAAAGAGGAACCAATCCCAAAGAACATATCCCTTCATAACATGGTAATGAAACACCACCTTTAACAGATTAAATGTTTGAATAATACAAAGAAACCATGTGATAGGATAGTGATGAAGAACATCTGCATCTGCTAGAGCAAGATGTGGCTTAGATTTGGAGAGGTTAGATTAAGTGTGAAGAATTTCATGTCTGATCAGTTTATATCATTAGCAGAATACATTTTCAAGCTACTGACCTCCGGGAACAGCTTCGAAACCAAGACCCAATAAGCTTCTAGTACAAAAAAGATTATAATTTTCTACATCAGTTGTCCAGTTCAATTCTCTACTCTCACATTTAGCCTTATCCTGAGTTGTAAGCTAGTTACAAGACCCAATTGTTCTTAAAGATAGTGTCTCTGCTTGAATGGTAGCTCTACTGCCACTGTCGTTAGGCACATATACTTCCCCACTGGGTGAATCTATATCTATATATACACATTTACATGTAAAAAAAAGGAAAAAAATTAGCTACTCACTGATTTATCAAGCTTGTTTTGTCTGATGGTGCCTTCTTCTTTGTGAACAAGCACATAGTTAAACCCTATATCTGAAAATAGGAAACAGCACTTCCTGTGTGATCTATTGCAAAACATTATTACAAGAATTAAGGGTATGGTTCTTCTTTTCTGAAAACACTCAGTTTCCAGGCTGAGTTCAGAACTGACAGATGAAGACGTTATGGGCGTCTACTTGTTCTGCTACAGCTGGAACTGGAGCAGTCAGTATCTGAACTACTGCATCTCTACAGGGTTAAGGCTGGGTGGTTAAATTCCTTAAAATCCTGTTCTTGGGACAATAAGTATTTCTAGCTGCTCTAGACATTTCTGCAGCTCAACAGAAAGTGGTGTGAAATACCTGGCACACAGAATGTGTGCTTTTAAAATTAAATTCAGGTCTCCAAAATGATTGTTGAAACAACCCCACCAAGGTATTCTTTCATGTTCATTGTCACTGACTGACTTCTACATAATTTCTATATTGTTCTCCATTTCATCATCACTAGTGAAAAAGAATCTGCAAGAAAAATAAGGGTATCTTTATACCATGCCAAGCAGTGTCATGTTAGACAGCATCACACTTGCCTTAGGTGAGCATTGTGAAGAGCGACAAGTCAAGGTCCAGAGGTTTCAGAGCTAACTAGGTCAGGCAGAGCACTGCAGTGCTGAAGCTGCCTTCCTTCCAGTAACATGACAAGCTCATGCAGTCTACACCACGCTGCACTTTGTGGTGTAGACCCCTTCCTTGAACATCTATTGCAATTTTTGCAAAGCCATTTGTGATGATCTTACACTTCTAAGAGGCTGTTGTATGAGGCAGGCTGGAACCTGCAGCTCATTCCCTTTTTGATGTGGTGACACTGCAGGATTAAAAGCCATAGAAGAGAATGTGGTTAAAATATATTTTTGCTTCAAAGGCAGGAAGTATAGTTGAGTGTACAGGCTGGTGTCATGCATTTATTTTTTTAAAACATTCACTTCACCAATGCCATTGGCACTGCAGCTGCAACAGCCTCCAGCGTTTGGAGTGATAATTGATGCCTGTGTAAGGGATCATTATAAACCAGGACTGATGAATAATATGGCCACTTATCTGCTCCCTGAGGAGTCTTTTTACAATTTTATAGCAAGTTATAGCAAGACTACATTTTTCAAATTTGCAGGTTTTTGGCAGCAGCTGTTGACCATTTTCTCTAAGATTACTGGCTGTTTTCCTGCAGTATTCCTGAAAAGCTGTAAGACTAGCTACAACTATAGCTGGATTTTGTCATCTCCTAGAAAATCTATGTGGAGTTGCAGTAAAACCAGTGATACATAACCTGACCACATGTGCTCCAGAGAATACAAAAGAGACTTACAGAGCTGTTTCAGAAGGAGCACCTAAGCAGGGCTTTAGGGAGAGGGGTCTCCTCTGTGATGACTGAAAGAACAGAAACACTTCCTGTTGATCTGGAGGGGGCTGTGTAGATTTTGCTGTAAATACAGACTGCAAACCACTGAAAACCTTCAAGCCTGAGCGAAAAGGGCCTTCCCTATATGGACACAGCCCATGTTTTCTTTCTATACCATCTCTCTCTGGTTTGCTGTCTGGAAAGTTATGGGGTTTACTACTCAGGACATCTCTTCCTACTCAATGTACAGGCTCCTAGTTCGGCAGTTTTATTTGCAAGTTTAATCTTTTGTGAACTACTATGTCTGGTAAAGAAATACTTGGCTTGCAGGATCAAAAATCTTGCCTAAGGCACTTTGGCTTTGCTGCCCCATGAAAAAGAGGGGTGGTCACCTGGAGAAGGGGCTTGTCTCAGCTTTCAAGAGTGAGACTCCTTTGGAGTCCGTTGCCTAGGGGCTACAGGTGGGTGTAATTGTCTGGGGGTACCAGAAGTGATCCTTGCCCTCTTCTCTCCCTGACTTGTGATGCTGCGGCTTCCTTCTGCCTTTTTCAGGGACTTTCTGGAGTCACCAACCTCCTCCTTTTTGCTTGCTCTATCAGTTTGCCCAAGCAAAAAGCAGTTATGGCTGAAACTAGCAGAGCCAACCTGTAAGTAGTGGCAAAAGTTTTGGAAACTTAGCAAATGCGGCACTTTGGGATTGAATCCCTCCCACGCAGAAGAGGAAAAAGACCTAGTTGTATAGCAAGCAGCCTATGCAGACAGTACTTTCTAAACAAATGTGGGAGAAAAAAAATTATACAAACCTGCAAGCATCCACATATTGATAGAATTGCTAAAATTTGAAGTCTCTTGGGAATGGATAAATTCTTATTTTCATTTTCTTTCTTACACAGACCAGTCCTAGAGAAGATCACAGAAGAAGTCATCCTTGGAAGACCTGCATGCTAGTTTCGTATTCTGTGAGGTAAGCAGCAGTCTTGAGTTTGGTGTAATGGGTTTGATGGATCCTTGTGATGGGGAATGAGTAACTCATGACTCACTTCTAATTTGAGAAAGAAAGCACAGGTTTGCACATATTGTTTTGAAAGAGTTTTAATTCTCTGAGCCTCCAGTCTGGGTGCTTAGATTGAAGACAAGTGGAAAGTGTTTTCAGGCTGCCTGAGCTCCAGTTGCTCTGACCTTTGAAAATCAGGGATGTTTTCTTTCCAAAATGGTAATGCAAATAATCAGAAGCTACTTTGGAAAGTTTGATCAAGATTAAATACAGGAAAAAAGAAAGATTCAAAAGAGAAGAAATATCTTAATTTTAGGCACCTGCGACTACATTTTAAATTGAGCTAAATTATTATTATATTATAGAGGATAGGGCCTGTTAGAAAGGTCAGAGCCACCTGAAAATCCCTTTTTCAGGGATGTTGGGACTCTGAAGAAATCTGGGGGAAAGGAATGAACTGTTCATCAGTCTAGAAAGCATGGCCTGTGAGAAATGATTGGGAAAGGGCTAAAAGATCTCTGGAGAGCTCTCTTCGACTTTCTATGATTTTACTATTAGCATCTTTCCTGTAAGAGTTTAGTGAGTTTTATAAATGTTAATCCAAAGAACTGCCTAGGAGATGGAAGCAGAGGAAGCAGTGGGAGAAAAGCCTTCCAAAGTCAGAGGCATTGCCAGGTAAAGATTACTTGCCTTACAAAATTAGAGAGCTGCTTAGGTTCTCCATCTGTAAAACTAGAAAGGGAAAGAAGGGAAGAAAAGAGTATATAAACTTTGCCATGCTAATCAATTGAAATTCTTTAGACAGGGAAGTACTGCTTGGTTGTACCAAAGAGAAGAATCAAAAATGAATAAAAATTTTCTGCAACAAATCTGTCTTACTTGAGCTGGGGCTTTCTACAAGCTATCACAACACTACCTCTGACAGAATTGAAGCAAGGGAACCAAACCATCATGTGCTTCTATTACTCCATCAACCACTGAATGTAAGAGAAAACTACTTTTTTTCTGACAATAATACTGTTGTCCTAAATTTAGAATGTTGTGTGGATACTGAAGTCAAGACGTGGGGATATACTCAGAGCACTGACATAATTTTCCTGATTTCTTGGAAGAAGTCTCTTTTCTCTTCCTGTGGCGGGATAGGGAAAGCTGGAGACAGTTCACTATTGGCAAAAATATTGGTAAAATTACCAAACAGATTACCTAAATAGAAATGACTGGGCCTCAGCTGTATGCTGCTAAGACCATAGCAAAGATTAAGCGCTGGCCTTGCAGCTCATCTCATTTTCTAGGCCTCCCATGTGGAAGGAGAAATGTTGACTTCAACCCCTGTGTCAAAGCATGTTTAAGAATTTCAGGCAAAGCAGGACAGCACAAGGAGGGAAGGTGCATACTGATCGAGTTGCTTTCCCATTACTCTTGTGTGCTTCAGGCTGCCTTTTTATGGTGAAATTGGCCAAAGTATATGTTTTGTGTTGAAAAGGAGTTCAATAAATGTATTACTGAGTCCTGCGCAGTAGTCTCCTCTTGAGCATCCTCATGCACAGTAGCCCTCAGCAGACATTTGGCTGACTGTCCTCAAGATTAGAGGGATGGGCATGTGGCAACTTCAGTTGAGCACAAGAAGGAGCACACAGAATGACTTTGTGAGGTCTATTAGTAGGTAATTCATTCCAGACTACTTCAAAATGAATGTTATAGGCTGTAGGAATCGTCTCTCCGACCCTTAGCTGGTACTTGGCTGCCTAGTCTCAGGGCTCCCTCTATAGTCAAAGAATAGAGGTAGGTATTTGCAGAGGGTAACCACCTCTGTCTTAAGCTACTCCACCTTAGGCTAGAATGAATCACCATATGGAGCGGGGTCTTGTTAGCAACAGAAAGAGCCTAGACACCGAGTTCAGACTAGACAGCTAACCTGTACGTGGATAAAACTGTTATAGCCCAGTCAAATATTTCAGATAACCTGAATGAAATCATTGGGGCTTTGGTGACGAGAAACCATTCTTTATTTTGGAAAAAGATCAAGCCAAATATTTTCAATTTGCCGTTCTTTGGCACTGAGGTGTTTTTTTAGCCGGTAAGCCTGATAATGCTGTCCACATAATTTGCTGAAGAGGAATGGACCTATGCTGTAGATCTAAAGACCAGTCCTGCTGATGACCTACCCAGAAGCAGGAACAGATTTACTGGGGTGCTGTGAAGACTGTGTACCCTGCTCATGCCTATGAAAACTGTGTGTGCTCCCCATCATGTCACAGAAGTAAGGCTGCAAAGGCTGTCCTCTTCTTCCCCTACGTCCTTATGCCCATGCAGGTGTTCTAAAGGGACACTGTGTTTTAGAAGAGTTAGGAAGATACATAAAAGCAAAACACAGTTTCTACTGATGGCATATGAAAGTTGCATCATCAGCTGCTCAGGTGTCATAGTACTTCCTCACAGCTTTGGGGCATTTCACAGAGCCTTGGAGAAGTAAGACTTGACAACTGAGGTATAAGGAAATTGGGAGTTCAACATGTTTTTAAGATATTCTGAATTACTCGCAGGAAGAACTACACAAGGAAGTATCAATGCAGTCTGCCCTTCATCTTAACCTCTTGAGTACACACATCATGATGTTTCGTTCAGTTTGCAGGAGCCATCCTCCAAGCTGAGGGACTGGTTATTCGGGGTTCTTTTTATTGCATTTCACTATCATGCAGGATCAGGCCCTATTTAATGTACGCTACCCAGACCCTTCTTGGACTGCAGAATTTTGCTTTTGCCTCATGATCATGTCTCTAGTTCTGTTAGGGTAATATCTGAGTGCTTCACAGTTGTTACAGTGTTTATCTTCTCACCACATTTATGAGATGAATCAATAAAATTAGCTCCATTTTGCAATGAGGAAGCTGATGAATAACACTGTCAAGCATCTATTAATCTGGGGAACCTGGTCTGTGAACTGTTTTTCTCCAAAGCAAAGTATTATCCTGGGGCATGGTTCCCATCTGTTGTAGCTGCTGGTTCTTGGTCTTCACGTTGGGCTCCGGAACATGAGGAACACGAGGAGCACAACCTCAGGGACTGTCTATGAAAACCTAAGTTTAAGTGGAAAGGGAAGGTGCTTAATTTATGTGCTAGAAGTAGACACTTAAGGGTAGGTAGGATAAATTCAGGCCTAAGTGCCTAAATCCCTTGGCGGAACTTGCCCCTGCCCTGTGACAAGCTTGCAGATTCCAGTAGTATTTGTGGTACAGGACTTGGCATCTCTGAAATGTAAGTATTCCCTGATTTGTCTTCCCAGGTATCTGTGGGCCTGCTCAGTGAAACTGAATCTGAAAGACACAACCAGCCCCAAATAGTCTTCAGTCTTCTCAGAGACTGGCCTCATGCTCCTGTGCACCCATCTGGTGGAGCCTGCTTTATTTCTGAGAAAATTCCTTATGGAGAGTCCAGCAGCCTGAAGCCAGCTTGGTAGCCATGCTACTCCAATTTATAGACATACTGAATCTGACCCTAATCATCTTCTGACAGGTGGAGTCACCTCCACCATTTACAGGGTGGAGACACCATTTCCTTAGTAACTTCTGTAGAGAAAATATAAGAAAACACTGGGCTTTAGATAAGTCAGCAAAACGTCCTTTCTCACAGTCCATGGCAAACTAACCACATAACAGAGTCTGTGATACCACAGACCGTGCATGCTGTTCTCCATTCCCAGCAAATGAGGATCACTGTAGTATCTCCTGTACTACGGTGCGGTAAATTTTATTGCATTCTCTCTCTTTTTTTTTAAGGCAGTGCTAATTACCGTCTCATAATGGGAATGGAAGAGCTAGTTTACAGCTTTGTCCAAAAATTAGATATTTCACACCTGCTCTGTTAGTTGAACGGTTGTGGATAGGCTGTTTGCGCCACTGTGTAAAACAGTATCAGTGTTGGCAAGTGTGATATGAAGCAAAGTCATCTGTATTTGTGAAGCTTTCAGATCACAATGCAATAGTTGTTTTATGCAGGTATATTTAGCACATGCAAACTAGTTTGCCATTCTTCTTGGAAGAGATTGTGTTAAGTGTTAAGACAAAAGCAAGTCACAAATAAGTGATAAAAATAACTCAACTGAAAGGCCATGTGAGCAAGAGAATTCAAAGGAAAGCTGATATTTCTGCCTAAGTTCTACTAAAGTATGCTGGGATAAACTCCTACATAAAACTTTAAGTGAATCTTAGCAAAAAAAATGTATTTGTGTTGCCTGAAGTGCACTTGGATTCACCTGAAATCTCAAAACCAAACTATCGCTGGCATGTTTCTTTAGAGAATTAACATAGTACACTGATGCTCCATTTTACAAGACTTCTCAAGTCACAAGGTATTTTCAATATTATTAGCACTTGTCCTTGGATAGTGAAGGGGTTTACTGTCTGTTACTGTTTTTCATACTGACGAGGCACCATCTCTTATCTCCTGGTTATTCATATCTTACATGCATTAAACATTAAATACTTACACAGTGCTCACCACTGGCACTTCCAACTTCCCTCCCTCCACTTATTTCATTGAAAAAACTGTCAGGTAAGTCTAAGCCCCACAAGCCTGTGTTTTTTTCCCTGAAATAAGGGAGTCTGTCCTGGGTTATAGCCTAACATTTTCTCTGTCCAAGAAAAAAGCCTAGAAAAATAAGGGCCAAAGGTTCTGGACATCAGCCACAACCTGGAAAAGCTGTGTCAGAAGGCTGTGACAAGTGAAAACACAATTTATCAGCTAGCTTGAGAATCAATGTGAAAGAGGAGAACAGGATAACCCATTGGGGGGGGAGACAGGCTGACCAGCTGACACTGGAGTGTACTGGGATGGATGAGAGAGGACATCTGATTATCTTCTCCAGCTCAAGAGAAGGAAAGGAAGTGCTGACAGAGAGAGAGAAAGAGAGAGAAGTTGGACATGGAAGTCATCTAGGGGCCACCAGAGTTTTGGATTTTCAGGTTCTTAAAGAAAGTTGAAGTCAGGCAAGCTTCAGAACTTAGTGGCATTATGAGGTCATTTCAGCAGAAAATTGTAAACCACAGAAAGTTTTGTATCTCACTTCTGTGTTAATTTATTAATGCATTTGGGGTTTGCATTAGATAATGTATTTGGGTTATAATGTATTTCTAATTAAGAAAAGCAAAACTCCCACCAGGTATCAGAAAGAAGACCATATGAGGTATGTTTCTGTAGCCAAGACTCTAGCATAAGGACTACAGGTAGTTACAGTGTGTCGCCACAAATGAGCAATATCATTGATTTTGGCTGATCCAACTCTTCTTCTTTATATCTTTATCTTGGATCTTTTTAAAACTGATGTCAAGCCCTGGAAAATGTTATACATATCCCAATGACTTTTGCATCCTGCCTCACTGAATTCAGTGGTGGATCTCAAACATGTGGCAGAACCTGGCTTTAAATTGATTATCATATACAGACCTGTGAAATCTTAGGTTTTCAGGGTGAGGCACATTCACTCTCTCACGCCTGTTTTGGGTTTCCCCAGAGTGGTGCCATACTTCATAAATTTGCAGTGCTGCAACCCAGCATGTCTACCAAGGTGCTCGACGCTGCCTAGTTGGCTTTGTCTGTGGGGCAAATGTAATGCTCACAATTCTGTTATGGGCAAAAAGGAAGCACCTTATATGTAAACCCAAGAATTTATTGTTAGTGTAATTGAACTTCTAGGACTCTAATCCAACAGTCATTATAAGTCCAGATCTAATAATTGCAGAAAAAGAAAGAGAGAAAAATTAAAAATACAGTAATACTTGTGGGCAGAAACTTCTTAGTAATAGCAACAATAACAAAAATAATAGTGAAATTTGTTGTATACACACTTCCTAGTTCATACCCCTTTTCTAAGTGTAATGCTTTTACTCTTCCACTGCTCCTCTGGGTCCTGAGGTCAATGGCTTCAGCCTGTTGGTCCCTCATGAAAGGGTCCCTCTACACCTCATGCTCTGTCCCTACTTCTCAAAGCCTCTGCTATCATACTAGGACTGCATTTCTCTGTGTTGCAGCATCATGTTCAAAAGAATAATCACTGTTTACTACTACCTGTTAAAAACTGGTTGTGTCACACAAAGAAAGATAAGCAAAACTAGGACAAATTAAATATAGACACCTGCTCAGAAGAACTGCTGTTGCAGCTAAACCAAGCAAAAATAAAGGTTCAGGCAGGTCAAGATGAGTTCAAAGCCAGGCTGGCAAGCCACAGTCCCGAGGCCTTGCACACTCCATGAAAAGCCTGTGGCCTGGCAATAGCAATACCAGTACCGTATTATTGGGCGACAAGGCTCAGAAGACACTCAGAAAGCACAGTCTCCATTTACAGGGTGACAGAACTCTCTCCCTTCTTACATCCCCCTGTAACTCAGTGAATATTTCACAAGACAATACTAGGAAGATATAGTAATATATTTTAGGACATATTTATATTTTTGAGCTGGAGATAGTGAGGCTAGAGGAATTCAGCAACGTCTCTTTCACTCACTAACCTTCCGCAGAGGGCAGCTTTGCTCAGCCCCAGCTTTTGAGAGCTGACAACCTGGCAGGTTGATACGGAGAAGCAAAGAGGTGTGCTGTGAGGAAAGCACTGGGGACAAAGGCACAGACTTACCCTCTAGCATGTTTACAGCTGAAAAGTAATCAAGGTGCTAGAGACTCCTGAAACAGAGGAAGTGGTCCTCACGAGTGGGAAGGCTGTGCTCTGGGAAGTGTCCCAAAAGAAACAAAAAGGGGAAAGGAAACTGAAAGCTCGGGAGTATGTTACAGTGGGTTGAAATTTCCGAGTAGGAGAGTGGCTAAAACAGCTCCTGGAGTTAAGAGCAGTGCCAAGTCATAACTTCATGTTTCCCTTACCTGCTGAGAGATGAGATGATCTTTCACTTTACAGTTTTATCTTCTACCATACAACATTTGTTGTTGACATATTTTTTTCCATATTCTTTTTAGACACCCTGTGCTGGGTTGCCAGCAGTTGGTGGCACTATTTGGTTTTGTCACAAATCTCGTGTTGCAGCCGCAGACTCTGAGGCTTCTTCATGTCTCCCATGCCCCAGCTGTCACAGACTACTGATGTCCATGTCCCTGAACTGCTGGAGAACCTGAGAGACTCTCCAAAAGCCAGTCCTGTGGACATTTTGGTGCACAGGCTGTAATAAGTGGAGAAATGTGTTTATATTGTACAGTTAGAGGTACATCTGAACTAGGTCCAGGACCAGCAGCCATATGACCTGTTAGTCATAGCTCTCAGCTGCTGCACAGCAGAATGCTTTTTTGACCTGACAGGTTTCTGTCTCTGAAGCATCTCTCTATGTGATACTGTATTTACTGTGTTGGCACATTTCTTATTTTGAAAGTGACTTTGTTATCTCTTCATGACCCTGAACTGCCCATTGTAGAAATTGAACTGGAAAAAGAAGTTATTTCTGGCACCTGAAGCACTTTTTCTAGGTCTTTGCCATCTAGTAGTGTGTGTGACTTGTGGGCTAACCTTGCTACTGTGAAATAATCTCAATATCTTTTGAACGTCACATATTTACCAAATAGCCTAACCTCTTGAGAGTGTGTGGTCCCAGGGCTGGAAAGCTGCCTAGCGCTGCCAGTGACAGGAGTCTGCCTGGAGACCACTGCCCTTATCATCTAATGGGCAGCAAAGAACAACTGGTAGGAGCACGAATAAATTTTTCAACTCTTCAGAGGCATATACTCATGGTTTCCCAAACTCACTGAGAAGATTAGCTTATGTAATGTGGTATTATAAGATGAAGTTTAATGTCATTTTTTTCCAGAGCTGTATCATCCTGAAGTATTGCATGATTTCTGACATCATTTCAACGAGTGGTTTCTATGGGTTAATTCCCACTTTTTTCATACTGCTTAAGCATCTTAAATGAGAGTTCTACCTGTGTTTTTCTGTTTAGTTTTAATGTAGGAGCTTGAGCAGATGCAGCCAAAAAAAGTTGAATAAATGAAACTCCAGTATTCAGTCAGAAATTAACATCCAATTTTCCTCCCTAGAAGTGGAAGAGGAAAGGAAGGTAGACGTTTTCTACAACTTCTGTGGGTTGTCTCCCATGACCTTCTGTCACTGTTCCCATCAGGAGGCCATAGCCCCTTAGCTAGGTCACAGACCTCTACACCTGCTAGACGATAAGGGCAAATCCAGATGCCAACACAGAACAAACCAGCACTTTACCCTGCTCTCACACCAGGGGCAGCTCTTCACTTTTCCTTATGGAAAGATGGGGGCTTCATGGGGCCAAAGAGATAGAAAGCAAGAGTTTACACAGCCTCCAAGTACTGTTCCTGAACAGCAGAACCTCACTTTATGGAATTTTTCTTCCTGTAGAACAAACTCCCATGTTCACTTTTTTAATCTCCCAGGAGCCCTCATCAAATCAGATTTCTCATGACCCTAGCCTGGGGAAGTGGGCCAAATGTGACACATCTAAAATTCAATCTCACATCTTCTTAAGGCTGGGCTGTCTCATGGTAAGTCAGTACGACTGAGGAACATTACAAAACATGTGAACTTGGCAATCACAGGCTGGAGAAAAGCCAGGAGGAATCACCAACAGCATCACATCTTACATGATGTTCTTGCTTTTCTAACTCTCACAGTTGTCCCTTGCACTGCTTTGCACAGTTTTACTATACTTTCTTTTTTTTAAAGGTCTGGTAGGTCTTTTTGAGGATGTGCACATTTGGATGTTTTGTTGCACACTGCTAAGTGGTCTTGGACTAGAATAAGGTCAGACATTCCTGTCATAGTGTCTTAGGCATCATACTGGAAAAGGGCGGGGAAACATGAAACGGGAAACTAGAGGGTTGTGAAAAATGTTAGATGAAAATCAATAGCTAGAAAGTTCAAGCAGGTTCAGACACATTTTAGAACTAGCTACGGAAATGTTACCAAGCATGAAAAGTGGTACATCAGTGCAACATCTGATTAGGAGATCTGTTCTACGAACAGCAATAGTTTTCCTTATTCCATCCTTTTCAGAATAGCGATCAACTTTGCACTAATTTAATGGCACAAGATTGGGCTACATATTTTGGCATATATATTCACATTGCTACACACGGCACCAGGAAATCCAGGTGACCTCAAACCTGAATGTTCCTTGGTGCTTTTGCAGTGGTATTTGCAGCTGACAACATCTTAGCACATGAAAACTAGCTGATCTGGTTATGAGTAGATTGCAAAATTCTTTTACCAATTTTACTTTGTGTCAGAACTCTTGAAACTGAGGAAATAGTGCATCTGCTACCTGCTTTATTCCAGGGAGAATATTATGTCTGCAGAAGAAAGCAGATTGTTGTTGTCAAGTTTCTACCTAAAAAAACCCCCATGTAACGGAAAAAATGGCAGTGCCAGCTCCGTAATAGTATCCTACTAGTACAATACTGCTATCCAGAACTGTTTCAGTGCATAGAAATGCAAAAATTTGTGACCATTGCTTAGTGTCTCCTTAGATTCTTTCCATCACATATAAGAGTAGCATAAAATCCTGTGGATCTGCAACATTAAAAATAAAATTTCATGTTTAGAGAAGAGGCACAATTCTTCTGAGAGCTCAGCTGTGTATGAGTACTTGGGGTGAGGCTGGGTATGTTTGTGTCTCTATTCTGGTAGTTCATACAATAAAAGGGGCAAAATAGCTACTTGTATTATTCCTTTTTGCAGCCACATTAGATGAGAAAGAGCCTTCTGAAAGGAAAAGTGTCCTAAGAATCTTGATCTGTGAGAGACTGACTGTGCTTGAGCAGAGGATGAGGGGTTTGAATCTACCCTTCTGGATTCTTAAATACCAGTCTTTCAAACTCAGCAGTGGAGGGCAAGGAGGAGGAGGAAGAGGAGGATGAGGAGGAAGAAACTCTGCAGTGAGTCCAGCAAAACCTACTTTTTTACTTCTTTGATTAAGGCTTCACTTATTATTTGGACTAAATTTTGCTATTACACACACACATACAGAGCATGATTTCAGTGGGGGCTGGACAAAATAGTAATAGAAGCCAAAGAGTTTGGCCCTTCTCTTGTAATCCAGAGAAAATCCTAGTCTACTGCTGAAAACATTGCTGCATTAATGATGCAAGGCTCTTGTTGGGACTTTTTAAATTCACATTTGCTGAATTCCATGATGGCGTTGGAAGGAATTGTGCATGTCTGGGGTATATCTGGTGCATATCACTTTGAATGACATAGCAACCTGAGAAGGGGCATGATCTTTGAAAAATTACAGTGCTTTTGACCATCTTGTCTTTTTGAAATTTGAAATTCAGCAAGGCAAATAAAAGTTATTGAAAAATAAGAATTTAGGGATGTTATCCCTTATTCCTTATTATTTCTTCTGACTAACAAGATTGCAGATAGGATCCAAATGTGTTTTTTAAAACTAGAGAGTCCTTGAATACTGTCTTTGCCTAAAAGCAGACTTTGCTTTATTTTTGTCTTTTTTACACAACTGTTCACAAAACAAAGTGATCAGGGAAAATTGTTTGCTCTTTCATGCATGCCCAATTTCAATCAGAAAAAAAGCTGCCAGAAAAGCTGCCAGGTATTAAATGATCATTCCCTGAAATCTAGAAGGCTAAAAAAGTGTGGGGGACTCTCCACAGATAATAGGTTATATCCGTGAAGGCAGCTCCCTGGTGCTGTAAGTCCCGTGCAGTCTGGACTGGACCAGGGCCCTCTCTTTGACCAATCAGTTGTGTCTCTTCCCTGCACCCAGGAAACTTGGCTCCTGGGTGCCAAGTTTTGTGCTGTCTAAGCTGCAGTGATGCAGCTCATTGGGAAAGTGTCAGTGTGTGAGAGCTGGCCAGAAAACATTTCCATCTTCCCCTCTCAAAATACCAATTAAAAAAGAACATATCTATAACTTCATTTCTTCTGCCTTCCATTTTCATCTGAAACATCAACAGGTCGAATGATGGCAAATGTCACTGAACATCTTAAACTTTTATCCAAGTTCCAAAATTCTGGCCACAGGGGGAAGATATCTGACCTGAGATGCTGGCCCATGTCTCTTGTCAGTCACTGAAGTGCCTGCGCAGTACAAAGAAACCACAGAAGTACACAAAGAGACGTCTTTGTTTCTAAATACCTAGAAGTCTTCTGAGAAGTAAAACAATATGATAATTGAGCTGCAGGGCATTTCTCATCCTTTGAGGAATAAAACCTAGAAATGTTAATTACACTATCATAAATGAAAGAAGTATTTTCTATACTATGTAGCTAATGGCAAGAATATTTTGGCACTGAGGTTAGAAATGTTTTTGAAATTTTTAGGAAGCATAAAAAATGCAGTTATATTTTCAGAAGGAAAGGTAGCACTAAGAAAACATATTTTTTGTTACCCTAGAAAATACAGTCTTTGACAATACCTAGGCTGTGTTTTTCCTGGTTTCAGGTACTCTCGTGTTTAACTTTTTAAATTTGCTTTACAGTAATATTACCTCAACATAAATGTTATTTTTTTACTGTGAATTTTTATTGGGATTTTGAGAACAAATCCTTCTTAGCAGGAAAGTGGGGGCAGGACTTATTTTGCTGAAGAGATCCAGGGCACCTCTCAATTCCATCAGATGTATTTTACATGATACCGGCTCAAAAATCAGTAAAAACATTCATTCTTCATCTTAATCTAGGCTTGTGAGTCATTAGACAGACTTCCAGGAGCCAAGACAGAAAGGTGCAGGTAATAGGTTTATTCAAAGAAAACATTTTGAAAATGGCAGAAAATAATGGTGTATGGAAAAAGAGGTGGAGCCTGTGTGCTACATGCCATTTTGTGGTGTTTACATTTAGCAGCCAGTGCTGGGGGCACAGAGCTGGGGGTCCCACACCTCCGGCAGTGATGCAGCCTAACCAGGCTGCTTTGATGATGACATATTCAAGTGATGGTCCCCTACGAGTGACCGGTACAGGGGCACCCAGGGGCGTTGCTCTGCTGGTTTTGAAGGTGTCACCCCCAAAGGCTGCTTTGGGCAGCAGCAGCTCCAGGCTGAGCCCCTGGGAGCGTCCCACAGCAAAGCAACAGGACCGTGAGCTGAGGGGCTTCTTTATCCGTGAGCTGGAGCAACGGGGGAACGCTGACAGTGGATGAGGTGATTCCTTCTTTGCAGTGTGAAGTAATCCCATGCCTGTCCCCTTGCTGACCTCCCGGAGGGGTGTCCCACACCTGTCCCAGGGATGCAGGCATTCAGGTATGGAACAGCTTCCACAAGGCAGAGCATATTTGGGGGCGAGGCGGAAGCAATACTTTCATCAGAGGAGAAAATAAGTACTAGAGGAAGCACTCTGCTTGCTGAAATATATTAAAAGAGCTCTAAAACTTGATTTGAAATCATTCTGTGGCAAGCTGCTAGGCTCACCATCTTAGAAAAGCACCGGTGCTCTTAGGAAACTAACATCGCCTCTTACTGTGCTGTAGTCCGCAGCATACGCCAAAAGGAGGCACAGATACACTGGCCCTCCCAGGAGGACGCCGCACACCTGGGACAACCTGCGGGGCCACGTCAGAGCTAAGGCCGACTGCTCGCATCAGAAGGCGGCGGCGCGGGTGGGCTCACAGGAATCCCATGCTGTCGGAGCAGCCGGAGAGCTGGGTGGGCCCTGAAAATGACTGACCAGCCCCCGCATCTCCCATGGGGCTGGAGAAGACACGGACACAGGACTGAAGTAGACCTTTAAGATGTGCCTTGAACGTTACTCCGGCAAAGGCGTAGATCACGGGGTTCAGGCAGCAGTGGATGAAGGAGATGGTTTCCGTCAGCTGCAGGGCCAGGGCTATCTGGTAGCTCACCTTGCAGTCATTGATGATGTGCAGGCTCTGCAAGGAGTCTAGGAATAGCACGATGTTGAAGGGAGTCCAGAAGAGGAAGAAAACAATGACAATGATGAAAATCATCTTCATCGCCTTGATCTTGTTCCGATTTTTGCATTTTTGCAGGTTTTTCAGTATCTGGGCGTAGCAGCAGATGAGGATGCTAAGGGGAATCAAGAGGCCTAGGATATTGGCTGCAAACTGAGAAGTGACCTTCCAAGTACTGTCGCCTGGGGGGTATGTGGAGACACACTGCACAGACTGCTCGATTTCCAACTGCTGGTTGAACATGATGTTAGGTACAGAAGCCATGCCAGCCACTAGCCACAGGATTAAACTGATAATTATGCCACAAGAGGCTGTCCGTATCCTCATGGCATAGACAGCATGGACAATTGCTATATACCTGTCTATGCTCATGAGGGTTATAAAGAAAATACTGCTATAAAAACCTGTGTAATAAATGCCAGCCATTATCTTGCACATGGCATTGCCAAAAACCCACTGGTCTGAAGCGTAGTGGGCTTGGAAAGGGAGAGGCACAACAAAGAGGAGATCAGAGGCTGCAAGGTTCAGCAGGCAGATGTCGGTCATTGTCATCAGCCTTTTCCTGGTCAGGAGAACCCAAAGGACCAAGGAGTTTCCCAGAAGGCAGAAGACAAACACAAGGCAGTAAAGAATCGGCAGAAAGAGAGATTTAAACCTGCGAAAGCTGTTTCCTTCATTGCACGGAGCAGCATTTTCATCGTATCCATAGTCATATTCTGTTGTGCCACGGAACTGGCTTGTGGGAGTCATCTCAGATATCTGTGCAGGAAAGAGCAAGGGATAAATGGCTGGCTGTCCTGACATGGGACTCCCAGGGTGGCTTCTGCTTCTCTGTGCCGCATAGAGCCCGTGGGTCAGCCTCCAGGCAGAGAGGGACTGCAAAACGCAGTCTCAGTCTCACTGGCTGGACAAGAGCAGCTGTGCCACCCAAAAGCTTGCACTTGCAGCCTGCCAATCGTTCCTATAGATACGTAAGTACGAGCACTGGGATGCTCTCCGTTTCCCCGACACTGCCTCACTGCCAGTGAGTTAGCACCTTGTCATTACAGTGATAGGGAAAATTCATGCCCTGAATAGTCATAATGGTGCATAATGATACAAAACCCGCATCTGATCTAAGAGTCTGGATTTTCTTGTGCTCCCTGGGTGAGGAAGCTTTTTGCCTGTAGCATGAAGACCCTTATAAAAGTGTCTCAACTGAAGAAGCCATCACCCAGCAGCATAGCCACACTTTTGGCTGAGCTGATCAGGGCTAGATACTGGCACAGAGTAAGCTAGTTTTCCATGGATGGGTGCAGGATCACATACAAAAAACCTCTGCAGCAGCAAGGAGCTCACAGGGCTACACAGCAGCACATGCAGTGCCGAGCTCTGGGCTGCTGCAGTGAGGATGCCACTGACCTCCGGGTTAGCTGGTGAGCAGCTTGGCTGTGCCTGTTGCTAAAACAGAGCAGTTAATTGCTCCTGCCTGTTCTGTTCAACACCAGTTTTCTAGTTTAGAGAAAACCAAAGCAATCTGGGGGTATGTTTCCTCTCCGTCATTTCTGAAGGATTGCAATGAAGACAGCTCTAAGTATAACCTTCTCTCCAAAAGTGAGTCAGTGCTGTAGCCACCTTTTTTTTTTTCTTCTTTTTTTTTTTTTCCCAGATATCACCTCATGACCCCTATAAAATGGGATCTGGTTTGCAAAGTGTTCACATTTAAGAAGTAGTAGTTCTTTCAAAAGACACTATTTCAAAGGGGTTTGCCTTGTCACTGCTAAGACATTTGCATGTTTGTTGTGCACTGCACCTACGTTACACTTGCATACAGGTTGATCACCTCTTGAAAGAACTTTAGAGGCACAGTTTCCAGGAGGAAATATTGTAATAATCATTGATATTAAGCTATAATCATTGATATTAAGCTGTAGCAATAGTATGAATGACAGTGATTAATTCATTAAAAGTAGAGGACATGCTCTCCTGAGTTAAAAATTGCTGCTCAGGTATATGAAAAGAGAAAGAACAGTGAAAATTTTCATATTGATGAGGAAGGAATCAGAACTCAGCCCTTTTTGCCTGGCTGTGCCACCTTGTGCAGGGAAACAGGAGGATCCGTATGCATAGCACAGAGGGGTGCTGGAGCCAGTATTCATCCTCTGCTCTAGGCATGGATGCTGCTCATGCCTCACTGACCCGCCTCAGCTTTCCTTGGGGCACCAAGACTGCTTCCACCAAAGTCAATTGGCATGTGCAATGCTGAGAAACCTGCTACAACTACAGCGCTCAACCTGACGGAGTTCCCTGTTCAGAAATAAGAAGTAATGAGAGAAAAGCAGTGCTGCAATCTATGTTGATAGTGTAATTCTTACCTATACTGAGTTTTCAGCTGTAGGTAGGACTTCTGCGTTATTAATCTCAACTTTGTTTTCATGCATAAACCCCTAAATATCAAGATGTTGAGTCACTAGGTAATGGCTGTTCATGCAGCAACAGATACTTGTAGAAAATATTTCCTGCTAATTCTTTTCATGTTGTGACCCTGACACACTGTGACCATAAGTATTGCAGCAATGGCTTGCTTTTCTCAATTGTCTGTCAGGGACCCCTTAAAAGCAGTCCATAGATTCAACAACCAAAAGTAAAAAACAATTAAAAAATAATGAATAGTGTGTTATAGATATTTAGATATCTATAGATATTTATATAGATATATAAATACATAGATAGATACAGATACATAGATAAAGATTTATAGATAATGGTGCATCTGATTTTGGCAAAATTCAGAAGTATTTTTCCTGGTCTGAACAGAGACTGGAGATGCTCCACTTCAGACTTTGAGACCGCCTTTTCAGCGTTAATACCTTTGACAGCTTCCAACCAGGGCACAGCATTTTCCGTTTTCTCCCGTCTCTGCATCAGTTGGCAAAACAGTCAAACTGAAAAAGCAGTTCTCCAGAAGGTATCGAGAGAGAGAGAGAGAACTGCTGCAGGTCCCTTTCCCCTGGTTGCCAGAGTTAGCCCATTACTTTTAAGAGTAGCACATTAAATGTGGATGGACTTTACCTTTGACAGCAAGAAGCCTCTACTTCCTCAGCTGGCCCTGATCCCCTTCTCCTGCTACTGTGTCTTTGTTCTCTCTCTGGGGCTTGGGAATGTCCAGGAGGTTTACTCAATCGCTTGTGGAGATGGCTGAGATTTGGTGATATGCAGGTGTCAAATGGACTGTTGCCAGTTACAGAATAGGTTTTGAGGCAAATAGAAGATTTTGTAGCTGTGGTAAACAGGAAAAGAGGTGAGACGGCTTACAAATACGTTCTGCGAAACAAAAATCAAATACGGCTCTTTTTGAAGACAGTAAAGGTAGCACATGAACAGGTGTTCTCCTTTGAATGTGTTTGCGAGACCCCCCCTTCTTCACAGCCACCCCTGATTTAAATGAAAAATTTAAAAGGTCAGATGTCTCCATCACAGAACACACCCTAACAAATTTGCAACTTTTTAAAGAAGCTGATATATAATTTCCAAGTTGTATTATTTTAGTTTTTAATTTCCTTAGCTAATACCGACTTGTATACTGCAGTCTGATTATGTCTCTCCCCATTAGTAATGTATTAACTCTCTCAGCAAAATGCTACTGTACCACAGCTACTGATACCTCTTTTGCAATCATTTTTTAAGCAGCTTTTATTCAACTGGAGATATTTCAGAGTTTCTTTGCTACCTTGGGTTTTTTTTTAAGTATATTTTAGTGCACTTAAGGTACAAGGTCAAGGACAGATTACTGAAACAAGGATAGGCTTGAATTTTTTTATTTTATTCAATAACGTTAAATTATTTTTGGTTTGTGTAATACTGTAAACTGTGGTGCTTTATAAGTCAGCCAAACGGTATGCTTTCATCCATTAATCTCAACAAGCACCATTTTCCTGATGTATAGGAGCACAGAGAACGCAAGAGATTTGCCCAAGAACCCCAAACAAGTATGTGGCAGATCCAAAGCATGACTGTTATTAAAGTTACTAACCTGCTCCTTGGTAGCAGCTAGCAGCTCCAATCCGAAGTAGCTTTCCAGCTTGCTGGCTGTTGCATAAACAAATAGTGAAAGGGAGTCCCAAAGAAGAGAAGAGCTAAATAATGCAGGCAGACAAAAAAAACAAGTGAGAAAAGGAGCTGGGGAAAAAAAGAAGGAACCTAATGAAGGACCTGTGCTAATGAAGGAGCACAGTCAGAAAGAAAAGACCTGTCCCTTGAGGTATTCAAAATGCTACCAATGACCACAGCATCACCCTGCCTCCAAGTACCCAGTTGGTCTTACTACATAAGAGAGACCAGCTCCTCTTTTTTTTTTTTTTCCCCCAGAATTAACTGTTGAATATTGTTGTAATAGAAATTTATTTTATTCTATTCTCTATTTATTAATTATATGATTAATAATGTCACTGTATAATGATTAATAGTATGCTGTTAGAGACATACAGTACAACATAATGTAACTCCATTTTATTTACTGTTTTATTTAGAAATCGATAAGGTCAGCTTTCATTATTTTTTCTTGTGATCAAAACATCAATCAATTAAAGATGCTCCCTTTTCCATTTTGCACTAGTTTGGCTGATAAGTTATTAACACATATAAAAAAATTAAACAACAGTTTGACATGAAACCAATAAAAGAATGAAATATATTTGCATTTTAAAATGTTTATACATATTCCAAAATAAAAAAAAAAAAATTTTTCTTGAGTTATCTTCTGTTGTATGTATTATGATTTTGCAAAAATATTTCAGTTCATTCAAAATGTGTGGTTTTTTAACTGGGAAGTCTTCCGGATGTGTATTTTCACCAGCCGCAATCCTGCATGGCTAGGCAAAGTGAGGCATGAAGCTGGAAGAGTGCGGCAGGGAAACGTCAGAGGAAACGCTGTGTGCGTTGGAGAAAGCTGGAACAAGCAAGAAGACACAGAGCACCTTAAAGGCAAGGAAAAGATCTTGGATTCAAGTGAAAAAAAAAGAAGATACAAGTGAGCAGGCCTGGTGACTGCTGTGGTTGGAGGATGGATAGCTGCTGTACTTCAGGCAGACCAGAGAGGACTGCACTGGGTGTACAGGTAACAGCTTGGTAATAAGGAGAGTGAGGAAAAAATTGTGGTAATGCCAGTGTTTTGGAGGGAAACAGCAGAATTACAGAGCCTGATGTAACATTTCCAAGAGCAGCTTTGCTATGTTTTGAGAAGTGCCGTACACATTCGAGCCCCTGGCTCTGCCTGGCTTTCAGAAAGGTTCACATGCCTACGCTGCTTCTGGGACAGTCAGTGTTCCTGACACACAGCTTTTCTCAACAGAGGAAGAAAATTAATTAAAGGCAATGAAAGATGTGCTTTGTCAAAGCCAGTGAAAGGAAGGGAGCAGTGACAGGCTGAGGAGATAATAAATACAGCTTTGGAAAGGTGCTGTCCCTGGCTAGCAGGTATAAGGGTTGAAGGGAGGGGTGGCTCACAGCACTGGGGTGCACATGGGAACTGTTGCCTAATAATAATACAATGATAATTAGGGTGATGAAACCTAATGGGAGGTGCCTGGAGTGGGGGACAGGGAAGAACTGCAGGCAGATTTTATTCTTCTCCCCATGCTGAGCCCTACTCACTCTCCTAGAGGTAATTCAAGGGGAGCGTGGGCAGACAGAGCGCTGCTGGGCTGGAGGGTAGTAGAGAGAAATAACCACCAGCGTATTCACAGATGCGGGGTGCTGAAAGCTGTAGGCATGCTAAACTTCCCTTGAAAGCTCAGAAGAGGATATCTGGCAGGGGGAGGATGGGAGGTACTCATTTCTGATTTTCTCCACTGTCAGCTATGAGCCAGGCTGTAACAAGCTGTATCCTTCCCAACGCTTTTCCAGTCTGTGAGTAGCATTCACCTCGTCCTGAGTTACACAAGGGCCATGCAGGCAAACAGGGATTTTTCTACCGAGCCAACAAGCAGCCCTTTGAAGTTCATCTGAGGAGGATAACAAAGCCGAAAATGTGGTAAACCAGCAAGAGGCGGTAAAAAATGAACACAGAAGTTAAAGGTCACCTGCACTCGAAAGTGCTGAACTCAAGCAGAAAGAGGTGCAGAGAGGCTGCATGGTGGCAGGAGGAGCAGCGTGAGAGAGCTGGGCTCAGCCTGGTAAAGCAAAGTCGTGGAAGGGATATGTTTGCTACATACAGACAACCCAGCGAGGAAATGGCCAGGGGAAAAGGAGGGTTGTGTCGCCTTACAGAAAGCACAGGCATATAAGAGCGGTATTTACAGGTTGTCCCTTGGGCTGAAGGGAGTTTGCTAGCAGGGTGCTGGGGCTGTGGAGCAGCCTTCCTGCGGGAGGAGAGCAAGCCAGCCAGTGTAACATGGTCCTTGGTTAAGTGCGCGAAGGGAATGCCTGACCTGGGGGCTCTCATAGCCGGGGACAGGACAGCAGGCACCAGGCAGTCCCTTGTGGGTGCTGCCAAGGTGCTGGGTGGGAGCTGGAGGGCAGGGAGATCTCAGATGTGTTTGCTTAGAACCCATCAGAAATCCACCCCAGCACTCCCTTCTCCAGCAGCCCTGGCTGCTGCCTTGCAGCATCCTTCCAGTTAAGTTTTAGCTGGACACTAGTACCAGTGCTAGCAACATCTCCTCATACTCTCGTGAGCTTTCCTGTGAGAAAGAAAAACCTTACAGCAAAACAGAGACAGCTGACTGTTGGTATCTGCGGTGCTCCAGCCTATGGCCAGTTTAGGTTTGGGTGCAAGAGCCGTGCCACGTACCAGGCTCGGTCTGCCCTGCCAGGACTGTGAGCTGCAGGAGGGAAGTGCTGTGTGGCATTACCACCTTGGTCACACTGCTGGTGCACAGGCATCTCAGTCACCGCTCAGCTTAAAAAACACAGGGAAAATGTCACTGTAGGAGGAGCCTTCTGCTTTGTCTTCTCATGTTTTGACGGTGGTTGTCACGGTCAGCCTGCAGCAGCCGCAGTGGCCCCAGGCAGTGGGCGGGTACTGGGGAATAGTACACCATGAGATGGTGCACCACGCTGTTCATGCTTCCCCTTTAGCTGCGCCTGCTGCCATTGCCTCCACAGCAGTTCTTCTATTTGCATTCTGAAGTTACAGTTTCTGCTGTTTTATCTTCTGTCAGAAAATTTGGTTCAGTGGGGAAAAAACCCACGCAATGCTTCATACAGCTGAAGACACTGTCAGCCTAAAAGTGACCAGCACGTCAGAGTAACGCAGGTTTCCACTCCCACAAACTGCTCTGAGCCCCAAGGTCAGGGAAGCGATGCTCCACTGAAGCCCCATGTTAAATGGAAAGACTGTGGCAAATGCCACAACGAAAATGAATCTTGCTGTGAGGCAAACGGTGTGGCCATATCTGCAGCTCCTACAGCCAGACATATTCATTGGCACCAGGAGATGACCCGTGCACACTAGCTCAGCCTCCGACATTAGTCCCAGAGAGTTTTCTTATCCTGTGCCACCACTGCAGCTCCTCAGCCTGGGGGTGACAGCCAGCTTAGCTGCTGCAAAACTGCTATGCCTGCTCTTGTAGGAACCTCTCCTTCCTCCTATGGAGGTCTAGATGAGTTGACTTTGAACACAGAAAGGAAACTGTGGTTGCAGCAGAAGACACCACCAGCAAGAACTTGCTTTGGCCTTAGGAGCACCAGTCGCAAGCCCTGGTATTGCTCTGGCTGTTTGGTAAGGCACATGGGAAGCACCTTTCTGACACCACAGCACAGGCTCCGGTGTTGGTGTAGCAGCCGTTAGAAAAAGATGGGAATAAAAGCAGAGTAAGATACCCTACCCAGTAGGATATTTCCCAAGGAAAAAAAAAAGTATTTCCTGGATCTGCTGGCTATCATAGCACCCGGCTGGAACGTGGAAGGCAAGTTTTCCTCAATGTGATGCTCTGCTTCCACCCATCTCAAAGCGATGGTAACCAGCTGAGTCAGGCACTCTTATCTGAGAAGAGTACTTTCCTCTGCCTTTGCTGGACAGCAAACTAAGAGCAGCTTCTTAGTCAAAAAGAGGCCTCTTCCTCTCAAATCAGCTCTCACTTTACATCTCAGAGGAGGGAAGAGGTGACTTAGTTCAGCAGAGGAAACAAAACCAGGATTAATTGCAACAAGGGGTATGTGATGTTCAGAGATGTTGGGTTGCTCAGCTAAAATGGCTTGTAAAATACCAGCAGTCATCACTGTTGATGAGAAGAACAACAACAGCAGCTCGGCTTTGCAGGAGAAGGTAGAGGTGGGGGGTCGGGGTGAGCATGCCCTCCACAGCGTGGGAGCAGTGTGGCAGGAAGCACCTTGATGAACCTCCCACCCCAAATTCCTCCTCCTGGCTATCTCTCTGCTCCAACAACCCTCTCCCACATGTCTGCTGCCAGCACGGACCAGCAAGTGCCCTTCCCCAGCCATAGCACCCTCAGTGAATCCCTTGCACGCCTCTCCCTCGGGGCAGCGAGTACGGGCAAGGGGTACACTGAGCCCTGGGTGCCTAGGGCTGGTGGTCACCTGGGAGGTACAGAAGGAAACCCCACAGAGGAGCTCTCTTTTGAGGAACCTTGCCTGTTTCAGTTATTGCCACAATGTTTGGGTCTATTAGCATCAGCTGTCAACACACCATCTTAGTAGGGCCACATCATCTTAATCAAAATTGTTTAATCAGACCATTGCCAGTGTAGAGGTACAAATACGCCATGTGGCAGAATGGTTTGTTTCCCTTTCTTAATGGGGATGACATATTTATACACCTGTGTACAAAGAGGTGGGTGGGATTTTGTGACCAGGTGAGATTTTGAGTGATTGGGGTTTTTGTTGTCAAAAAGGTATATTTAGGTTGACTAAAATATCTCTGAAAGTGCCAAGTTGTTTGGGGGGAATTCCCCCCCTCCAAATTAGAGGAAAAAAAAATGAAGAGTCACAATACTTTATTCTGTCAAGTTCCAGACAAAACACTGACGTTTTTCCTTTTAAAATGTGTCATTTTCAAATATACCTTATTTTTTAATAAATAACCTCTTCTTCTAACCCTTCTTCCTCAAAAACAGGCAGACTTCAAAACTTAAAAAAATTTCCAGTAGAACTAAGATGTGTCTGTTTTGCTGATGGCAGACAGAAATTTTTATTTTTCTTTTCAGCTTGGTCAGCAAAAATATTGACACCCTCCACCAAAGTGGAGTAGTATTACTGTAACAGTGCTTGTGTATGCAGACATGTACAAGTGTGAGTATGAAAAACCTATTTGGCATTGCTCTGGCTCTCTCCTGCAGCAGATGCTCAGTGGAGAAAGAAAGGGTGTGAGCCAGAGAGTCCTCCAAAAACTTGCAGAGTTTGTACAGGAGAAGCAGCTGGAGGTGCTTGGTGAGGTCTGGATCAGCTCACTCTGCTCCCTGCTCTGCTTTTCACTGCCAGCACCAAAGCCATACGGATTATGGCTTTGACAGCTGCGGCCTTGCACAATCACTTAGTTTCACCAAAGCAGAAATCAGTGCGTTGCAAAACAACCAGCACGGCAACTCATTCATAACAACATCAGCAGTGAGTGGAATTTTCTCCCTCATGCTTTACGACGGTAATCATGGGGCAGAAAGAAGTAAAATACATCTCTTGCATATGGAGTCTTTGAGAATAAGACTTCTCCAACTGTCCCTTATCTGATGCTTTTTTTCTCACCGTAAAGCACTTAGGTTTTTAAGCCTTTGCTGTCCCATGCCTTCAGTACACAAGTGCAGGGGCACCTCTCAGATAAGCATCTGACATTGCTTTGCCTAAGGGTGGAGAACAGAGAAAGATGCAAGTGAGAGTGAGTTAAAACAGAGAAATCACAGAAAAGAGGGCTGTATGGGACACAGGGAGACCACGTAGTCCATCCCCTGTCTTGAAGGCAGGGGCAGTGTCCCACTGTGATTCTTGCCACAAGGCAAAGAAAAGCCTGCTCCTACAGCCCTGCTCTCCCCTCAGGTCCTCCTTGCAAACCATCCCAGTGCTTCAGACTCACTCCCAGCAAATTTGTCTTAATACTTAACCTAAAACTCTTCTGGTATGATTTGAGTCAGTTATTTATCTTATCCATGGAGGAACAATTCCTACTTTCTTCTAGCTGCCTTAAAATATTCTAAGACTGTGTTTCCCTTTGATCTTAATAGCTCATATTCCATCATCTTTTTCCTTTTAGGTCATGTTTTCTAAATTGTTAATTGTAGACACTGTTCTCCTTTGGCAGTTGTCCAATTTTCTGTAATCTTTTTTGCATCGCAGTGCCCAAAAGTAGACATAGAGCCCCAGCTGTGGCCTCACCCCTGGCAAAGCAGACTGGAGGAGTCACCTGCCTGGGGTGACTGTCTTCTTTTGCGGTCACGTAGCACTGGTGATTCATGCCTCCCTTGTGCTGGATGCTGGCCCCCAGCATCCCCTTTTCTCCCAAAGTGCTGCTTTTCCCATCCTGTGTTTGTGGTCAAGGCTGACCCTGCCCATGTGCAGAAGCCAGCGCTCATCCTTAATGAACCGCAGCCTAGGCTTTTTAGTCTGTCAGGGTCCATTGGAGCAGCCATTCTGTCCCTCACTACATCTGCACACCCTCCCAAGGTGGTGGCATGTGTAAAAATAGTAGAACCATGCACCAGCCCTTCACCCAGAACCATAACCCGCACACTGGCTTGTGCCAGGGCAGAGAGCAGCCCTGGCTGCAGGACCCTTCTGGGCAGCTCTCCCGTCCAGCAGGAACCACTCAGGAGTTTGACCACTTGTGCACCCACATAAAGGTTGTTTGATATGCTCAGAAAGCTCGTTAGCCCTGAGGTACGGGATACCACCACTTTGCCTGGTTGGCACGAGGCTGTAACTGAGGCTGATTTGACATAGCTCCTCCTCGACAGATCTATATCGGCTCTTATGCTTTTTATTTTCTTGCAGGCTGCTTATTCTTTCTCATGCTTTCCAGCAACTGTAATTACACTGACTGGCATGCAATTCCCTCTCTGGTGCAAGCTGATGTTTCCTCACCGGAGTACCCTGTGCTGGCTGGCTGCCCAGTGCTTGCCACCAGAGCTTGGCATTGGCCATACTGGTTTGGAGCAAAGGGCCACCGGAGCCAGTGCCCTGCCCCAGCAGCACACGGTCATAGGTGCCTGCTCTGCAGAGGGGGCAACCTCGCTGCCCGGCCAGAGCACAGCTCTGCTCCCGGCGCCCGGCCAGGCAGCGAGCACCAAAAACCACCACATGCCTTCCCGCCGAGGCTCGGGGCTTTCTTCTCGGGGCTCGCTGACCCATCAGGTGTGAAGTCTGCGAGCTCCAGCACAGAAACAGGGCAGGATTCCTGCCACCACAGCCATGCTGCCTAACCCTGTGCAACGCTTTTTGGCTCTGTGGAATGCAGATAAACCACATGGGGCTGAGGTGTGGGTGAGGGCACTCAATTAGCTGCTCAGTTAAATGGCTAGACTGGTTCCTGGCGGGGTTTGGGCTTGGCCCTGTTGACACTCTCTGCCCTCCGGGAGCCACGGCATGCAGTGCAGACCACTAGGCTTGCTCCCGGGCGTAAGGCCAGTGCCAGGTCACGGCCGCGGTACCCCTGCAAGGGCTCAGGCCACACTGCCACGGCTGCACTGCTTCTGCCTCCTGGCTGGCCTCAGGCTGTGCCGGCACCGGGGGCTGCGAGGAACCGGGGGGGCTGTGTGGTGGGAAATTCCCTGTGTGGCCACTGGCACACATGTCTGCCTCTTGAGCACGGCTCGGCCCTCACCGCAGGAGCCTCCTGTGGAAGCCACTCTGGAGGCTTATCAGATTTTAAAAGGAAAAAGGGGTTTTGACATACGAAACCACGTTCTTAGAACAGGGAAGCCTGTGTGTTTTAAGACAAGGATGGTGACTCGGGGACCTTGGATCCAAACTGGCACCCTGCCACTGGCAGCGGGTCCCCTCAGAGGGGTCGTGTGCCTTTAGTGACATGCCCCAGAGCAGGTGGCTCTCGGCACAAGAGCATCTCGCAGTGAAATCTGGGCAATGGTCCCATCCTGCTGGCACTTCCCATCTAGACAGCAGTGGCTACGTTCTCAAAGCAGATGTCTGCGCAGTGTTGTCCTGTCTTTCGCATTTTCCCCCAAGCCTCACTGGGGGTGTGAAGAGAGGCTTTGCTGGGGTGACACACAACTCCCGCAGTGCTGTGGTCCAAGAGAAGGTGTGAGGAGAGCTCAGCAATGCTGCTGATAAATCTCTATCTGAGCCACTGGTAAACAGGAAGCTGCTGAACAGCTTTATTCTTTTTCTCATTTTTTTAGGTTCCTTTCATCTGTTTTTTGTAGCTATTCTTTTTGCTTACTTCATCTCAGGAAACAGATTTTTCTGCCACCTCTTGCAGGAAATATGCAAGATACGAAAAGTGTTGAAAACCTCATGGTTAGCTCAACCCGCTGTACGAGAGGTGGTGAGTCAAAGGGCCTCGCAATGAAGGCATGGCAACGAGGGCACAGCAATTGCACTGGCATAAGCTGGAAGCCCACAGGTCAAGCGCACAGTGGTGAAAGTAAGGCTAAAAGGATTTGACCACGCAGAATAGAGATACAGACTTTTGTGCTATGATTAGATGTTGCAACTCAGGGGCTTTTCACTGGTATCAGAAAACGCTTTCAAACCTTTCTGATCAGGAGAGCCAGGGGCATAGCTCTCTTTCCAGAGCTGCAGCACAAGGCTCTTGGGAACTCATTTTTGACAGCAAAGACTCAGAAGGGACCCTGTCCGCACCAGGCACATCCACCACCCACGCCACGGCAAACAAGCGCAGCCCCGCTGAGCCCACCCCCGCTGAGCCCACCTGGCAGAGCCTGCTGGGGGAGAGGGATGGCCCTGTGTGCCCTTAGCACCTTAGCGTGGACCCAGCGAGTCATCTGGACACGTCCGGGGCAAGCAGGACAGACAGCACTGCTGCTTCACAGGTACCCTAGGCTTGCCCTATGCTGCAGGCAGCAGCGCAGGTACAAAACCTGCAGGGATCAACGCTCACCGTGTTTAAACTCTCTCCCGATCTATCATGGCGCTGCTTGAGAAAGCGAGCAGATAATGAAGCCCCTGCTGCTTACGGGAAGACATGCCAAGGTTTGCCAGCAGTAATGCTGGCAGGACAGGGTGAAGCCGTGGGGAGCGGGGCAGGGGACAGGCATTCCTCCCACCACAGCCTGGGGCTGCAAGCGTGACTTCAGCTGCAGTGTGGCTGACCTTGCACTGACAGGAAGGAGTTTGCTTTATGCATCAGCCCTTCTTACCCGCTCTTCGCCTTAGCAGCGAGAAGGATCCCTTAGGCTAGCCAGGGTAGAGCAGAGGTTGCACTCCCACCACCTACACTGTCCTCCTCTCCTGTGGGCTGGGAATGGACATGCACAGCTCAGTGAAGATAAGAGATACAGCCCCAAATGTTCTGAAAAATACCAGATCCAGTGAGAAGTTGGGTTGAAGAAAAGGAGGAGTGTCTTTCCAGTATGCAGACACATGGGGAAGGTTTTCTTCTCATTACCAAACTGCAGTTTCATGTTTTTCTGGTGTACTGAAAGTACAAGAGGGGCTCTTGTGGGTTTCAAATGAGTGGGACAAAACTGATAAACTTTTGCCACTGCATAGGTAAAATCTGTATTTCCTTTTACAACACACAGAATTTCTTTTGCAGTCTCTTTTCTGACACACTCTAATAATTCCAAGAACCATCAATATTTCATACCTCCCCTCTTATAAGTTTGTAGGCAGAAGAGTAAAAAAGTCAAAAGTTTCGTTAACCTTTTGAAATCGCTAGGTGTGAATGTGTCTTTCTAGCCAGGACCAAACACGAGACCAGCTTTTATAAACAAGATTAATAGCAATGTGTCTGCGTTTCTTGGACAGAGCCAAGGACATCTGAGAAATCCTGAAGTGAAGAGCTGAGCCACAATGCTTTAGGCGATCTTTGAAGAAAAAGAAAGCTCTTGAACTAGTCTCAAATAGTATTGAAAAATGAATGGTTTGGGTGTTTGTTCTTCTTTTGCCCCAAATGCTGATCTTTATTCTGTCAAATACATGCAAAGCCATTGATTCCAGAACTCTGAATTCAGTGATTCTCAAAACCCTTCCCAGTGTGAGCTTTCCTTAAGGAAGGGTCCAGAGCACAGGCAGGGGCAGTCAGCACTGGGAAACCTTCACGCCTTACTTTGCCAAGGATGATTGTTGTAAGTCAGGACAAATAAGGCTTTTCTTTTTGATTACTTAAGACTTTTAACAGTAAAATGGGTCTGAAGATGGAACAGAACAACCCCCGTTTATTCTTACAATATCTCATTCCAGTTTTGGAAAATTAAAAACAGAAAGTTAGACCAGAAAGTCTCCACTGTAATGCAATAAAATAGATCCATAGTTCAAGGCAGCAAAGTGAAATCACATCATAACAAAAAGATGCACAATGTTTTGGGGTTTTCTTTGCCTTTTGAAATGTGAATAGGTATTCAGATAAGATATGAAACAGCAGCTGACCACATATACCACAGGAGGTTAACGTTTAATGTACTTCCCAGTAAGGCATTCTATTCAACAATACAAGTGTGCTCCCAACATTGTTGCATTTATCTTCTCAGTGTTAAGCTTTGCATAAAACACATCTTCTTACTACCCCATTGCACAAGAAGAGGAAGCGACTGCACAGAGAAATTACATGTTTGCCTCCAGGCTCTCTAGAAACCTGCGACAAAAAAGGGTCATTAAATCACTTGCTGTGTTAAAAATTCAGCCCTGGGAATCATCTACAAGCCTTACATCCAGACATGCTTTTAATACAAAGTTGGGGTTTGTTATATCTTAGGTCTAGGGTCCTAAACTATGGTCTGAGGGTGCTGGTGGTCACGAAGATCATGCAAGTGGCCTTTAGGTGTTACAGAACCATGTCAGAAGTAGCATTCACCACCTGTCATAAAAATGCTGATCCCAAAGGTGCTTGGTGGTCCTCCAAGAAACTCTTCAGGAGATAAATTCATGTAGGCTTTTGGGTATGCATGCAACAAATGAAAAGCTAACTGAGGAACCTGTAAAGGACTCGGAGAGGCTGGTCTAGCAAAACATAGCCATAACTACAGTTCGCACAACTCCTGTTACAGCACAGCCGTGCCATCCGAACCACGCATTACAAGGAGCACAACAGAGAGGTCTGCCTGCCGTGACTGACAATCAATCATATGCAAAAAGAAAAGGCATCCGATCCTCCAGTAAACAAGAAGTTTCCAGCTGTGTCAGCAAAGTGGCCGGCTTGCTGTGCAGCGACGCGGTGGCACAGTGCAGAGCTGAGCCACAGGCAGTGGGAAAGGGAGGTGGCTGGGCTGGCAGCCACTGCCCACCACTGCCCTGACACCCCACTCCTGCTGCGTGCCCATGGCACAGTGCGCGGGGTGCCGAAAGGAGGGGGCTTACCTGCAGTGCAAGAGCAACGGTGAGAGAATTGCTGCACCTGCAGAGAAAATCATGCTCTCATAAAAGGCAGCCAGCTCTGCTGGCAGGCAGGGATACCAGGGGTTATAGAGAGGTCTCGCATTTCATTTGAAGTGTTTTCAGAGAACCAGCCAGGTGAGAAGGGATCAGCCCTTTGGCCGTCACCAAAGTGTGAACACGCAGCGCCTGAGCTGAAAACATCCTCTATGCTGTTCCCTCCCTAGCGTGCCCATGTTCCAAATCCTTTCTCATCTCTGGCGCAGACGCTAGCGACAGGATTACCAAAGGTGAGCAGTGCCGCAGGGCTGACAGATGCCGCAGGGCTGACAGGTCACTGTCATCCAGAGCCACGGGTGCAAAAATACAGGGATCAGCCAGGGGCGGGGGGGGAAGGAGCAACCAACTTTCAGCACAGCCACTTCCAAGACAGTGCAAATACAGCTGTGGGAGGAGGAGACATGCAGCAGCAATTGGGCTTCACAGAGTCCAAAAAGCAAAAGGTGAGCATGAGAAGGAAAAGGACAGGCTGTCCTAAAGACAAAATACAGCCACCGGTCAGTCCCCTTGCAATAAAGTGCCAGGGTTTGGGCAAGTTTTCCTCAGTGCTGGGTAGGTAAAACAAATTCCCCCGCCTGCGAGCACTACCTACCTCCCAGCTCAGCTCTGCTTCAGCCTCCTCCTCCTCCTCTTCCTCCTCCTCCTCGGCCAGCACCACACACTTTGGCAGGAGCGGTGCAGGAGCCCAGGACGGAGCAGCTTTCAGTGGCGTGGGGCAGCAGCTGCTGGCTCCAGGGGCTGCCGGGATGCACAGATGGTGGGAGCTGGAGGCTGGCATGGGGACAGCACGGGTTGCTTTTGGGCATCAAGGCTCCCCCTTCACTGAATAGTCAGATATAGTCCAGTTTTCTGGAAAGAGTGCCTCTGTATGTTTCAACATATGAGGGCCAATGTCTCCCTGACTGCTGCAGTGGTCAGCCAGCTTCTCTGCCTCTAATTGCGAGATGGGGTACTAGAGTGCCCATGGATTTCACATTACACCATTAAAATGGGTAAAATGCTCTATGCTGGAGCAATGCAGGAAGCACAGTGTGGATTCCCCAGTCCAGACAACTACACGTTAGGTGTTTCTTCCCCTTGCACAGTCTCTTGCCCTGTGCCCCATCTACCCCCCTTGGGGAGCCCTTCCATCTCTGCTGGAGGTGTCCCCCCCCCCAGACTCTGCCTCACTGGCCAGAGCACCCCCCCAGCCATGACAGAGGCACATCTAAGTCTTGCTCTCACCCAGGCCTCAGACCTCGGTCCTCCTCTCCCTGGAAGCCAGCACCAAGCCCCAGCATGCCAAAATGCCTGGAGGCAGGGGCTGCCATCGGATGGCAGGGACCAGCACAGGACATCAGGGGCAGCCACGAACAGAGGATGGCAAGGGGAGTCCAGGCTCCCCAAGAAGAGCAGCAGGAGGAGGGATACAGACAGCCTGTGCTGACGGCACCGGTCCTGGGGCTCACCAGCCCACAGCAAAAGGCAGCCGAGAGGTGCCTCTGCTGCATGCAGCCCTCCAGCGTGGGACATCTCTGTGGCGCAGGGTGACAGTCCAGTGAGTGCAGCTGTTCCCCTGCCAGCCCCTCATGGGTGGGAAGAGGGGGCTTCGTGTGCGCACAGCTGCTCGGCTGCCTTCGTTAGCATGGGTTCGGCAGAGGAGTCAAAGGGACCTTAGCTCCTCTTTTCTGTCATCCGGCGTAGCATGTCAACCCCAAACTGCAGACAATAGGCAAAGAACTGAGATGAACAGTGAACCTGGGTAAAGAAAGTGAAGCAGCAGGAGCAGAAGCGGTGAGGGGGGATCCAGGGAGGCCAGGACGGGGCAGGATGGGCAGTGCGGCACCAAGATGGTAACAGAAAGCAGGTGATGAGGATGAACGTCTTGCACCGTCCTCAGCCTTGGCCATGCTTGAGCTGATCTTTCTTTTTTTGTGCCCTGAGGTGCTCCAGTGCCTCTTCCTCATCTGCTGCGCTGCACTGACACCAGGAACCAAGCTCTGCTGCCAGTGCCACCAGCTGGGCACAGAGCTGGCCTGCTGCGACTAGCTGATGTTTACCTGCTGTAAACGAAGAACAGGATCTGGCCCCAAAGCATCTGGTTCCCCTTTGTGCAAAGCCTATTTGACTATGTGCCCCGGCTTCCGCTTTTGGTGTTGCTGCTGCGTAGCTGTCTGGCTCTACAGAGCTGGTCGCAGGACTCGCACGCACCTTCTGCTCTGCTGCCAGCTCTTGTCAGGTCCTTCTCGCACACCCTGGAATTGCTACTCCACGTCCTCCAGAAAAGAGGAGAAATCTTCCAAAACATGCGTGCTTTTTCCCATTGCCCTGTAGCTCTGCAAAGCTACGTAGGCAAAGTACTGTGAAGATCAGACCTCCCCATGAGTGGTGCCCAGCAGAAGACAAGGGACCTCAGCTAGGTCATGGTAACCAAGGATGTAATCAATCCTGGGAGCAAGCCAAACTCCTCCCGTATGCCTTGGCCCACGGTCTTTGTCTCCTGTCCTTGCATCTCACTCTCAGCCATTCATTCTGCAGTCATATTTTTGTGGCACCCTTAAGACATGCTCATTTCTCCAAGAAAACATTAAAAAATAAGCCAAGGTATCTCAGGAGGAGATAAATTAAGGATGTCTTTGCAAGATCTTTGCCTTCTGGGGACATTTTCAGCTTACGTCCCTATCCAGGATCCAGTTGCAGCCCCAAAGAACAGCAGGACGCGGGGGGCTCCAGCCCTGATCCCGTTTCCAGTGGCTCAAATTAACTGAGGAGGAAGAGATGGGACAGCATGCAAATTAGCCGGATTTGGAGCCAGCATCTGTCCTGAGGTCCTGACCCCAAAAACCACCCTACTGAATTACCCTGAATGTTCACCATGATGCACTAGTCTCCGATTGTCATCACAGGGCTGTTTGTTTGTGTTGCAGCACACAGTGCAACAAGGAGCAGAGGTTACAAAACAGCTTGTGGGAAGGAGAGGGACAGAGCTAAGTGTGGAAGGGAAGCCCTGGGAAGAGGAAGATGTCTTAAGGCCCAGATCATTCCTGCCCAGATTGTCCATGCCTGGTTTTATTTTTGTAAAATTAAGAATATGTGTTTTTGATCATCTTGATGGTTCCAATTCCACAGCAGGACTCCAGTTCACTCCTGTGTATTTCTCCTCCCTTTTCATTTTTTCCCTTGCAGCTCAGCAGGGTAGACCCAGAGGGGCAAATTTTGGCTGCTCCACTGACCAGAGTGGGGCTGCTGCACAAAGCACCAGGTGAAATGCTCCAGAGATCTTTCTTTCCGGCCTCATTTCATCTTCCCACCCCTGCTGCAGATCATTTACACCAACTTAGTCTGATGTGAGCAGAGGGCTCTTCGGGTGACTATATTCCTGAGACAAAGCTGCCAAGTGGAAACACAGGGGATTTGGAAGCCAGCATGTGGATGTGTTTTATCTACCCCAAAGGTGAGAGACTGACAGCCTCACTGATCTGATCCTTCTCCTTAACCCACATGCAGAACTGATTGCAACCCCAAGGGTTTTTAAAGGGCAGGTGATTCATACCTGAGGTTTCAACTTTGAGTTTCTCATTGGGAAACAGTGATCTGCTGAGGACAGCTTTTATTTTCCAATCCTCACCTCCTGCCAGCAGAGATTAAGGTGACCCTTCTGCCCTGTGCTCCCCAGCCTGGCCATTTTGGACTGGCAGGAGATCCTCCATAGAGTCACATTGCTCAATGGTGCACAAGCACCTTCTGCAGTCCTGGTCTGAGAGGTCTGGGCAAACTCCCAAATACCATCCAGAGCCTCAGTGGGACCAGCCAGGCTTCCATGACCCACCCTCCCCCAAAAAACCAACCCACCCCATAGGGAGCCATCCTAAAGGACAGGGGCTGGTCAGGTGTGTGAGCTCTGGGTGCAGCCGACCCTGTTCTCCATCACCAGCCCCACGTGCATGGCCTCACACATCCCAGGAGGGGCGCGGGAAGAGACCCCACTGCAGGCACTGGGCATGTTTCAGCCGAGCATCCCCCCACTCCGCTGTGGGACAGCCTGCCCCATCGCCTGGGCAGTCACCGAAGGCCAGAGGCAAGAAACCTCCACTGCCAAAAACTTGGGAAGAAAGATGAAAACAATGCTCCCAAATGTGATTACATCCTCACTTTGTTTAACTGCCCAGGCAGAAAAGGAGAGCAAAAAGGGATAAGTGAAATAGGGTTTGACAACAACCCATTGCTACAGTTACAGTCACACTCTGTCAGGTCCTCATGGTGTCCCCTAAACAGGGCATGAGTCCATTCTGCCATCTTTGGCACCTGGGGAAAATGGACGGGGCGGGGGAAATGGAGCAACAGTAATATTTCAGCTAATTCTGATGTTTGGTTTCATGATGACTTCACCAAAAGTGCAGGAAGCAAACAAAAATGTACCCGATCCAGGAACACGCAGTGACAATTTGACTCAGTTTCTAGAAAAGATGAGTAGGGCATTTTGTCTTCAAGCCAGCTTAAAAGCAGGTTTTAGAGAAACCTCTATACAAACGGTTACACTGAATCTGATCTAAATGTGGCTTATATTAATTTAGCTTACCTTGATGGGAGGAAGGCATGAAGCCAGTATATGCATATATATGTAGCCAAACTTAAACCGAGATTTCACTTGCATGGTTTTGTGGTGCTTTAACTAGATCAACTGGTAACTACCACCCGTTTTGTGTATGGTCAAAGCTTCATAACTTTTTTTTTTGGAGCAGTTCAAATTCCTGCCTCCAACCCCCTGTGCCAAAGAAACAAAGCAGGGTGCTCAGTGGTGGCTGGCAAAGCTGGGCGCTAATTTTAAACCCTTTCCTCACCCATTTAAGCTGTGCCACCTGACCTTTGCACAGCTGTATCAGAGATGAGAGCACATATTTCATCCCACCACGGCGTGAAGAACCTGCTCAAGGGTCGCCCACAACCAGCCTGGCACATACGATGCTCCATCCATTCTCCTCTGACGGGGCGTGAAAGCCCCCAAGAGCCCGACGGGCTAAAACCCCACCCAGAGACTTTGAACGAGAGCTGCAGAGGCTTCTTGGGGGGGGGGGGGTTTCTTCAAGGTGTGGCTTTATTTTTGGCTGCTGCCATTTTAGGAGTTTTTCAGGCTTGCCCATTCTCTGCCGCAGCTATACTGGGATTGAGAAGTTTGGTTTTAACTAGGAGAGGTCCCTGCTTCCCCAGGCTCAAAGCTTTCTCAGCCCTGAAGTGGAAATATACTCAAAACTTTAACAAACATGTTTTCTCCGAAGTGTTCCTTTGCCATTTGAGGTAGAAAGATACTAATAAAATCAGACTACATGCAGGAAAACCACTTCCCATCTCAATTAGTCATATTTCATTTGACAGATATCAGATCTCCATGTTCAGCTGCAGAGCACTTCAGGAAAACCAGAAGAGTCAAACCTGACATGTGCTGTGGATGCAGGCAGAATTTTTCCCTTCCTTTTGGCCTGTATTTAAATTTCTGAATTTTCTTAATAATATCATAAGGATATATATACAAGCCAGGGTGCAAACTTTGTCATTTTTCCTCTGCTATCACTAAAAACAAATAGACATTGCTCTTTCAGCAAAAACAAAGGAAAATTATACCCTGTTGCTCAGATACCTATAGGGACAGTCTCATAAAATCCTAGATGAAGGATTGAAACAAAAATACCTAAATTTCAAATAGTGCTTTTTCTGCATTACAGATTGAGATCTGAGACTCGGTTTTGTAACCAGAGGATCACAGAAAAGAAGACTTCATCAGTTCATCTAAGTTCTCCTCCACTTGAACTCCAGTTGACTGCAGCAGGGCTATTTACTTGTTAGAAATCTTGCTGCAGCCAAGGGACTGCCCTTATGTAGTAGATAAAGCCTTAACAACTGCAGCTCTGACAAAATCCCTTTTTGCCAGCTTCTGCACCCTTCCATCACCTGCCTCATGGGCATATTTAAGAACAATTGTCATTACTGTTAATGAGCACCGTGGATGCACCCGGGTGGAAGCCAAGGGCAAAGTACCAAGGGCGTCTTTGAGAAAGGGAGCTTCGAAACCCAAGTATCGCATTATCACATTAGGTGGTTTTTATCAGATGAAGTGTGAAAGTGGCTGTTGGTGGGGGAGCTGCGATGAAAAAACATGCTATCTTCTTATCTAAAATTCAAGCAAAACCATAATGCTTTTGTCCATCAGACTGAGCAGGTGGTGCCTCTCATTTCAGACTCCTCCTTTTTTGAAACAGTGCGAGTGAGTGGCTTTGGGAGGAGTTGCAGGTGGACAAGCAGGTGTTCCTCCAGCCTGGGGGCAAGCTGGGGGACTGGGGCATTGAGGCACAAGGGTGCATGACCCAATGGAGCAAGGGTGCCTTGCATCTCCCACGGAGCCAGGGAGGTCTTTGCCTGCTCGAAGAAGGGGGTTCTGCTCCAGTGGAGTGCCAGGTCTGGCCTGGGCAGGCGGAGGTGATGGGGCAGCTCCCAGCCTGAGTTGGTGGCATCTGCCACCGCACAGCTGCAGCCCTGCCCCACGCACCGCTGAGCCATTCCCAACAGCCTTTGGGAAGTCAGGGCCGGTGGGCAACACACATTTAGCAAAATAGCTTCAGCTGGAAAATAGAAAGAAAAAAAAAGAAGGGAAAATGTTATGAACAGTCAACGTGAGGTTTCAGCTTCTAAATGCAAAGCTTGCCAGCCTTTGTGTTCTGCCCTTTGTGGTTTTGCTTTAAAATGATGTTTGCGCTTTGAAAAATGAGAAAACCACCAGGTAATTAGAGTGCCCTTCTGCCTTCCCCCATGAAACATCTTGGTCCCAAACAGATGGGTGTTTTTCTTACTTTTTCACTAAGAACAAACCCCAAACGTTTTCATTTCAAGTGAACCTGAAAATACCCTGTTGCTGCCTCGGTTTTGGTCCAGCTTGACAAACTGATGCAGATGCAGATGCAGATGCAGATACAGCTGGTGCTTGGAGCCTCTCGCGCGCTTTCCAGGAGAGACTCCACTGCCTGGGGAAAACGGCAGGTCCCAGGGACCTCCCAGCCGGGCAGTTTGAAGGCAGCAGGGAGGAGGAGGCGATGCAGCAGCAAGACAGCCGGTCCCGGGCTGGTGTGATGGAGCTTCAGCCTGGATGGCCAGTCAAGTCCAGCAGGGACCCATCGAGGGCAACGGAGGGGAGCAGGGGAGTGGAGAGGGAGACAAAAGAAAGATCTTGTCCTAACACACCACCAGCACCAGCCCAGCAAACAGCATGAGGGGCCTGGACTCACCTACAGCCACATGCAAGACTTACTCAAATCTGACCCCCCAGCAGCTCTGCTGACCTGTGGCTGGTGTAGATGTGGATGTTACCTGCCTGATGAAGAGCAGATGCTCAGCTAAGCCTCCCTTTGGCTGTCTGCATCACTTGCAAGGCATTTCTGGGGCTTCTGGAGGGGAAGGCAGGGGTTAGCCCTGTTCAAGTGTGACACCTATTGCTGACCCGCACCCCTGCACCCAGCCCACACCCTGCTCTCCTCGGCAGAGCCAGGCAAGACATGCGAGGAGCTCTTCTCAAATCAGATGGTCCTCTTGCAAAAAACAGACAAATCTCTTGGCTCGCGAGCCTTTTTATTTTCTCCATCTCTACTCAAAGATTTAAAAAAATCGATAATGTCTATAAAGATGCAGAAAAACTTCCTTAAACAGGCGCACGCCTCACATCCTTAAGCTGGATGGAGAAGAGCGGTGCTGCTGCTGAAGGGCATGGGCAGGGTGGGTTGCCACCGGTCAGGATGGCTGTCAAAGCAGACACCCCAATAAGCTTTCTGGATCTTAGGGTGTCTCCTACACTATGCATGTGGTCTAAGGAATGGCATTACACCTGAAGTCCAGGGAAGCACAGTGCTACTGGCTCTTGCACTTCTTAATTTTACAGACTGATAAGTATATTTCTAATTCTATAGGCACTGCTTTCATCTTTTTTATGCTTTTTTTTTCTTTGTTCATTTCCACAGAATTACTTTTGACTTGTATATGATTTAAGTGACTCAGCTCCCTGATTTTTTTTTTTCCCAGCAGAAAGGCAGCAGAATATAAACATGATAAAAAAGGACAGTTTGCTAGCTGCTAGGAATCAGAAGGGGGTTGCTGAAGTCAGGAAAAATGCTACCAATTTACTTTAGCTGAGAAGCCCCTGGTAACTGCCTTTGAACGGAGGAGCTGCCCCAAAGTTCCTCCAAAAGCTGCAGTTAGTTACTGTCATGATCCATCCTTACTAATTCTTTCCCTATAGTCAAGGCTCAGTTTTGTATCCTGGCCAACATCTTCTATAGGCTGAGAAAAGCCTTTATCAGCCAGACTTCACCCGCAGCAATAGGTAGTATCTTTTGCTAGAACCAAAGACATTGGTGGGAAAAGAGACAATGTGGTGGACTGAGCTGAGCTGTTTGATATCTCAGTCACAGACGAGAGCTTGAAAGTGAAGGACTTGCTGAGGCTCACCTACAAGCAGGTAACCTCTCCAAGCATCTTGGGTTTTCATTCTATGATGGCTGGTCTTTAAAACCTCCTTCAGCAAACCTCACTTTGCTCACATCAACCACCTAGTGCTCCTGCCAGTTCTATACACCAAGGGCAGCAGCAGCTCGCAGTACAGCTCGGCAGAAGTCGGGCTTTTCAGTGGGGGAAATTCCGAAGTAAGGGAGAATTGCATTTTGTTTCAGGAAAAGAAGTGATAGTTTGTGACAAAAAAGAAGAAAACAGAAATTGCTCTGAAATAATGCAGGCTTCAATGCTGGCACCTTACATCTGTGGTGTGCGCTTCCAGCGAGCTCTGGCATCCAGAGCTGAACAGGGGGGCTGGTGGTGCAGGGTCCTGACCCCCTTTAGGGCAGAGTTACACAAGAACTGAAACGAAGCACAGAAGCAGTTCATAAAGTTTGCTTTACAAAGCAAACGCCTGCTCCATTTCGCGTGGCTATGACAGCACCGTGGTTTGGCTGCATCTTCCGAGAAGGAGAGGCTACCAAAGAGTCCTGGCCCCAAGTGCTTTGCATTGCACATATCCTTCACGCTCGGCTGCCTCGTGCCCCGCAAAGCAGCAGCCGCTGCAGGCACACCAGCTGGTTTTGCAAATGCACACTGGGTTCTGCGGGTGCTGCGCAGCCTTGCAAGTGCCTGCTGGAAGCAGGGGTGAAGGTTTGCTCTTTCCACTGCAGTCAGCTCGGCTTCTGGACAAGAGGTGCAGACAAGTACGGAGCTACAGCTGGTCACTTGGGGTGGTGCCTACACTCTGTAGCAAAATCCAAGAGATTTGTCTCTGAGTCTCAAAGCATTTGCAGGGGAACCTGAAAGCTTTGTGCTCCCCAGGGCTGGGACACCATGGGGCTGCTCCCTTGCACACAGACAGGGTATGTGGGATCGCATCCTGGCTTTTGAAGAATGGAAATGTATTTATTAATCCTGTGTCCTGTGCAGATCCTTCATGTCATTCATGGATAATTAGCCTGAATTCACTTCCACATTATCATCCACAAATGTATTTAAAATCTGTTTTAAGTAAGGAACAATTTGAAAAGGGAATGTGTACAAGGAGACTACTTTCTAGATTATTTGGCCTTTACGCAAGCCTGGAGACTCATGCTAACAGCTCCTAACTGCATTACTGCCTTCGGCTTCTTGCCTTTTGGTTTTCTGCCCTTTAATTTGGGGAAGGAGTTGGCCACACTTCCCCGCTCACAAATTTGATCTTCCTTGAGAGATGCAACATTGGTTGTTTAACATGGTTTGAGCGTAGTATCACTAAAGAAGACAAATATACCTCTGCCAGGTGAATTGAACAGGACAGATGGCCTGAATGACTGGAGCTACCTCAGAGTTGATGTAGTGCAGTCTAGGAGCTAGGGAGCACTTTTGGGGAAGAGCGTGACAACCCTTGTTGCATAAAGTATTGTCCGCCCTCACTGCACTTACCGCAAGATCTCACCAAAGGACAGATGGCTGGAGATGTTATGAAATATCTCAGGAACTGGAATATTAAGATTTTGTCTCGGTTCGCCCATGCTTCGCACACAGAGCCCCTGATGTTACCTCCTGCTGTGGAATGTGGGCTACAGCTGACTTTTTGCTAAAGAACAGCTTATCTGTGTGGACTTGCTGCTGCTGGCCACCTGCTTGCTCATACTTTGGCGTTGAAATATGGGCGCACAAACTGCATGGCACAGCAGATGGAAATGTGCAGGTGTCTTCTGCAAAGTGCCATGGCTGCACCGAGGTAAAGCGCTTTGAGCTGCCTCTTACAACAACAGCGAATGTTCAATATAAGGAAATGAGCAAAATGCTAGAGAAAAAGTTCTGGGAACGTGAAAGCAAGCCAGGTCTAGCAGGATCTTAACTGCTGGGTTCAGACCGAATGTTTCAGCCAGCTGTATTTCAGCCCAAACCTTTGAAAGGAACAGCTGTGCTCACAGGGGCAGCCAAGGGAAAGGATTTCTTCTCTGAAAAGCCTATTGAGAAGAAAGCATGCACTGAGTCTGTCTGCTGGGAGGTGGGTCTCACCCAGCAGCACGGACCAAGCACAGTCCAATGCCACCTGAACTGCAATCACCGGAGGATCAGCTCGAGAAGCCATTGCTGACACAGTCGTTCTTAGGAACTGAGGGAAAATATTTGAGGGGATGGGTTCCCCTCTTCAGATAAAGCTTTCGCAAACATGTCTTGCCCAGGCTGTGCCTCTGGCCTGCGAGCAGACATGCCACACCAGGAGGAAGTGCTGGGGTTTGGGGAAGTAGTGGCTAAACCAGCACAAGAGTGTTTTTGGTTGCGGTCAATTGTTTCTGGTGCAAGTTATTAATTGCTCCATGGTTAACGTAAACAGTGCTCTGAATGTAACCAGGGTTTGGTGGGGTTTTTTTTCATTAAATGCAATTTATTTTGCTTTGGCTCATCAGTGTATCCAACAAAGAGTTGGGAAACAGCAGCTGTTCTCTGGAAATGTCCTCGCACAAGGAAATTCCTCCAATGTTGTCTTCTGTAGAAAACATCATTTTAGTTATGAAAAGCTTTTCTTCCACCAGTCTGTTCTGATTTCCCAAAGTGTGACTGAGCCTTGGACTCTTCCCCCCCACCACCATTTGAGATGCCTTCAGATTATCAACCCGACTAAGCCTTGGGCCATTCTGCTCCCCTGTTCTCCTTTGCAATCCAGTTGTTTTAAAAGCTGTTCTGCACCTGAGCACCCTGCATTTCTCTCTTTTCTTTGACTCCAAATTTAACCCAAAGAACATCCCTGGCCTTTGGTACTCTCCAGAAACAGAGAGCCACCGGAGCAATGAGGATTTTTTGCTGTATATGATTTTCTGCAAGACTCAAAGGAAATGAGCGGTCAGTGGTGAGCAGAGTGGTTTCTGTTTTTTTTCTTTTATTGTTACATCTGGTTTTCTAGCATCACCCTCTTCACAGGCTGCAATGAGGAGTGGCAATTTTGGGGGGTCAGTAACTTGGTAAGGGGAGGGCAGCAGAGCAGCAGCAAGGTGTGCCCAGAAGCCCTGTACCTCCACGTCGGTGGCAGCGCTTCGGGTCCGCAGCTTCACCAGGTCTGTGCCAAAAGTTGCCTCGTCCAAACCACTGTCAGACCACAGAGCAGCTGCTGCCCTGAGAAAAAACAGGGACAATGTGGCAGCCAACAAAGTTAACCTGGTGATAAGCAAACGCCGTGTGGTGACTTGCCTGACGGTGAGCCGTCTTCTCCCTCTGGGCGTGGGAGGCTGCTTGTACGTCGGGTCTTAGTCTTCACAAGAGCTGCAGCATGTCCATTCAAGACAGCAGCTAGCAATTCAGGCTGGCAGAAGAGGCGCTGGAATTCTATAGAAAAATACAACCCTGTTCTTCAAGTTGTCCCTGAGCAATAAAAATGAGTTCATGAACTTCACGTGGAGGTGCGAGTTTTGCTAAGCTTTAGAGTGAAGACATGCAGTTATTTCTCCCAAAAGTGCAGTATGCTCCTTTGCCTTGATGGTTGTCTTTATTTTATGACTGTAAGAATTTGTGAGAGAATAGAATCTGCTTCTTGACACACACTTTACTTAACAGACTTCTTACACAGCTGTAAGATTGCTAATTAAATATATGGTGTGGTGTCTGGTAACGCCTTAAAGACAGCCCCATCTCGCAGTATATTGTTGGGAGGATACATGTACATCTACACACAGAGAGACAAGGGGTGCATGTGGCAACATTTTGTTGGCAGCAGAAACCTGCAGATACGTTCTGCATTAGTAATCAAAATAAGAAATGGATTTGCTTGGTTTCAACTGCCAACAAACCCAGCTACTAAGAACCAAAGTGATGATCTTTTCACAGCCAAATAATGGAGCATTTATATTCTCTGTGGAGCAGATGGGAAAATGATAAGTCATGTCACTGCTGTCTGGCCTGCAATAAATGTGCTGGTGTATGGTGCCTGGTAGGAGTGTTGCTATTAAGACAAATCAGAATTACATGTCAGATGCAGAGATTGATGCAATCTCTTTGTTTGCAAAAAAAAACATTTAAAATCTCACTTGTCTACACTGTAGAAACAAACTGACAATTTTCCCACTCAAAAAACATCAGAAAGCTCCAGTTTGCGGTTTCCTCCCAGACAGTTATTACCAGAAGAACTATTTCTTCTCATCCCCAGGGTGCTCACTTGCTCATCCCATCCTTGCACGAACTACCAGGAAAACCATGGCCAAACTCTGCCCGGCTGCAAGTGGGGAGTGATGCCCTCCTTTGCACCATCCAGCCAAATTAAGGGGCTGGATTGCTCCTTCCCCTTGCCCTTGGGGAGCATGGGGAATACCCACAGCTGCAACCACACTGGCTCAAAGCCTGTTGCGGGCAACCACAGGCTGGATGCCAACCACCTCCACTTCCAGGCAAGCCTCTTTGGCCAAAGTTGCTTCTGCCTGAGTGTAAATGCCAGATATTTCCCGCCCCACCAAAAAGGCCTCTGGAACAGAGGAAGCTACAGTGAAATGATGATAAAGGGCCCGGAGGGGGTGTTTACAGCTCTTGGGAAAGGAGAAGCTGGAGAGGGAGAGAACATCATAACCTCTTCCTCATTGTAAAACCAGACTTGGCTGCTAATTTTACCCCCATGGTGACTTTGGATGAGGAGGAGGGCTGCTGCTTCAGCAGCACTGTGGCAGCACTTCTAAAAAATACCATTCTTTGCATGGCAAGTCCCACAAACATTAATTCTGTGTGTCTATGTAGATACCACAAGCTGATCCTGCCTTGTCTGTAGTGGTACGTAGTATGTAAATTTGAACTCACGTATATCTTTCAGGAGTGGAGTCCAAGCTCTTAATCTGGGATGTTTCTGCTTCCCTAGACTGAGGTTATCACAGAGCTGATGGCCAGGACCGAGGGGCAGAGCTCGAGGGGGAACAGGAGACCACCAAGGAGCTTGGCTGACCACCTATGTCATACCTGCCTCGTGAAACCTGCAGGGCGTGGGTGGAAGCACTGCTCTCAGAAAATCGAACCAACTCAAAGAGCAGGTTTTGCTTTAAAACTCTTTAAAGAGTTTCATTGAGGGGCTGGGCTTCTCGGGGCTCTGTGATACTGAACTGGGCAGGGGAAGTCCTACTGACTTTTTGCTTTACCCATGGCCTGAAAGAGTTTGTTACCATGTGCAAAACTCCTCTAAGGCAGACAAAAAGTTGTTTCACCCAGCAGCACAGACCACACTGCCCGGAGTATGTCTGTGCTTTGGGCCAAGTCTACATCCTGGGCATGACTTCCAGGACTTTGCTGTGCATCTCCTATGTGTAACTCCAATGGTGTGCTCCAAGACTGATACCAGTCATAGTTAGCATAGGAGAAACATTATTTAACATGTTTTAACTTCCTTTAAATAAAGAAAGGCTGCTCCATAAACCTGTTTGAAAAACTGAAACCTCTTCCTGCCAAAAAAAGTCACATTTGGGATTTTTCTTCCTATCCCAAATTGGAACAAGAGATTGGTTAAGGAAGCAGATACCAGATAAATTCCAGTTTAGGGGAATAGATTCAACTGCTGTTGAATCTACCTGTGCTGTGTGGGTAGCCAAAGTGCAAACCAGCCTCCAAAGCCAGTTAGCTTTTTTTTCTACACACACACACACCCCCGCCCCGAGAAAACTGGAGAGCAAGCTGTGAAGCCCAGAGGCTTTAGCGGGGGTTTGAATAAAGTGAGTCAAATATGCTTTCGAGGTAGCAGCCATCAGTGCATGACTTATGGTAGGGGGGCTTCTCTCTACTATATTCCCCTGGTCCTTTCCAATTAAGGTGAGCTTAACCTTAGTTCGTCTGTGTAAATGCCAGGAATCTTCTCAAAAGGAGCTGTCTCAGCTGGTAGAACACCCAGTGAGGGGGGACGGGGCTCCTGTCAGTGCCCCCACTGATTGCAAAGGGAGCAGACAACTCCTCCCAGCCACTCTTTTGAATGCTCAGTTTAAAGAAGAAATAAACTGATGAACAATATGTATCTCCAGCTGACAGAGGAAGTCTAGCTAAATTTTCAAAGAAAAACAAAATTGAACTAGAGACTGCTAATAATAGCACTTCCCCATTTCTGTCTTAAAATCCCTTTTCCCATGATCCTCCAAGGCAAAGAACAGCACTGCTAGAAAATGATGGCTTCTGGAAAAGCAGTTGTTTCTGGCCAAGAGCGAAATGAATGTTGAATGCCTTGCTGAGTGCTCTTCACAAGGGAAGGGATGTAGGATGTGTTTTTCCTCTGTTCCTATTTGTCCTGACAACAGAAAATAAGGTAATTTCCATCTTTCAGCCAACTTCTGCTCTCACTTATACCATTATATACATACTGAAAAAAGTTGCACGTTTTGTATTTCATGTGTGACACTAACATGTTCTTAGCCTGTTGATTCAATTGCATCAATTTTTTATCTTCTTTGCATATGTCTTAACTGAAAGTCCATGCACAGCATTTCTCATCTGTAGGGTAGAATCATAGAATCATTTAGGTTGGAAAGGACCTACAAGATCATCAAGTCCAACCATCATCCCTGCCCACTAGACC
>JAVJGG010000009.1:9155944-9166566 GCA_035590195.1 Aviceda cuculoides
CCGCTCTTCCCCGCTGCTCCTGGGCCTCGGGAACCCCTCAGTTCGCCTCAATCTAGCGCTTAGCCGCCTACTCACCGTCGCCTCTGCTGGCCTCGCCGCTGACTGAATAGGCGAGTAGAAAGGGGGGCGGGGGGGGTGGGGTGTAAAATACAACAGAGAAAAAATACAGGTTCTGATACCAGGAGTTTTTTACCAAATCTGAAGGAAGAAGGAAAAGATCCGAGTGCCTTAGCTTCCCACAAGGCGCTCCTTCCCATCATTGACCTGACGGAGGGCTGACCAGCTGGTACAAACATATTATCAAAGCATATATTTAGTCCTGACCAGCCATCCAGGATGTCTGATGATTTCTAGGCTGGAGCCTCCCTCTGTAATTGCATGGAGCCTGCACCAGGTGACACGGCACGGCATGCTGCACCGTATAGATCAAGCCCACAGTGCAAAGCTATGTTTACCCTGAGGACAATGAGCCATCTCCGAGGGCAGGTCAGCAGCAAGACCCTCCATCGAGGTCTCACCTGCACTGGGAGCACTTGCCAGCAGCGTGAACAATGGTGGTGCCACACTTGCAGTGTCTGACACCGCAGCAAACAGGAGAGGAGCTGGATCGCACTATTTTGGATTCCTCAGTGGATGGGAGGTGAAGAGGAAAGCTGAGGACACCATCCTGGGAAAGGTGCGATGGCTGAAGGAGGAAGAGCAACAGCTGAGGTAAGCGGAGGCATTGCCTCCTCTCCGAGAGCGAGCGAGGGAGACGATGTGACCTGAGGAGGACAAGGCACCTGGAAGTCGGTGGGCGCTTGGACACTGAGGAGCTGAATGTGGTGGTGGATGCTGTGGTGCACCTTGGCCTCCCCAGGCTCCCTGGATGCCAAGGTGGTGAGCTCTTGGCAGCAGGGACTACGCCTCGCCATGTAGCTTTGTGCAGGCACGTCGGTGGCCCGCAAGTTTATCTGTCTGCAGACAGAGTGTCTTTCTCTGACTGCTCAAATGCCCGCTGTCCAGATTTATGACTCTGGTGGTGACACAGAGGGGGAAATTGAAGACAGACAAATGAACTTGTTTTGTGAGCTAGGGCATTAGCTGAGAGCTAATCTTGCAGCACTAAGAAGCAACCAAGAACAAGCTACTTCACAGAAGCATTTTTCTACTTTCTCTGGACATGCTGAGCACAAAATCAGAGGGAGGATACCTGGCCCCATGCAGCAATTCCTCTGGCTCCTCCCAGAGAGCAAGGCAGAGACTTTTGAGTCAGATGGGTAAGACACCACATCACAAGGAGATCTGGAGATGGAAACAGCAGGAGTTCCTGGCAGGGTTTCCAATCTCAGCTATGTGCCTGCCTTACTCAAGTGCTTGCACACTCAGCATCAGTGCTCTCAGGAGAAAATGGACACAGGAAAACAGAGACTGTTTGGACTGTAGAAACAATTTACCACCTGACCTATGAAGAAAATAGATGGGTTTATATACTTTTTTAGTTTGGGACGTGACTGTCATCTGACATAATCTCAAAATACGTTTGCAAAATGGCACTTTATGCTTTGCAAGCGCTGCTCAGCTCCTGACAGCAAGCAGGAGGGTGGGCAGTGCTCCATAGCAGGTGCCTGGGTCTCTAACCACTGCCTGCCCTTCAGCAGGGGTGTGAAAAGCAGAATAAGATGGCAGGGCTGAGGGACAGGACGTGTGCGGGTCAGAATAATTCCCAGTCAGAGGCAGGGATCGGGGCCGAGGTCTTTGCAAGAAGGTCCCTGTGTCAGGGGCCAGCAGCAGTTGTGGCAGAGGCGAGGAGCAGCCCAGCTGGCTGTGTAGCTGCTGGTGGGTGGGCAGTCCTGCCCAGGGGCTTGCTGGCACTGGGCTGCCAGCATGGGAGGAGAGCGTGAGTGGTGAAGGCAGTGGTCAGCACTGTCATCTCATTGGCCTGGTTTCAGTTGGGATAGAGTTAATTATCTTCCTAGTAGCTGGTATAGTGTTATGTTTTGGATTTAGTGTGAGAAGAATGTTGAAACACACTGATGTTTTCAGTTGTTGCTAAGTAATGTTTAGACTAAGTCAAGGATTTCTCAGCTTCTCATGCCCAGCCAGCAGGAAGGCTGGAGGGGCGCAAGAATTTGGGAGGGGACACAGCCAGGATAGCCGACCCAAACTGGCCAAAGGGGCATTCCATAGCATGTGACATCATGTTCAGTATATAAACTGGGGAGAGTTGGCCCGGGGGGTGCAGATCACTGCTTGGGAACCAACTAGGCATCAGTCAGCGAGTGGTGAGCAATTGGGTTGTGCATCACTTGTATATTCCAATCCTTTTATTATTATTATTGCCATTTTATTGTTATTATTATCATTATTAGTTTCTTCCTTTCTGTTCTGTTAAACTGTTCTTATCTCAACCCACGAGTTTTACCTTTTTTTCCCCAATTCTCTCCCCCATCCCACTGGGTGAGGGGGAAGTGTGTGAGCAGCTGTGTGGTGTTTACTTGCTGGCTGGAGCTAAACCACAACACTCATCCATGGAGAACTTTTACTCTTTGCAAAGAGGCCCCTCTGCTCCCTTGGGACAGCTGCTAAGGAGGAGCAGTACCTCCAACCGAAGCTGAAATGGGACACCATGGTGGTCAAGACCTCAGTCTAACCCGTGTATCGCTTAAGTGTCATCTGTACTGTCAAGTAAAAGCAGAGGGGATGGCTGCCTGGGCAGGGACTTGTCCTGCATGCCTGAAGATGGCAGCATGGTACAGACTAAGGGCTGCAAGCACAATTTCCAGTCAGGACTGTGACTGCTGATGAATGTGCCAGGGCCCCTTGCTGTCACAGTGCTGAATCCCACCAACCCTCACCTCCAAAACTGGGTGACCACATCTCAACGGATAGCTGGTCCCTGGCCTGTGCTCCCTGGCACGAGTTCCTGGTGTAGACATAATCCTCCCGATCGCCAAAGGCGGCGTGTCTTTTCCTGGCCATTGTGGTGCCTTCACTAACCCAAAAAAGGGCACAATTTTGGCCCGAGTCATGGAGTTTCTAGCAAATGTACTTCCAAAGAAATCAGTGGCAGGCTTGTCACTGGCTTCAGTCAAATCAGAATCCAAACACATTGCCTTCATCTGGGATAATGTAAATTAACTTCTAAATTAAGACCTCAAACCATTGGTTGGAGTCATTACCGATTTTTCTATACCTATTTTTTAGCTTAATTTCATAAAGAAATGAGGCTACTGAGACCATATATGTTCACCTGACTGTACGTTGTCTTCCAAGCCCCAGTAACTTTTGATACTGTTGGCCAATTTCAATCAGCCACCCAGTTGGGATTAAACTCCTACCTGCAGACAGGCAGAGGGCAGCACCCCCCAGAAGAGGGGTCCAATGTGAACTCTCTTCCTGTCCTGTCCTTGAGAATCGGCACGCGACAGATGCATGGAGCGCCCAACATGGGGATGCTTCCGCCACAGCTTGGAGATCTTCAGATGTCAAGCAACCTCAAGACGAAAATCTGTAAGAAACATGACTTTTCCCATTCTTAGTGCTTGTTGATACTGGTACTGCTCAGCTTTTTAAGTTTATACAGCGCTGAACCTTGGTGACAAAGAGTCATATATATGGTGAAGTGTTTTGGAATTTGATACCATTCCAGAAAACTTAAAAAATAGTAGCAGATCCAAAAGTCTTGGTACCTGAGATACTTACATTAAAACACAATGCACCCTCAACCTTCACGTAGTAGAAGCTTAACAATTAGCAGTTGTCAACAACCGTATTGGTTTAGAAACATCTTAGTTTCTGACTTCTTAAGTATTTAAGATCTTGATGTTGCTTTGAGGGTAAATCTTTAGTATCTACCTGTTCATGTTCTAATCATAAGAGGAAATGACTCCTTTCTGTCCCTAAAACAGAACAAATAAGGTAGTTTCACTGCTTCTTTTTGTCCCTTAAAACAGAAGCCCCCACAGCAGTTTAGTTATTGGGTTGATCTTCACAAAAATTTTGGTTTGCTTGTTGCGGTTCTTCAAAGTAGCTGCTGGAGAACAGTGCAAGGTTTGCACAGACAAATGGATGAAGACCATTATCCACTGGATTCAGATGATAATTACTCATATGAATATTCTTTTAATGAAAGCAATATCTGCGAAATGGGCGACTATTTTGTATTTTACACCCATCTCACTACTGTCCTCTACACTCTGGCATTTTTGCTTAGCCTGCTAGGAAACACTCTAGCGTTATGGATCCTATTCAAATATGAAAACCTTACATCTTTAACGAACATCTTCATCATGAATCTCTGTGTCTCAGATTTAGTCTTCTCCTGCATGCTGCCCATCTGGGCAGTGGACCAGTCCTTTGGGTGGATTTTTGGTGAGTTCCTTTGCAAAGCGGTGAATGCCGTTTTCTCCATCGGCTACTACAGCGGTGTTTTCTTTTTGACTCTCATGACTATCCTGCGGTACTTGTCTGTAGTGAATCCTCTTTCGACTTTGAGATCCCAAACGCAGTTCTGTGGTTTTCTGGTGAGCTTGGTTGTTTGGACTGGTAGTATATTAATTGTGGTTCCTGAGGTGATTCACACCACAGTGCAAGAAAACTTGGAAGGGGACAAGACCTGTGATTATGCTGACTGGAAATGGAAAAAGGTGGACATTTATCAGAGAAATGTACTCTTCCTGTTTTCCTTTGGGGTGATCGTATTCTGCTATGTCAAGATACTGCTAATCCTGCTTGGAGCAAGATCTCGCAGAAAGCACAGAACTGTGAAACTCATCCTTATTATTGTGGTGGCTTTTTTCCTGAGCTGGGCACCTTACAACATCCTTAGCTTTATGATTACTTTTCCACCACCTACCTGTCAGTATGAAAAAGACTCCAACCTTGCCTTTCACATCAGCCGTAAAATTGCTTTCTCCCACTGCTGCCTCAACCCTGTGCTCTATGTATTTGTTGGAGTCAAGTTCAAGAGGCATTTGTTACGTTTATGCAGTCAGTATTTACCCTGTGCCAATGGTCAAGTCTCCAGCCCCAGGATCTGCTCTCAAGGCAAATTCCACTACGAAGATGTGTCCATCTACTGAAGTGAGACCTAACTATTAGCACTAATCCTGGATGAACTTTCTGATTTTAAAAGCCATGGATAAACTCTAATTCTTAGAGGCACTTCCCTGAGAAAGACACACAAATTTACTCTTTGCAAACATACTGTGTGTGGAAAGTAATAGAAAAAATGTATTTGCAGTGGGATGGAGAGCTGAGACTGCTCAGAAATTACTCCATTGGCCTGTAAGTCTTATCTTTATGGGGTTTTGTGCAGTGAGATGGATTTTCTCTTATTTATAGTTTCTTTTGAAAAGCAAAAAAAATTTTGCTTTTTCCTTTGGGAGCTAAAACATCAGGTTTTAATGTAAATGGTGTTGCATGTTGCTTTCTTGCCTGACTTAAAGTACTTGGATTGTATATGGCAATGGAGACATATGTATTTCTGTAGCTTTTAATGCTTTACAGTGTTTATCAGTGCCAAACTCATTGGTTCCCTCTTTTGGAGGCTCTCTGGATTAACTGGCTTGACAATAGCTACAAGACCTCACAGTCTATGAAGTTCTCAGTGCAAACGTTCTTTTATCTGTTGGTAGACAAATATATATAAAACTAGCTTAGTGCAAAAGTAGTCTTTTGGGTCTGAAATGGAAAGTTTGGGAGAGCCCTAGAAGGAACACAAGCTGTTAAGCAGATACTTCACTAGGATATTAGTTTTTCTCCTGTTACTGCTCCTGCTGCAGGCACCTTCCAGTCTCTGAATATCCCTTCAGGTGGTTGCAGTGGATTGGCAGCCCATCTCCTGAGCAGCACCAGAGTCTATTTGCCTCTAAACGCTCTCTCCCTTATTTTCTCCTTTTGCCATGGTGCTGAGAAGAATTAAGCTTTCTAAAAAGGTTATAGTGCAAGAAAAAATGGCTTTTTTAATAGCAGGATAAAAATAGCTTGCTTTATTTGTAAAATTAATGTTTGGCCCTCCCTTTTTTTTTAAGGAAGCCAGAGCAGCAGGTTTTATCCTATTTACTTGGACGCTTGCTGCTTCACAACTTTTTAAAAACTGCTTTACAGAGATGTTTAAGTCTCTGCCTAAAACTTGATCATCAAAGTCAGCCATGTGTTTATTTTTTACGTGCTTCGCATCTGTCTAAATACCAGATATGCTCATATCTCTGAGGTGTGCAAGCATCTGGTCTAACTGGCTGCCTGGCCACACGCAAGTCTTTCATTTCATGCATGCATCTCATCTCCATGGGCAGGTGGGAAGTAAAGTGCAAATATTTGCACGAACCTAGCTTTGGAAATGTTGCTAAGAGGGCTAGCTGTGTTAAGTGCAGCAGTGTTTTTACATGGCCACTAAAACATGATTTCCCAACTAAAAGCAAGTTGAGGGAATTCAATTCAACAGCACACATTTCTGTAACAAAACCATTCACATTCTGATTACACCAATCAAACCTTGTGGCTTTTTTTCTCACAGGAACTGATATTCTTCTTCATGATAGCTTGGTGGGTTTTTTTTCCTTGGGCAGCATAACATGTAGTGCGTACTCCAGTGTAGCTGAATGACAAAGCCTCTGGAAACTAGAATATTTAATTTCCTAGCATCTGTATAGTAAGCCAAGGTAGCTTTGCAGTGGCACCAAGAAATGGTTTGGCAATGTTTCTAAGCAACAGTTTGACTTTTGGGGCAGCCATCTTAAAATGTCTGTGTTGTTTCTGCACTATTTTGTTTGATCTCTAAAGATCATCTGGAGCAGACAACAGATTCTTCTCAGCTGCTGTGTAGTTTATAAAAAGCAGAAACTCAGACATGCCCATAGTTTGATATCCTATTTCTGATCGTATCCAGAAGCAAGAATACCTAGGGAAAAGCATAAGACTGGGGCAAACACATATGACATATCCAAATAGTCTTCCTAGGGTTTGCCCATAGTTTCTAGATTGTGCTTCAGTTTAGCTGCCAGAACAAAGTGATCATATCTTGTCTCTTATCATCAGATGCTCCTTTCTGAACAAGTCAGTCCTGGCATCCTATGACTACAGTTATTGCCTAAAACTTAAAAAAATCATCAAGGTTATTTATTAATCTCAGTGGGAACTCACTTGTGTGACAGTGACAGACAAACCATGGAAAGGTAGAAGTTGTCATTTGTCTGGTTGTGGAGACCAGCCTTTGGCTCTTGTCTCCTGATAAGAGACATTTTAAATGAATGTGGTTGCTTTTATGTGCTTCAAGACACTTTGGACTGGGGACTCAATACCATCAATTATGAAGAGACAACCTACTGAAGCGCAAATGAGTCCAAATTCTTCTTCTTCTGTTCTAGTAAGCCAGGACCACTTCACAGGCACCAGCAAATCTCTACAAGAGGAAAATGCTGTAACAATGAGTAAAAGAAGGTCTCACGTACATCATTTCAATGAACTGTCATTCAACTCATTGTCCTACACTACCCTGAAATCTTTACTGTCCATACATTTTACATTTATCTAAAAAAAGTCAGGAAATATAACAAAAGTGTAAGATATTGAAATGGTCCTGCTCTGTCCAGTTTTTAACAAGTTATTTGTATCTGTTCGTAGCTTGAGCATATTTTGTTATAGTATATCTAAGCATGTAAAGGTAATGCTTAATGTTACCCAGTTGTACTGCTGCCCACCATAACCAAAGTAATTCAGCATGTGGAGATTTCCCCACCTGATATAATGAAGTGGTACTAATAAACATTCAGAAATTCAGTGGAATAGTACACTGTGACTATTGTTCTCCGCCTTTGATAACCACCTGTTAAGGTGTTTTCAATTGAAGAAGTAATTGTGAATTTTCACAGACTAATTTAGCTTGGAAGAGACTTCTGGAGGTCATCCGCACCTCCACCCTGCTCACAGAAGTTCTATCTTCCCAGTTCAACAAGGTTGCTCAGGGCCTTGTCTTGTCAAACTCTGAAAATCTCCAAGAACAGGGACTGCATAACTCCCTACTCCAAAACTTGACAACTCTCCTGGTGGCCTTTTTTCCTTCTATGTGGGCAAAATTTCTTTTGCTGCAACCTGGTGATGTTGCCTCTTCCTTGCCTTCTCTATGTCCTCGCATGACATAATGGAATAGAGCCATCAGATCTCCCCTAAGCTTTGTTTTTTCCTGGGGCTAAGCAAACCCCAGCCAATCTAATCTCATATGTCACGTGCTCCAACTCTGTAACCATCGTGGTGGTCCTCCATTGGGCTCACTTCTGTCAGTCAACCCATCTCTTGTATCGGGGGCCCTGAAACTGGATATGCTACTGCAGATGTGACCACATGAATTTCAGGTAGAGGGGAATAAAGGTTTCCCTCAACCTGATGGCAATGCAGGCCCACACACAGTTAGTCTTCATTGCTGCAAGGGCACATGACTGAGTTGTGTTTAACTTGTTGTCCACTTGAATCCCCAGATCTTTTCCAGCAAAGCTGACCTCCAGCCAGGTGACCCCCAGCCCACACTCTTGCAGGGGGTTAGGCCATCCCAGGCGCAGGACTTTGCCTTTGCCACTGTTGAACTTCCACGGCTCCTGTCAGCTCATTCTTCAAGCTTGCTGATGTCTCCTTGCATGGCAGCCCAACTCGATGTGTATCAGCTGCTCCCTCTTACTTGGTTTCATGCATGAGCTTGCTGAAGGTGCACCCTGTCCCACCATCCAGGTTGTTAATGAAGATGTTGAAGAGTAACAGCCTCAGTATTGACCCTCAAAGCATGCCACTCACAACCAGCCACTCATTAAGACTTCAAACCCTTGACCACTACCCTTTGAGCCTGATGGTCTGGTCAGTTTTTCATCCACTTTGTAGCCCACCCATTCAATCTATATCTCCTCAGTCTGGCTACAAGGATGCTGTGGGGGACTTTTTGTCAAAGGCCTTGCAGAAGTGAAGGTAAATGATATGCACAGCTTTCCCCTCATCCCCAGAGCCAGTCATCTCATTGTAGAAGACACTAGAGTTGGTCAGGCACTATTTTTTCTTGGTAAATCTGTGCTGGCTGTTCCCAAACATTTTTGTCCCTGCATCTGTCTGGTAATGGCCTCCAGGAGGATTTGCTCCACCATCTTCCAGGGCACAGGGGTGAGAATGACCCACCTATAGTTCCCTGGATTGTCCTTCTTGCCTTTTTTTGAAAATGAGCATGACCTTTGCCTTTTTCAAACCATCAGGGACCTCCCCTGACCACCATGGCCTTTAGAGGCAATAGACAGTACCTTGCAGTGATATTGGGCAATGCCCTCAGCACCATCACATGCACCCTGCCCAGTCCCACAGACAACTGTATGTCCAGTCTCCTTAAGTAGTCCCAAAGCAACTCTCCTCTGCCGCGGGTAGTACCCTACCCCTCTCTCCAAACTCTGCTACTAGGCACAGAGACCTGTAAGGCACTTGGAGCTATATCCATTGTCAAGAGGAAATATGTTGGTGTAGCTGCCATCTTTGTTTATATGCATATGTTATTAAATATCTATATTGCTAAAGCCACACGATATGCTCCATGCAGGTCTGGGGATGGGCAGCCTGTGCATGTCTTTCCTTCTGGGAGCTCCAGATGCTTGTAAAATACAGACTGCTCTGGGTAAAACATAATGCTCAGGGGACCTTGAATCTTTAATTTCACTCAATCAATCAACTATTATGTGCTCTAAGCAAATACAGAACTGAGAGAAAGAAGTTCGTGAAGTGAAAAAGGAGAAATTAATTGCTTTTGGAAACCACAGGCTATCTGGGGGAGGGGAGCAGGGTCAGATTGAGTGGTCGCAGTACTGCAACTGTAGTACAATGCCAGTGGTGCCTTTAGATAGGATGGTACCTCTAACCCTAATTGCAAGATACAGTTAAATGGACATACTCTTGCTGCTCTAATTAAGTCCATATTAAGTTCCACCCAGTGGGAATGGGAGAACAATGGCTTGTCCCACAAGCAACTTGGCTGGATTGGGCCCTTCTCACTATCTGTCTTTTCAGCAGGTCAACACAAAACTGACCATCACTGCTATAGCCTGTCAGAGCTCCCATGAATTCTATTTTATCTTCTCCTTACAGTTACCCAGCAGTTTAAAATGCTCTTCCTCATCCAGTGTTTAAATAGGAAGGCCGTCTGTTAAATGGAGAGAGATCTGACTGATATTTGCTGTACTGATTAGATGCCTACATGTTCTTCAGGAAGCAATACTAAAGCAAGCATAAAAATTAGAAAGGAAAACAATGCGAGAGTTAGCTGTCAGTCAAAATGAGAACAGACAGTAAGAAGCACCAGTAAAGATGACCTATGAAGACCAGTTGTATATCATCACAAAGGAGGGACAAACACAACAGTGCTTCACTTACCAGCATAGAGCTGTTCTTGAGACGAACATCTCAAGGATACAGAGGATACAGGGAAAATGGAGACAGACTCTTCTCAGAGTTGCACAGCAATGGACACGAACTGGAACATATTTCAGTTAGGTGTAAGCATTTGGTTTTTTACAAGGGTAGTCAAATACTGTGTCCTGGTTCCAGCTGGGATAGAGTTGTCTTCCTAGTAGCTGGTACAGTGCTGTGTTTTGAGTTCAGTATGCGAAGAATGTTGATAA
>JAVJGG010000009.1:9177685-9201418 GCA_035590195.1 Aviceda cuculoides
TCACTTCTTGGAATGGAACCAAGCTTTAAAACTCCAAGTGGAAACCTTAACTGACATTCAGGCTGTGCCAGCCTTTTGTTTTTAATCATCCTATTTAATGTAGTCCAGTGTGCATTTTTATCAGTCACATACCTTTATTTGCAGTGTTAAAGCACAAAGGATTGAGTTGCCCAGTAAAAGCATGTATGCGTGCATGACAGTCACACTCTCTTTTTTGCAGTTTGCCTCAGACCCTTGTTTCTAGCAAACAGTTCTTTAGCTTTATGGATGTGTAGCTTTATGTATCGGCATGGTACAAAATGAGAAAAGCTCGCAGCACAGCTGCAGTAAATTCTACTGGGACTCTGTTTCCTGCAACAACACAGTACAAAGTACTTTTTCCAGACAATTAGTGGAATGAAATTGTTTAAATCAGTGGTGTTACAGTCCTGAGTGGTAGAGACTTCCTTTTCCCAGTTCTTCCTTCATCTTTGCCATGAGGTTTGTGGTCAGTGTGTCATTGTAGCCAACTGTATGACCAGGTAGGTCATTTATTCCACATGCTTTCGAAAAGTGTGCATTGCAGTTATCAGTCAGTATCTGCTTTTATGGGACAAATCATGTTCACATTAGACAAGGGAATAACACAGTTAAAATTGTTGTCACCCATGAATGTAGGATTTGGCGCAGTATCCTCACTTGCCTGTTTTGCTTCATATAGAGTATTATAACAGGTATAGAATTGTGGGCACTAAATAATTAAAGGTCTTGTTATACCAGTTGGGTGCCATGTGATGAAGTGCCCTTGTTTGGAATGGCTAGACCAGAGTAGTTACGTTAACATGAACTATTTCTGTAAGCAGTTGAGAGTGGTGGTTTCCAATGAATTTATCTTGCAGATCCAGTTTACTTTTTAACTGAATTGCCCAAAGTCTTCAGTGTGAGCTCTGCTCTTAGTGTGTGCTGAAAATGCACTTGGGTGGGGAGTGAATTCTCTGATACTAGACTATAGCAGAGGTCTCACTGCAGCCTTTTTATCAATGTATCACTCTGCTTGTGGACTTCCTCACAGCCTCCTGTTCTGAGTGTACATGGAGGAATGTAATATTTTGAAGACCTTCTGTCAAGATGGGCCAAAATTGACCAATGAGTTAAAAAAAAATATGTAACTGCTGGAGATACAGACATGCCTACAGTAACACAAAGAGGAATTTTATGAAATCAGATTAAAAGTAGGTCATTGTAGCTACCCCACTAACCAAGTTAATGAGTCATTAAATTTTCTTTACTGTTTTGTATATGTCACACTCCCCTTCAGGTAAATCTTTTCTTTTCCTGTAAGTGGGTTGTTTCCTTTGCTTCTTTCTTTAATCTCCAGGATATCCTCCTCTGTAAAGAAGATTGTCACCTCCACACTAGTACTTATGCCAGCAGGAGAAGGAGCAGCCACCTTCAGACATCAGCAGGCACGGCCCAAGAGTGCAAGGAGGCATTGATGACATGCCCTGTCTTGCCGTCTCTGCTGTACTTTGTGCCAGGTCCTTAGTGTAACTGCACTGATGTCATTGCAGCTCTGCAGTGTTGTGCAAGTTAGTGCTGTCGGCCTTAGTCAAACGCTATTATATAAGAAGTAGTGATGCATCATCTAAAAAGCTTTTGACCCAAAGCAGGTCACTTGTGCCTGACACATGTATAATGCTGTTCTCACATAGCAGATATTTACAGGCATCCATAGTAGGATAGTAAATACTGGAGGAACAGGGTTGTGCTCTAAACAATCCTGGGCAGAATGGTCTGTGATCAGGAAGGACTAGATCAGGTGTTTACAGAAGCTCTTCCTATTTTGAAACCTTGGGAAGCCATTTAAGGTACGTTGTCGGCTTTCTTTGCCATAGGAGGTGAGAGCTCTACACCTTTCTGTGGGATGGACTGTGTTTTCTAAGAACATCTCTGGAAGGGCCATGGAGGAGAGAAGTACCTTTCTCCCCATATCGCAGAGGAGAAGGCAGGTATAAAAAGTTTCAGCACATTCTCCTTGTGCAATAGTCCAGGTCAAGAGATCTCTTCGCCTCTTGGAAGAATACGGAGTAAATGCATGTCTTATGGGTGGGAGCGGATGCAAGGAAGGGGGAAGCTGTGAGACCTTGCTCCCTGTACTGAGGAGGAAAGGCGTGACTGGGAGCACAGCGAGAAGAGGAGCGGGCTGTGCAGCTACATGCCTACAGCTGAGCTGGGGGCTCTGTTCAGGGTTCCTGCATTCTGCCTAGAAGATCCCGACAGGAATAAAGATGCATGTCTTGGGCATGCTTTGGCACAACAGGATCAACCTGTTGGGAACATGCTGTCCTCGCTTGCACACTATGGCTGAACTGTTGTGCACGCAGTAGTCATTTATCTGTGACTTCTGGGCAAATGCAGTAACTTAAGCAGTGCTAGTGGGGCTGGGGCAACTCTAAACTGCCTTTATCCTCCCCCAGTAAGTATCTGCTTGGGCAGTCTGCCAGGAATTAGCGCTTGACAAGGTCCTGTGCTGTGCCTGTCTGCTGTAGAATGCCTCATGTCCTGCTCCCCGCTGGCTGTTGCAAAATAAGGGCTCAACTTCCAACTGCCTTCTCTTCCAGGCTCTCTGTACATGCCTGCAGTTGGCCTGTTCACTGTTTTCCTAGCATGCCTCTCACATAGTCTTTGTGCCTCTGGAGCCTTGAACTGGATCTTGTTCCGGCCTTTCGGAAGGACAGGCGGGATCCCCTTGTTGGTCCTTGCTCTTTTCCCTGTTTCTGTGAGGAAGAGCATTTTGTTTGTCCACATGTTTTGGTTTTCCATTGCCTACATTTCACAGTCTTCTCACTTAAGCTCCTTTCTGTGACAGTTGCCAAACTGAACAGATATGGCTGATATTACTGTGCGTGCTTAGAAAAGGAAACATTGACTCACTGGGTTTGTTATTCTTGCTTTTTTTTGTTGGTACCCAAACTCAGCAAGTTGCCAGGAAGTGTGATAATTTATATGATCACTCAGTAGAATCAAGATAGGAATCTTGGGTATGTAATATTGTTGATTTTAGGGTAAAAAAAAGCGTGTTTGGCCGCTCTATGCTCTGCTGGCCTTCTCTCCCTGAAGCAGCACAGTTGTAGTGGGGATTTGGCAGGCCATGGCCCTTCCCCAGACAGCACATGGTCCATGTGACAGTTGTGTCATAACATAATGACTACCATCAAAATACGGAAGTGGAAACTAGCAGGTAACAAAACACAGGTATTAATAGAAACATACTAGTAAGCCTAGTTTCAGAGTTTTCTTTATACCTAACATGTTTCTGTCTCTATGGCTTTGTTAAGGTTTGCTTTGTTTCAAAAAAAAGAATACGGGATCGCATCAGGACCATTTCCAAATAATACCTCAATACATAGGGTAGAAGGAGGGTCCATCCGATTCATTCAGACACCTACTTCAGCCATGCCAATTTAGTTATTTTGGGAGTGAAAGAAAAGAGAAAGGAGATATAATAATTTGACCTAACCACATTTGTATTTCAAAAGTTTTTAAGATTTTAATTACAACTTAATTCCATTCTAGTTCAGCTTGAATGATAACAAAAGCACAGAAGTGTAACGGCAGATTTTCTAAAGATTTGATACTTTGGGTGTTGTGCTTGCTTAAAAAGTTGGTTGTACCATTGCAGGCAGAATTCAAGTTTCCTATGCAGTTTTTATGTGGCTTATTTTGAACCATTATTTCCAGGTTAGTGCTTCAAAGTTTGAATCCCCAGGCATGGTTGTTTTAGTAAAGTGTTTGAGGCTTTTAATTAATTTTAATTAAGGAAAGATCTTCTATGAGTTCTAGGTATAACTCACTCACTTGTCACTGTTCTAAGCAAGGGAGGTAGTGCAAAGTATATTTATCCAGCCAGGGATGCTGTAACAGAGCTTAAAATAAAGTGGTGTCCTCTTACATGTGTTAGGAACAGTGGGTTCTGAGGAGGGAATGAGAGATGTTTCTTGTGCTAAAACCAGACTCCAGTACTAAATCTTTCAGTAGCTCTTATGAGTTAAAAATATGCTTCAATGCCAGAGAATCAAACATGCATCATTTTTTTGAGTCCTTGGCCCATGCCTAGTCCATGTCTTGAAAGTCTCCCTGAGGTGGAAAAGTCATCGTATCTTTTTATTCTGCAGCCTGTAGGGAAGATCTGGCAGAGGGTTTTGGGAGGGAAAGTCCCGTGTCATCAGAACCTCCCTCAGGATCACAAGAGGAGTTGCATGACATGCCAGCCTGAGCTGGGCTATAAGACTAACTGTGTTGTAACTCCAGTGAGAGAAAATTGCTCTCTGAGGTTTGCTCAGTAGTTTTGAAAGATGTAACTGAAAAAATAACTGAAATGGAAGGGGAAATCTAGAAGGAAATACAGAGGAGGTTCCTGGAAAAGAGTTGGCCTTATGGGAATTTGTTACTAAGCAGGATCTAAAATGTCAAAGCGCTTCTCTTCTGCTCATTTGAGATGATAAAGACTTTCATTTTCTTTTTTACTTTTACAGAATTGCAGGTGTCACAGAGAAGAATAATCTTAGTCAGCCCAATTGTCATCAAGGATATGAGCTCTGTGGTTTTTATCTAGATGGATGAAAAAGTTAGCCCAGAAGAGGAGCTCCTTTGGTTTTCAAGATGGCAGCAACTAGCGGTGAAAGCCAGCTGCAGCGGATTATCAGAGACTTGCAAGGTACAGTGCCATGCTGACAGATTCATTCCATAGGCTGGACTGCATCCTCCATGTTTTAGATAACAGAGAGTAGGAGTTGTGTTTTCAGTTGCGTAACACTTTTGTGCAGCAATTGTAGCAGCATAGTTCAAGGTATGTGATGTGCTCAATAGAGATATGAATGATGTTTTTTGAGAGATGTGCTGTACCTTCTGCAGGATCCTAAATTCTTAAATCTTGCAAATATAAACATACAAGATGAGAAATAAGTTTTACAGTTTTAAAAAAAAGTGTATGTGGGGCGTGCGTTGTGAGCTAGGACTTCGTTGGTATGAATAGAGCTATGCTGTTACAAGACTTCATGTGAGATAAGGAGAAGGCCTGATTTTTTAGACCCTCCCTTGATAGGGAGCTGTTGTGGAGTTGCTGCTAATATGGGAAGGGAAAAAAAACAGGAGGCCAAACCAAACTGGGAATGGAGACTCGGAGGAAGAGTGCTGGAGAATTGGATCTGCTGTTCTTGCTTCAGTAGAACATGCTTTCTGTGCACCAAGGACAAGTTAGTCCTTCACTAACAGGAGCCAGCCTCATTTTCCACAGCTCTGTTGCATGCAGAATTGGCAGCAGAATCATAACTGTTTTCCTGCTCTGTCTTTGTCCTGGTCAGCTGCCTATACGAAGATCCAGATATTTTTTCTTTTCATTTTGATTAAATATAAGGTATGATATCCACCAAAGCTGGATATCTAGATTTTCCTGTAACATAAAAAAGGAGATCTATGTGCCCGCTAACAAGTAGAGATTTTAATTTGCAAAGGGGATCTAGTGGGTCTAGGAGCTAAGGCTCACTTAGGCACCTGAAATAAGTACAAAACCAAGTGGAAAGCAAGCTCAAAATCAGTAATTTTTGATGCTGGGAAGTACACCCTTTCGGGGCCAGAGCATCAAGAGAGACAACAGGGTTTGCTTTGAGATTTCCTCACCCACTATGGGTATAGGTTTTAGGGAAGAGGAATTGCTGTATGCTTATTTTTATGTAAATTATTTTTCCCATTTGTATTTGTAACCAGCACAAGCTGAACCTTCCTGAATAAAGCATGGAGAAGATAAATGTGCTGACTGAACAACTGTTCTCGTGTTACTGATCCCCTTTAGCAGATTCCATGCTTTGTCCTTTTTATCAAAATTCTGTTTGTTCTGTGGCAATACCTTAATGTGCACATGAGACAGCAAAAAGTTATTTCTCTTTCCTCTGCTGAAGAACCAGTTAGCAATTGTCTGTTACCAGTTTTTCCTAAGTGTTAGAAGGAGGTTTTGCTCTTTTTAAGGTAAGGAGAAGAAATAGTCTGTACAACAGATTGACATGACTTGAGCTCTATTTTTTTTATAGGTGGTCTTAAACTGCAAGCATATCAATAAGTTTTGCACTGTCATTAAGTCATTTTGACTGAAAGAAACTGAATACACATGCATAATGTCCAGGCAGAAAACCCACTTTAGTTGTTTATGGATTCAGTGCTATATATCTGTTGCATTAGTTAACCATTTTGGTGTCTTGTTTTAAAGATGCTGTGACTGAATTAAGTAAAGAATTTAAAGAAGGAGGGGAACCGATCACAGATGACAGTGTCAACTTGCAAAAATTCTCGTACAAGCTTGAGTATCTTCTACAGGTAAAAAAGTGATGTGTGTCATTTATAATCCACCATCAAAGTTAAGCCTTGTTCTCTTTTATAGCCTCTTCAGTATGTGGGGTTTAACTGAAATAATCATAAATATCCAATGAAGTCTCTCTCTTTTTTTTTTTTTTTTGGCAGTAAGCGGACTGAAATGTGTGCTGCTTATTGTACTTATTTCAAGTGAAAGTAAATAAATGTAATCAAAAGCCAGTGCTGGCAGTTTGATTGAAGAATGTAAGGCATTTTTTTATTGAATTGAAAGATCTGAGCTTGATTTTAAAGATATATCCTGCTAAATTATCTTGGAAAAACTGTTGTAATGGTTTACAACATTTTAATACAAAATAAATACTAGTAAGCTGTTCATGGTGCAAATATAGTGGTGTGAGTAATTTACCGAATTTTTAGCAATTTCACTTTGGAAATTAATTTTTATTATATGGAAGGCTTAATGCAACAGGCTGGTTTTTAATCTGGATTTCTGCTTTTTGTTCATCCTCAAAATTTAAGTAAAAGGGGACACTGCTGGGCAAACTGAAATTCAGTTTGTGTAGTCTTGTGTCTACACATACTGTAATCATGTCACTGATTGCAACAAAGACATGCTACTCTGGCCTTAATCTAGGCAAGGGAGTTTTAATTGTGTTGCAGAGGCTTCAGCAGAAGCTAAAGAATCCTTTGGAGTTTGAATGGTCCAAGCTGCAGTCCATACCCTGGCTGCATTGCTGCTTTGAATGTGGTTTAGCTAGAGCAGGTTTTTCTGGTACGTACATGTGTGCTATTGCCACACTTGATTGCAGGTCTCTCAGTAATTGGTTGTTAGTGCGTTGCTCTTGAACAGCTGCTGAATCTGCTGCAAATCTTTGTTTCAGCAGTTTGGAATGAATGTCTGTATTTTAACTAGACCCAGAACATTATTATCCCCAGAACATTATTATCTGTTATGTCTGTAAAGTAGCTTTTGTAACTGCTGGATTGCATTAGTGCAGTACAGTGTCTCTTTCCTTTGTGAATACATTGGCTTAAACTAAGAGGAGTCATGAATGCACATGTTGCTGGGAGAAGAACAGAATTCCAAGTAGCTATATATAAGTATATTTAAGTTTTGCTCATTGCATTTTGTTTTCCTTGTTTAAGTTTGACCAGAAAGAAAAAAACACATTGCTGGGGAACAGAAAAGACTACTGGGATTATTTCTGCGACTGTCTGGCAAAAGTCAAAGGAGCTAATGATGGAATCCGCTTTGTCAAGTCTATTATGGAAGTAAGTATATCAGTTAAGCATCGTAATATGTGGTTTATGTTTCGGTATGTCTTTTCAGAGAGCAGTAGAAACCAAAAGAATATAGACTGCTTTTAACATATGGCAAAAAAAAGTTGGTAATTTTTATTTTTAATTCTCATGTAAAGTATAAAAATGCAAGGTTACTCTTTTTACTAGGGCACTAGATTATATAGAATTAGACAGCCTGACTCTTACTTAATTTGAAGACTATTTACACAAGTGAATGATCCTGTTTGTCTCTGGTTGTGCCCTGCCTTTTCATAAACTTAGTGCCATTTTCTCTAAAAACGAATGAAAAATTAAGTCAAGGGTAGAGCCTACCATGTTTAGCACAGCTTACAGCAGGACTTGGCTCAAAGTGTAAGAGGAAAGATTCACCATATCTGACATTTCTTAATACTTTTTCAACAGGTCAGTAGAGTTGAGGAGGACTGACTGAGAGCAGCATTTCATCTTCTGTCTCAACTTTGTTCCTCCACATTAAAATGCATGATGTAATGGCTCAGGATGGTTGTCATTATTCCCTCGGCTAAGCTGTCATGAACAGGACAAAAAGCTTTATTTTTATTAGATGTAGTAATAAAACCTTAATCTTGTAACAGCCATGTTATGTCTTCAGCTCAGTGAGTGGGTGAAATGAGTGCTTTGAGAAGCTTTCTGTGCTGATCCTGTCTGAGTCTTTAGAATCATTTGAAGAAGAGCTTCCCTTGTGGGTAAAAGAGGTGGTGGTGCCAGCTGGCATTGTCCTGATGCTCAGCTCTGTTTATCTGTGAGCAGTGCTAAGTTGTATTGGCAAGTTACTACTTACAGCAGATTTCCCTATTCTGTTAGCAATTCCTCCACAGCAGCTCTAGGTAATGTTTTGAGCCATCTGAAAGACAGCCAAGATACTCTAGCAGAGGCAGGCTCTGTGTTCTCTACCTCACTTTCTTCTCTCAGCAGCTTAGGCAATATTGAATTGTGCTGTTCCAAGATGAACAAGCCAAAGAAGGGCTCCAGTCTGTTTTACCACTAGGAAGGGAAACGGGAGAGCCGTGGGAGTTGGGTTTGACTTTCTCACTACTTCCAGAAAGACTGGAGAAGGGCAGTGACTGCTGCTGCAGGAAAGGTCCTCTGACTGTAGATACTGGCCCCTGAATTCTCAGTAGCAGTAGCCAATCTGATTTCTCTGCAAAGGTGACTGTGCTGTAGTGTCACCTGCATATTACCACATGTAAAGGCTGCTCTGCTTTTTTCTCCTTCTGCAGTACCTCTGACTGTTTAATGGTTAGCATTATATCAGAAATTATTGTTTGGAAGAAGGATATTTTCTGTTTCAATTTATGTGCAGCCATAGAAATCAGCTTGTAGAATCCTTCTTTTAACTTTATTAGCTTGTAGTTTAGGAGTATGAACTCTAAAAAAATTAAAAAAAAAAATCACTCAACCATTTCAATAAGGGAGCTGGCAGACTCAGGTCCAGAAATGAAATGACAGAAAAACATGTTGGTTATTCCCCTTCAGTACAGGTGGAAATCGGCAGCCAATTTTTGAACCTAGCTGGATAGAACATAAAGGTTTCTAAATGTCATTTATTTTCTCATTGAACAGTACTTGTTCACTTTCAAAGATGGAAGTGAACAAGGAGGAAAGAGTAATGGCAGTTGCTTTTTAAGAATGGTCAAACATTTGACAGCATAATGCCTCCTGTTCTGCTTTGCTTGCAGTGCTGCTAATATTAGGGTGCAATGATATGCTAGAGAGATGGAGCAAGGAAGCAAATAGGAATACCCTGGAAACTGCCCAGCTGTTAATTGAACAGAGCGCCTTGTCCTCGAGCAGGGAGTTCTGCTAGTTCCCCTTTCAAAAGGTGATTACGCTGAATACACATCTTGCCAAGTCTTTACAGCCATACATGGCATGTGCTAAGGTGCTACAGCCATACGTTGCACCTTACCTACAGTCTTTGCATTTTACATGGTAACACTGACAATACCAGACACTACCTGCCTCCCTGAATTCTAGCAGGGCTCTAGCAATAGGTGGCATGGTTTTGCTTCCTAGTCAAATAGTCTTTGGCTACTTGTAGCTGCATATATGTAAATATTTTCCTTTACTTCTTGTCACATCGTTTGTTCTAGTATCTCCATGCTTAAAAGAGGCTTTGTGATTTAAATTGATAAACCGGTGGGATTAAGGATAAGATTAATTCAGTGGCTTCCAGTCTTATTTCTGACTATTCTTAAGATACTCACTAAATACGCCTAGTTAGGAAAAACACTTACAAGCTTCTGTGCATGGGGCAGGCATAGCATCTCCCTGAAGAAATATTCAGACATCTACAGGGTGAATGAGGCTGAAAACCAGTTGGCCAATTAAATTTGGTGTTTCTGGGGTACTTAGCCTTTGGGGATGATGTTATTTCACACTGTGTCCTATAGAACTCAAAACAAAAAGCAGTAAAAAGTATTGCTTCCTTTGCTCCACATTTCATCATCTCATTATAAGGAACATTTTTGTATATAATGGATTGCTGAGATAAATGAGAAACCTATGTCTTGCTTGAGCACAGAAGCCCAGTAACAGCAAAATCAAGGAAACAGAGTTAAGGTATTGCTCTCACTTCACTGCAGTGGAATACTGATCAGGAGAAAAAGCTTGTGTGGCCTTTGAGCCTTCTTTCACACTAACTTTTCAAGCAAAATTTACAGTAACCTACTAACTTGAGCCTCAGCCCCTGTAATATTTTCTTTGGCTGCTATTTTTCAATCATGAATATATTTGGTGTATGAGTTGGATGAACAGTTTGGTTAGGAGCATGGCTGACTGGTGAGAAATTCTTTTCATCACTTTCATTTTCCGTTCCTAAATTGATTGATGATTTTGATGGAAAGGCGAAATGAAACACTACTGTTTAGTGTTTCGCTATTTTGCAGGACAGCAAATAGTTCAGATGTAAAAGACAAAACAAAACATCAATTCCCCAAGTCAAAAGCTATAACAAAATTTAGTGCTGAGTTTTGTGATCCCCCTTATGTTGATTTAACAGCTGTCTTCATAAAAAGAGCCATTAATTTCAGTCATGCAGCTGCTCTTGGTCTGAAGTAAGAATTAGGTTTTTGTCAACTTAATGGCTAAGTATTAAAGGCTTTTTGCATTGTCTGGGGTTACTCTGTCCATGGGGATGTATATTTGTATATGTGTACATCTTTGTTCTATGACTAGATCTGCCCTACAGCTCTTCGCTGTGGCCAAATGCATCTTAAGTAACCTAAGCAGTCACTTCTGGCTTTGCACATTTCTGGCACATTGAGATTTTGCCTTATGTTGGGAATCATCCTTAGCATAGTCTCTACTCATGTACTCAGTATATTAGATGATTCATTGATCCGGTGACGCCTTTTGTATTGCTATAAAATGGACAACAGCCCGCTGTACGTACAAATTCATCATTCAAAAAAGATTCCTCTCCACTCAGTGACAGTCTTGGAAGAAAGTGTCTCTTGGTGGCAGTTCTAACTACTTCCTTTACAACTAGTGGCTTATTGTGAGGGTTTTTGGTGTCGGTGTGTAGACTGTTCTGGCCATGTGTCTACATGATTACAAATGATATTTAGAATTTTCTTTTCTTGTCATTTCTCCCTTCCAGCTACGAACATCTCTTGGAAAAGGAAGAGCATTTCTTCGTTACTCCCTGGTTCACCAAAGGCTAGCAGACACCTTGCAGCAATGTTTCATGAACACCAAGGTGACCAGGTGAATAGCGATGTACCTCGTTAACTAATGGGTGTTTGCTCAGTGTGATCAAGCAACATCGCCTAGTAGCTATTGAAAGAAATTGAAACCCTTCCAAATGGTTGGCTTAGAGAGCTGGTAATAGGATAGGAAGGATAATAGACCTTTTGGCCTTGGGCACTGGTTCATACCTATCTTAGGCTGGTAAAGGTTGAAAGTTGTTACAGCTAAACGTGTATGGAGTGGGTGGTGCTGATGCTTCTATATGTTGATTTCAGCAGTGACATTTTTGTAAGCATTGAAGGTCCTGGGTTTAATCTTCTGTGCTGTACATCGTAAGGGACGATTACGTTGGATGTGTTGCGCAAAGTCCCAGAAAGCATTTGCATGTATCTCTGGGTTGTCACCAGAGGAACAGCTTGCCCCTGGCCAAGGAACACCAAAGATAGTTTGTAGTTGGTTGGAGGGGCACTGGTAGGGCTTTTTAGAAACAGTCAGCTATTTGCACAGTGTATTTATCTCTATTTGCTGCTTTCTGTCCCTCATTTTTGATGTATTAAGTATGTGCTTTAGGTATTTACTGTGTGATTATCCAGTGTATAATAAGCGTGTTGTCTTGCCAGTGTTTTGCCCAAGCACTGGAGCAAAAAATATTTGCTCCTCTAAAGATATTTATGTGGAATTCATTGAAGCTGTTTAATTTCATTCACATCAAAGGGATGGGATGTTGTTTGGTGGGTCTGGGTGTTTTCAGGTTTGCATTTAGAATGACATATCATAATTTTTCTAGGGTGGAGTGAATAATGATGTTGTGGGGGTTTTTGCAAGTGAAACTGCTGCTCTATTTTACTTATTCATAAGTATTACTTCTTTTTTTGTTTTCAAGTGACTGGTACTATGCAAGAAGTCCATTTCTGAATTCCAAAATGAGTTCTGACATTGTAGGACAACTCTATGAGCTCACTGACGTTCAGTTTGACTTGGCATCAAGAGGCTATGATTTAGATGCTGCTTGGCCAGCATTTGCCAGGTAAGATAGAACCACTTTGTCATTTTTTATTAACAGGGCCATAAAATATCTGCCTGCTACGGAATCTGCAAAAGCTTCTGCTTCTGAAGGTAGGAATACTTGTGTTAGAGCAGGTATGCACTTTCTCCATGTAATTAGTCTCTGACCAAATTGGTCTTTTTTTCCTTCAGTGTACTGTATACCAGAGATCAGAGTTGATGCTCTGTAATGGAGTACTTCCAGTAACTGCAGTTTAGGCCCAGATCCCAAGCTGTTCTCATCTTCACAGGCACAAGAAGAAATGTTCTTAGCTCCTTCTGTTTTGAGAGCTGAGACATGTAGTGACTGAAGAGCCAAGCAGTGTGCTTCACTTGCAGCAATGGTAGAGATGACAATATGTGGTCACTAAGCCTGATCCCACCTCAGAGCAGGGGATAACAAAAAATACTAGGTCTTATGCAGATCCAGTTGTATCAGTGGGAGTGTTCCAGGGCTGCATGCTGCTGCAATCTGGTTGAGCCACCACCATATAGCAATACAATTTCTTAGAGCAAAGCTGCATTGGTTCTTGTGGATGTGCGAAGTCACGGCTACCAAACCCATAATCTTTTATAGGTGCCTTTGATATTTGTTTTGTTTTCCATCAACTTAAGTGGTTGTTGGCCCAAACACCAGGTGCAGTTATGTCTTTTTGTGTGTGGTAGTTACAACTAGACAATTCTTACATGTGTATATGTGTGCTTAGACTTCTCTTGTATATTGTTTCTCTGTGTGATCAACAGGAGGACACTGTCCTCACTTGGATCTTCAGCATATTTATGGAAGCCTCCAAGTCGCAGTTCCAGCATGAGCAGTTTAGTTAGCAATTATTTGCAGGTAAGCAAATTACAAATAAATGCTTATGTGGCACGGTAGATATTTAATTAATAGAATAGTTCCAGAGAGCTTGGTAGTTTTACAGTGATTATGACTCTTGTAATGGTAAACTGCAAAAAGAGTTCTTAATTAAAAGTAAAGGGAATTGTCCAGTAGCTGATTCAACTGAACATGCAAATCTTGCAGAAGAAAAAAAATATTTTCAGAAGACTGCCTGCAGATAGGTATGTTTTCATTTATCTTTTGTGAAAACAAGCCCCATTTCCTACAAGTTGATATCTTGTAGTGCTGTGAACGCAACATACAATGTTACTATGCATTAAGAACATGAACTTGCTCTCATTTGAGCACACCTTTTAAACGCATGTTTAATACTTCTTAAACTTTCTGGTTTTCTCCTTCTGTTCATTTAGGCCCAAGAGTTTCCCTCCAGCCCTGATGCAAATAGCTCACTAAATGTTGAACACCTTGAGGGCTTTGAAGAGATGCGTGTAGAACTTGACCAGGCTGAGCTGAGGCAGAGGGCACTTCAAGATCGTATTCACCAGCTAGAAATGGAAAACCAGGAGCTCCAGGCAGCTATCAGCCTTCAGAAAGAGCAAGTACAAGTAGAAAAAGAGAAGACCAATAACTACAGCGAGGAGAACTCCCGGCTGACAAAGATGATCACAGAGTTACAGAAGCAGTGTGGGGTCTCGCACTCCACTCAGAGCACTGTTCATGACCTGCAGAAGTGCCTGCAGTCACTGGAACTGAATGCAGAGGAGCATCAGAAGGAATATTCAGCAAAGCTGGAGCAGCTGGTGACTGGCAAGGAAGACTGTGCCTCAAAACTGCAGGTGTTGAATCAGGAACTGGAGGCCTCTAGGGCTTTGGTTGCTATGAAGGATCTTTGCATTGATGAGCTCAAAGCCAAGCTGAGTTCCACAGAACAGAAGAACCTCAACCTTCTTACAAAAGTTGATGCTGCCTTGGAGGAAAAGGCCACAGCCCACTGTGACTCTGCCCTCCAGGTACGAGCACTATTAGAGAAGCTTCAGGAGACAGAAGAGGAAAAGGCAGGTATGCAGAGACTCAATGACGAACGTGTGTCTCAGCTGAAAGCAGCAAGGGAGGAGCTGCAGCTGAAAGAAGAGGCACAGAAGGAACTGGAATCCAGATACAATCGCCTCACTGCTGACTCCAAAGAAGAGAGTGAAAAGCTGCTTGAGAGCCTGGAAACCATGGCAAAGGAAATGGATGCACTTCAGAAGGCCCTGACCGTGAAAGAAAAGGAGATGGCTGAGCTCCAGACCCAGGTAATGGGGTCGCTGGCTCAGGTGGGGTCAATGGAAAAAAATCTTGAGGAAGCAAGGAAAAAAAAAGAGAAACTTGAGGAGGAGTATGGTAGGAGGGAAGGAGCACTGAAGCAGGAAGCCCAGTCGCAAGCAGAGCAACTTGAACTACAGGAGAGTCACTTAACAAAGGTGAGTCAGACTGTGTGTAGCCTTGAGGAGCAAAACTGGAAACTCTTGGCTGAGAAAGAGCATCTCAGCCAGAAAGTCAAGGAGCTGGAGGAGCAGATGGAGCAGCAAAGTTCTGCAGTGAGTGAAATGGGTGAGGAGAGCAGGAAGCTGAAAGTGGAGAATGAATATTTGCACGAGTCCAAGAAGAAGATGGAAGGGAAGTTGAAAAATTTGGAAGGTTCTAAAGCTTCCCTGGAATCTGAGGTAGCCAGGCTGAGAGCCTCTGAGAAACAGCTTCAGAGTGAGATAGATGATGCCCTGGTGTCAGTTGATGAAAAAGAGAAGAAGCTACGTGGCAAGAACAAACAGCTGGATGAAGACTTGCAGAATGCCAGGAGGCAAAGCCAAATTCTGGAGGAGAGATTAGAGGCTCTGCACTCAGACTATGAAGAACTAGAGCAAAAAGAAAAGACCACCAAGGAGTCTTATGCCTCGCTTGAAAGACAGCTGAAGAGTGCCAAACAGCATAGTTTACAAATGGAAAAAAGCTTAGGTACCTTAAAGGAGAGCAAAGAGTGTCTCCAGTCACAGCTTGCAGAGAAGGCAGTAGAACAGCAAGGCATGGAGAGCCAGTGTGAGCAGCTAAGAGCAGAACCTGAAAGGCATAGAAAGAAAGCAGAGACTCTTGAGGTAGAAAAGCTCAGTGTTGAAAAGACATGCCTTCATCACACGAAGCTTACTGAATCCCTCACATCAGAAAAGGAATTGGTGGAAAAACACCAACTACAGCAGGCAGCTTCTTTGGAGAAGGAGGCAAAAGAGCTGGCCTCCAGACTGGCCATGAGTGAAGCGCAGTTGGAGGTCAACCGAGGTGAAGTGTCTAGGCTGCAAGCAGAAGTCCTTGACCTGCGAATCAAGCTTCAGCACACCACTGATGAGAGAGAGCAGATGAGAGGTGAGCTGGCAATCACAGAGACTGTCTTGAGTGAGCAGAAGGTGCTTGTCCAGCAGCTGAAAGAGCAAAGTGAGTCAGTCAACAGAAAGCATGTGCAAGAACTGGTCCAATGTAAAGAAAGAGAAGAAGCGCTGAAAAGAGAGAAGGAGACAGCAGCCCATCAAAAAGCTGAGCTGGAGAATAATTTGCTGAACCTGAAGGAAGAGGTATCCAAGGTTAAGCAGTACTTCAAAGTTGCTAGAATGGAAAACGAAGCAAACAAAGATCTCCTCCACAGGACTAACACAGATATGGCTGAACTTGGTATTCAGATTTGTGCCTTGACCTCTGAAAAGGTGGATGCAGAAGAGCAGTTATCCCAGGCCACAGAAAGGTTCAAAGAACTGGAAGAACAAGCATCAGAGCAACAGGAGAAGCTGAAGCTTGATGTCTTTAATCTGAGACAGGAGAACAAGAGCCTGCAAGAGAAATTAGAGGAGGCTCAAGTATGTGCCGCAGCTGTCCCAAGTCTGCAATTGCAGCTGGAGACAGTAAAGAAACAGGCACAGAGTTTCCAAGAGACGAACCAAGAAGAGCTGTCTGCAATAAAATTTCAAATGAGCACAGAGATTCTAAATTATCAGACAAAATTCAAGGTAAATTAATCTGATTATTATAGCTGAGGGAGCTGTGCAGGGTTTCCCCTGCTTTACCGCCTGCTGCAGCAATTACTGCATGAAATCCTAAGGTTTGCGTTGGTCAGGCTCTCAGGCTAGCACACGACTAACCTTAGCCTGGGAATCTGAAAATGTCTCTACACACATGACCTAAGCCTATCTGAGGTAAAATAACTCTTCAGAGTTTTTTGGATATGTATAGTATGGCTATCTGAGCACAGTGGAGAGGCCAAGTGGTATGGAAAAGGCAGCCACTGATGGAGAGGGTGATGATTTCTTATGTTGGCACTGAAGGTCGTGTCTTCTGTAACTCTTCCCTCTGGTCACAGCTGTGATTTTTTTCCTTTTTGGTAGGAACATTGCAAGACCTGTTACCCACACCCATAACACTACTTCTCCTTAAAACTGATGTTGATGAAAACAAACTTAGACTGAGACCAGATATTTTTGCACTTAATTCCCTCACGTATTTTTGCTTTCAACTGCTCAAGGTAGCAGCCAAGAAGATCAAAGTTTTGCTTCCAGAAAAATGTGAGTCAGCCTTATAAATGTGAAACAGCACACCTAAAGGCTGAAGATTTTATTGTGTTTGTTTTGCCATTCTGAGATAATGTCTAAGACTGGCAGTTGATCAGAGGCTTATGCCACTGGTGATATGCAGAAATCCCATGAATTTGAGAAAATAGCATGCATTTGTTTGTTTCATTTTCATAAGGGCTTCTTAAACCTCAATATGATTTGGGCTGTCTCACTCTCTTGAGCCAAAGCATTTTGCAAGTTGGGCCTTCTTTTTGTTGAGAACTATAATGGCCCATAGCAAGTTAACAGCAAAACACAGCTGGTCTGCCACCACAGAGGGGATTTTCCTTGAATCCATGAGTTGGGTGTTTCTTTAGCTGTCTTTCCTGAGCCTGATAGTGGTGCTGCATTTATCCCATACATGGCAGTAAGAGCACTCATGATTCACAATTGGGAATTTTGTAGATGAAGGTATGGCTGCTAAAGGAATGCTAACACCTGGCTCAATCTCTCTGGTAGGCTGTCAGTGAAGAGTGTGGGAGAGTAAGAGAGCAGCTTGAGGAGCAGAAGCGCCAACAGCATGCTGCAGAGGAAGAGATTGCGGAGTTACAAGTAGGTGTTTGATTTGATTAAAAGACAGAGGTGTTTGTGTCAGCAGGCATTAGTGTTATAATTGAGAAGGCAGGCAGCATTTCTGATGACTGGCTGTGGGTCTGAGAATGCCCTTGAATAAATACGGGTGCTGGAGACAAAATACTTGGCAGCTGAAAGTTAGCCACTGAAACAGAGATTACAACGGCACATAGGATTTGTCCTGCTTTGAAAGCTAGTCAGGTTTTATGTAAGACCTGGTTATCTGTACACGTGTACGCTTAAATGGAGGTGCAGGTTTAAAAGATGTCTGTCTTAGGCCCTACATGCCCACTGCACACAGCCACGTGTGTGGATCCAACTATTTGCAGGCTGCAAGGGGCACTGAATCAGAGAATAAATCTGGCTGAGAAATAACACAGACGGAAAAAAATAGGATTTTTGCAATGCACTAATGAAACAGTTGAGTTAGGAGGGTCATACTGAGGTGTAAGGAATCCAGAAAGAAGAAAGTTAAGGTTTTTGAACCCAGCCCTGCCTGCTAGCAGAAATATATGTACGCCTTTAGAAGCAGTTAGGTATGTTCCCTGAGGACTGAGTTTGGCAGACTTCTCTGGAGAGGCTAGCTGTGAAAGAAGTTTTTATTTCCATTGTCCTTCATGTTCCATACAGCTTTAATAAACAACATTCTCCTTATTTTTAGTTGTCGGTTTTTTTCTTTTGAAAATTTTAGGTGGTGAAAAAACTTTTAGGGCGTATTCTTTTTGCCATTATCTTTGAGAGATTTTCCCTGATAAGGAGGCAAAAGCTCAACTGATATGGGCTAACAAGAATTACAGGCTTAATAGTGTCTTACTTTAGAGTCTATCCCTTATTCAGTGTGACAGAAGTAATCAATCACTAGTACACAACTAGTTAGTGTCTGCTTATACAATAATATCTTAATTGGTGGTTCGGCTTATCTGATTCTTTTAAAGCATTGTTTAGGTGCCTTGGTAGTTGTCCAATGCTTGGTAAAGTGTTGTTTTTATATGTAAGGAAATACAGTAATTTATTTTGCTAGGCTGCAAACACGAGTTTGTCTAGAAAGCTGGATGAAGCAAGAGAGCAGCTGTCTCAAGCGGAATCTGCTCGGCAGCAGAAAGAAGAGGAGATGACATGTCTGAGAGAACTCTTGGAAAGGTGGGAGTTTGGGTTCTTTACACAAGCTGTTAATCGTAAGCCAAGCAAGGGGCCAGTAACCAAGGCATAATGAAAATTGCTGTGCTGTATGAAGTAGGATATGCCACGGGGTTTATATAGGGCAAATAGTGCATGGGCACTGACGGGGAATATCGGATTGACCCTTCAGATGAGAAATATGTAAATTACACAGCACACATGAATGCAAGGTTTAGGTTTTATTGTATTGTTAATTTAGCTGATGACATAAATTAATTATATGTCTTCCTTTATGGAACTGAAAGACATTTTATAACCTCCTTTTACCTTATAGGTTAGTCACAAAATCAAAACACCAATACTGTCTTTTTTTCTTTTTCTTTTTTTTTAATACGGAATGGAAAATTTGTGCTTTTTGACAGTTTGTTTTTTCTTTCCTCTCCATGAAGTTTCAAGGAATCAGTAAGAATTATTTGAATTGGACCACATCCTGCATGTCTGTCAAGTTTCTTACCAGTTTTAAGTATCTAACGTAGGCTGTGTTTCCAAGTTCTGTAATATGTGCCTGTGTGGTGCGGATTATCTGGCAGTCCAAAATAGATCTTCATGAGACATGGGCTCACACAGAGTCTAACAGATTAACCAAAGCCTATGTATTTTTACATTTTTGTAAAATCTTTGTGGGAAGACTGGTGATTCTTGATCAGTGCTGAAGGTTGTCAGTACCAAACCTAACTCATCAAAATACTTGAATTCAGCTGAATTGGCTGACTGAGTTCAGACCAGATCAGCCCATTGTGTTGTGTTGCTGTAGCATTTTTGATCCATTGCTAGGACTCGCAGTACTGAAATTACCATATATATCATCAAGTGAAGACTTAAATTCTTGGAAGCTTCCTGGGGGCACTTCTTTCCACTGACTGTGCCTTGAACTGAGTTGTCTTAACCTTTAGTTTTTTAATTGCATCTGTGTTAGAAGAATATAGTGAGAATCTGGTTTGCTTCCCTTTTGTGAACAGGAAGGCTATGGAGGCGTATGTGTTAAATGCCCTTTTTGTGTGCAGCCTGCAAATGCTGGGCAACCTGTGGCTATAGGACTTTTCCTGTTTAGCTCAGTTTGCAGCTGCTGATGATCTTAGCTTGCAAGGACACTAATTTTGTTCCCGGTGTGGTAGCTGTCATAAGCTTCACTATAAGCAGAGCATCAAAGAAATTGCTGACTGTATTCACCAGATGATGGATCTCTGCACTTTCAGTGATGCAGAAAACTGGAGATATTCTGGCTAGCTATAAAAAACACGCACACTGAGAACAATTTCACTGAAACTACCTGTTTATCAGGGTGGAGGACCCCTTTCTTCCATGGGGAAGACTTGAACACACATAAGCTAAAAACGATTCTTAATTGCCGTTGTATTTGATCAGGATCCAAAAAGAAGCTGATGAAGCAAAGGAGAAGGTCCTGGATTACAGTGAGAAGCTCAGCAAGGTGGCAGCAGACAAAGATAGCAGCGACCAGAAGTTATTTGCTGAACTGGATGACCTGACAAGAACAAAACAGTTCCTCGAAGAACGTTTGATAGAACTTATCAGGTTAGCATCAAAATAAACAGCAAGCAGAAATTAAAATCTTAGCTTAGTATATTAAGGGATACTGCCTAGGTGGTTCAGTCTTGTATTCCTGGATTGAAGATACAGGTAATGGCCATGTTCATCAGCAGTTGAAATTTTGCATTTCCATAATGCTGTCAAAAATATAACACCCAATATTATCTCCTCCTTAATTTACTGTCTGTTTTGCAAAAATATGTAGTTCTCTGCATGGCATGTGTTTTTTCTGCCCTCCTTTCCAAGACCTTTGGTAGGTTTCTTGGTCTATCTATATTCCTGAAAGCTCCTCAGAAGTTACAGCAAAGCAGTTTTACTGTCAAGCTTTCACCAGCATTCAAATTGAGGTTGGTTAACAGTAAACCAGCACTGATAATTTCTGTATGTTTTTCTTTCTTTTAACTGTGTCTCTGCAGAGATAAAGATGCTTTGTGGCAAAAATCAGATGCTCTAGAATTTCAGCAGAAGCTTACTGCAGAGCAAAGGTGGCAAGGGGACACAGGGGTTAATCATTGTTTGGACTGCCAGAGAGAGTTCTCATGGATGGTGCGCCGACACCAGTGCAGGTCAGTTTGTTGAACTCCATTACACTGTGCAAAAGCAAAAATCAGTATGATTGTTTACATGGATGAAATACTACTTAATGTTCACAGTTCGTTAGTCAAAATCATTGATACAGGACATTGTACAGGCTGAAAGAACACACGAGCTCACAAGGGGATAAAAGACATTAATGGAAAGGTCCCTGGACATGTATTAAGGCAAAGATCTGGATGCAACTCTGACTTGGGGAGTCTGTCAGTTTCTTATTTCTGGAAACAAAGACAATCACACCCTACATAGTGTGTTTCTTTGAATGGCTTTGTTTTTAATATATTTATTATGCAGTGCTCTGTGCATGCTGTAAGCAGTATTCACTAAGATGGTTTTGCTAGTGTGATAGAAGTATTCCAGAACAAATCCAATATGCTATGCAATTATAAATTTGGTTGCTTACACTAGGTATATTCAGAAATAATTACTGATTGTGGAGTAATCTTTTAAAAAAATCAATATTAAATTATTTCCTATAAAGTTAGCCTGCTTGGAGTTATTAGTTATCCTATCTAGATTTATTAAAATATATTTAAGTGGATGCATTTCAGGGTCTTAGTGATATGTTTATTTTGGCTCTTTACTGTTCTTTATCCATATGACCTGATTCATCACGTAAGGTACGTAGTACTGGCATTGTTTCAATTACAGATGAATGTAGGGAACATTCGGTGGGGATTAATGAATAGTGAAGTCATTTCTGGTAACAACTTCCAAATTACTCATTTCTACTAAAATCTGTGAAAGCTGCTCATGTTTTTACCTACTGATGATTTGAATGATTATGAAAAACAAAACCAGTGAGGCTTCATGAATAACAGTCATCCCTGCTTGGTGCTTTTCTTCATTAAAATCTTAATATGTTCATTAAAATGTAGTTGACAGGTTTAATACTGAGAGACTGCAGAGCAGAGAGGGCAAGAGGGATGAATGTACATATATGTGTCCAATATTGTTTTTTCTTCCCTGTCTGAAGGGGAGAGGAGTGATTACTAAGTAGAGAGATAACAGACATGTTCTTACAGTCCTTACAATCAAATAGAGTTTTGCTCTAACTAAGGATTAGATTTGGCCTGTGTAATATTATTAAGTACATTTCCTTCATACGTTCTTAATATATGTATTATTTCTTTGTATTGCATATTTGTGGGTATTTAATTGTTTTATGTCTTTATATTTAAACATGGGGGGTGTGTTTAGTATTTTTATGCTTTTTTCTGTTTTCCCTATTTATTAAGGCAGCAAAGTATGAATGTGAATTTCTGTCCTGTGTTTGTCAAGAAAACTTGCTTCACCTCAGAAAGCAGCACAGTCGGCATTATGAGTTCTGCTATGGATGTAGCATTCAGACTTTTGCAGAGAACAAGACCATTATGACAAAGCCCCAAACTCTATCACATAGATATGTTCCATCTTTATGTGGTACTATTCTAACACCTTTGGTTTCGAATCATTTCTAGAATGTGTGGTCTCATTTTCTGCTACTACTGCTGCAACAACTACATGGTGACAAAGCCTGGTGGAAAAAAGGAGCGTTGCTGCAGAGCGTGCTTTAATAAGCCTAGAGTCATTGTGGACAGTACAGATGACTCTGGATCCAGTGCCAACCAGGAAGGATCACCAGCGTCATTGGCGTCACCTGTGTTACCATCCGAGAGGGCTTTTGGTTAGTGTGTTGTTTGCATGCTGTGGAGGAATAAGTAGGGTTCTTAGACCTTCTCCAAGAAACCACATGGTCACCTCCTGATCCAAGGACCTGCTTGTTCCTGGAGTGTTTTCAGGGTGGGACTGGTCCCATCTTTGAATTTGATTGGTGTTGACAGAAATTTGCATGTATATTAAATGAGTGTCAGTCAGCCTGAGTTTTTCAGTTGGTTCTAGTAGTTACCTAATGCTTCTGTAAAGGCAGAGGAATGGCCCAGTCTTCCCTCTTAAGGGTTTTGCTCATTTGTTTTCCAGATAACCAGCTAATACTGTTTATGTTTCTTTTCATGTCCTTTTATGGCACAGTTGCAAGTGAAGCCTCTAAACCACCAGATGATGCTGCATTTGATATAATCACTGATGAGGAGCTGTGCCAAGTACAGGAATCAGACTCTCTCCACAATGAAAGTCAGATGGAGGGAGAGTCTCTGGATCAAAGCGTGACAGATCTGTGAGTAAACACTGCTTCATGGAGAGAGGACTCTTTTGGGTTTTGTTTGGAGTGTTGGGGGTTTTTTTGCATTCAGTGGAGATAGCCAACCTCTGCATAAAGAGAAGACACTTCTAGTCCCTGCAACATGCTCAGTAGACCAGCACAAAATAATTTTGGCCTATTTGCACAGTCAGCATCAAATCTAGTAAATCCAAACAGCTCCATCCTCTCCCTCCACCTACTTCACCACAGCACAGAGGAATAGTCCCAGTTCTGTGCTGTCATCAGGCCAGCTGTCACCATTAAAATGAGCTTGCAGGCCACACTGGATCACTGGTCATTCACACTTAACTGATAATAGGACCTAAGCAATACTCTCTGTCAGACTCACCATTACTTAGTATCAAGAGAACAAGGAGGTAAGGAAAAGATAAGGATAGATGTGCTCTTTTTATGATGGGCTTCATTGAACTGAATGTGAAATAACTGGTCTGTGTCTGTAAGATTTCTTACTACTTTAAAGATGACAGCTTACAGCAAGGAAAAAGAACAGGAATTGCGTAGCTAAATCTGGCACAAGTTTGTTCTTTTTTTCTTAAGAAAATGAGAGTGAATGCAGGTTTCAGTCTTTTTTTTTTTTTTTTTTTACATCTATTTCTACATAAATTAGCAATGAAGAGGATCTAAGGCCATCTAATATCCGCGTACTTGGTTTGCAAACTTTGTTGTAGTAGTATAGTTTAATGTATGTCCATGTTTATACAAGACATTGTTTTAATATTCTTCAAATATTTTCAAATATTTTCAAAAAATTCTGTTCTGTAAAATAT
>JAVJGG010000009.1:9201428-9246874 GCA_035590195.1 Aviceda cuculoides
CCCCCCCCCCCCCCCCCCCCCCCCCCCCGCACGGGCACCTAAAGTCTGTACTTGTTTTGCTTCTGAGCAGAAAAATAAGCGTGAGAAATCTAACTGAATGCTAAACTGAAAGTAGCCACAGAGTAACCAGCCTCCTGCTGGGAAAGCAGATCTAGACTCTTGCTCTCAGCAGACCTGTTTCTGGCATAAACCACCATAACTTGCAGTTTGGGTAGAAGGCAGACTGTACAGACTTGTTTATTTGGAAAAAAAACTTTTCAAAATTCTACATTTTTGGGTTTTGGTGAATAAGTTCTGTGTATTCTGCCTATTTTGTATACAGTTGACACTGACAGTATATTCATGTTTATCATGGGTTGGGCAGACATGAACGAACTGAGCTTTGTAATCCTCTTGCGAAGTTAGTATTGCCTTTGTTTTGCAAAGGGACGATTTGCACTGGTGGATTTTTGTTTGTTGGTTGGTTTTAAGGAAGAAAAAAGTGTAATGTACTACTACTTTGAATTCATGCCATCTGTAGAGGGTATATCACAGGTGAGTTAGCTCTGGAGAATACAAACCAGGAGAATAGAAATAAGTAATAATTTTTCACTTTGGGGTTGGGCTAGATTAATCTTGTCCCACAAAGTATTCAAATTGGAAGGAAGGATTGCCACTAACGATGGAGTACTATTCTTGAAGGGCACCCATGCAACATCCTACTCGCACCATGTAAACTTTTAAAGGCTGTCCGTCTTCTGTTGTTCACAGGTTATAGGCAGGAAAGCCCGGAAATAGTGTTTTATCCTCTGTCACTCTTAGTTCATCAGTTCTACAAGCATGGGGGGAGAGTCTTACTATAATCACGCTTTGAGCTTGAGACATACTTTCCAGAGAATGCAGAGCACACCTACCCTTCCCATGACACTTGTAATTTTGAAATGTCTCGCTAGCCTGAACACTGGAGAGGGCAATGGCTGCCTTACACAGTGGATGACTTGAGAATCTCATGTTGATTGTGTGGTTTTGTGTTACGGCAGAGATCTAGAAACTGATACATGAGTAGGATGATAGTGTGGCATCTGTGGTACGTGTTGAAGAAAAAAAGTAGAGCACTGTGTTGATTATGACGGCACAGAAGTTTTCTCACTTGTTTCTGTGGTGAGGGGTGTATGTGTACCCAAAGCCTGAGTGTAGCTTAGCACATGAGCAGATAGTGCAACATTTGATACTGTGGGTGTTTGATGGTAAACATGCCAGAGCCCCTATACTGAATATGCACGAAAGTTCTGCTGACCCTCTGTCCTGTCTTTGGCAGCAGCCCATAGCAGATGTACTGATAATTTCCCAGTGTTTTCTCCCACCTTCTAAGGATCTGCACTTCAGGGGCTTTCTGGGCTACTGGTTTCACTGCTAAAGATTTCTTGGCCGTATTGGACTGGTGGACCACCTTGACTTCATATAGACCTTTGATCTTCTTTTTGAAAGTCTCCAGTGAAATGTGGCCTGATTCCTATGTGGAGACTTCAGGTAGTCTTGAAGTATAAATAATAATCCACTGGCATCCCAACAAAGTTCTCTTTGCATGACATTGAATATATGAGGTAGAATTTGCTTTGGTGTTGTGCCTGAGGAAGACACAAAGGATACAAGATCGTGGTTGCTAGATGCCTGTCTGAGGAATGCAGACAAATAAGTAGTTTTTCAAGCCAGACTTCTTCATTGGGATTCTGCAGAAAATAGTCCAAGCTATTCATTTTTTGCCAGAAATTTGAACTAATTGGTGCAGCTCTAAAAGGGAGGGAGATGGGCAGCCAAGAGAGGGAAGGGAAGGGAGGCTAGCTGGTCCAAACAGAGAGAAGATCTGTGGTAGACATCCTCTGTTGACATAGTTTCTTAAGGTCTTACTCTGGCTGAGTGTCTGGCTGAGATTTTCATGCTGACCTTACCTTACTCTAAGTGTAAGTCCTTGCTGGACTGGAAATGCAAGTTGGTGCTCGAAGCAGTGAATTATCTTAAAGGGCATTTTCTTTTCTATTTGTCCCCCTTTTGGTGTCCACTGTACTGTTACTCTGTTTTTCTCTTGTTCTCTTTGCTTAACCGTGCCCCTGTAGTTCTTTCCTTGAAGTGACATGAAATGATTATGACAGCATTACTTTGTAACAGCAAATTTTGAGAGACTGCCTTTATTGGTGTGCGTCAGTTGAGAACTGAAAAAACCTCATCTTGGTCATAAGTTGCACAGGTGTGTGGCAAGGTAAGATAGATGCTGTACCAGCATAACTCTGTCTGACCTTGAAGCAGCTCTTTCCTAAAGATTAGGATTAGGCAGCAGTCACTTCATGCTTTCAGGTCTGTTATGTGAGTTTGGAGCAACCTGATTGAAATCTTAAGGTGAGAAGCTGAGAAGTAGTGCAATTGCAGTACATCCTGCTACTTAAAGGCTCATGGGTTCTCTTTTGAAGTGTTGTATTTTTAAACTCTTTTGTTTCTAAAGCTTTCACATTTGCAGACTGTGTTCTAAAACAAAGGTCAGGATATTGTATAGCACTGGACAAAGTCCTCAGAGTAAACCAGTGCACTATGTTTCCATTTTAACATATTGTAGAAATTACATGCCTGCAATAAATGTTGCAGCAGCAGAATCAAGATCATAGATGGCAGAAGTGTAAAAAAAAAAAAAAATTTACACTATTCTAGTATGGAAACAAGAGTTTATTCACACCTTCGTACTGCTTTTGGTAGAAAGGACATCTCAGCCTGTCTGCACTGTGGTTGCTTTGGTTTGGATTCTTTTTTTCTTAACGACTCATAACACTCTTTCCTGACCTAATTACAACTCACGGCTCAGCAGGGTGCCAGCATAGCCAAAGGGAGGAACTGCATGTGGCCTGAAGCATTTGCTGCCCTGCGCAGAGAGGAGTGGGATAGGAGCACCTCTCACCACCCTCTGCTGGCAAAGCCTGCCTTTCAGCTATGTGTTGGGATTGCAGCTTTACTTGCTACACAGATGTGGAAGCCCAGCACGTTCCTTCCTAGTTTTGTTTTTAAAGACGTTGCACCATTTCACTATGGGAGAAAAGAGATTGCGTAGTAAGGAAATGATTGCCTAAGCAGCTGTTTTCCAAGCAAAAAAGGTGATGTGGACACAATGGTGCCGATAAGGGTCAGGTACCACTGAGCTGCAGTGATCTGGCAAGAAGCACTGAGTGTTAATGGGCAGAAAAGGAACATCCAGAGTGAGCATGGTTATTGCAAGAATGGTTTGAAACAGGTTAAAACTGGTATTTCAAAGCTGTAATGCAAAGGACTTCCAGCCTTTGAGCCAGACCCAACGCCGCCATCACCATAGGCAGCCCAGAGCTGCATAAAGCCCTCCCTCTGCTCCTCTCCAGCATCCATTCTTTCTCCTCCCTACTCCAGTCTCCACCCCTGTTCTGCTACTCTCTGCAAGAGCTTTCGTGTACTTTTTGCCCCTGTCTGCACTGTCCTCTGTACACCTTTTTGCCTCCTGCTGGGAAGTGAAAAGGCCAGAGGTGGAAAGGAGGGACTGCAGGAACAGGGAAGGTGAGCAACTGAGGAGTTTCATGGCAAGGGAACCAGGGTGCTGAGGGGATGCCAGGAAAAACAGACTGGAAAGATGCCATGGTGCAAAGAATGTGTGGGAATGAGGGTGCGAGAGTTGCGTCTAAGGAAACACTGCTCAGCGTTAGAGCCCGTGGATGGTATGATATCCCTTGTCTAGACAGGAGGTCTAGTCATCTGGCAACATGAGCTCTGTTATGAGAAGTAAGATACAGAAATGTCTATGAGAGATTCAGACCATGAACCTGATAGTAGATGGAAGGCAGATGAAAATGCTGCTTTATTACAGAAATTTTAGATGAACACTAAAGGAGTGTGCATGGAGACCTTCTCCCAAGTGGAAACATATAAAAAAGCCTAACCACACATGGAACCCAGCATGAAGATTGAAACATGTATGTCCTTAACTAGGAATTATCATGAAATTAATGACCTGAACAAAAATCTGTAATATCTTTGAAACAAAACTCAAAGTCTTTGGTTAACAAACACCTTTCATGGAAAACCAGCAGACCAGAGGTTTGGTGAATTTCTTCAGCCCCTCCGGAGCCATGAAGTCCAAGTTAGCATTGTCATGAAGAACGAAGTTTTATCTCATTGTTTCTTATACTTTTTTAAGATCTTCTGCACAGTTAACTCAATTACCAGCTTTGTCTTAGAATCAGCTCTAATCAGGAAAAGCAGGAAATGCTGAAGTATCATGATTAAGATGTCTTTACTAATGGGATTGTATTTCCTCTTTCATGCGAGCTACCTATCTCAGTATTTACAAAAAAAAAAGAAAAAAAAAAACTAAATAGTTGCCAGATTTTCTAGGCAGTTTTATAGCTGGTACATGATTGTTGCATCTGCATTATTTGAGGCAGTAAAAGTTTTAGAGCCTTCCTCTTCAGTGGTTTGCCACTTTTTAGCCATAACTTGCCGTTTGACGCATCTTGAATTTTTAATAATTTTCTGTAAGTTCCTCCTGAATTTCACCCCCATGAAGAAATACAGAACGGGATTAAGACAGCCGTGGAAATAGGCAAGAGCTTCTGTTATAATGATTGCATATTCAAAGCTGCTGTTCAGGTTAAAGCTCCAGTCTATGATCTTCATCAGTCTCAAGAAAGTATAGGGTGACTGAGTAAGAATAAATATGGCAACGACAGAAAATATTTTCTTTAGAGATTTGTTCTTTTGAAAACTCCTAGCATGCAGTAAGGTTCTAATAATTAGTGAGTAGCAGATGATCATGGCTAGCATGGGAATAAAATAGCCAAGGGTCACTTGGATCACTTCAAGAACCAGTTCTGTGTGATGGTTTGGGTATTCTTCCTGGCAAATTGCCTTATCAATACTAAACACCTCACTAAAAATAAACTGTGGTGCAGCAAATGCAAGTGAGATCACCCAGATCAAGACACAGATTAATTTGCCCCATGTCATTCGTTTGGTTTGACACATACGTGCTTTGGTCGCAAAAGTAATAGCAATAAGCCGGTCAAAGGTGATAGACGTTAGGGTTAGCATTGAAGTGTACAAGTTCAGAGTATACAAGCCTCGTATAATACGACATGCCACGGTGCCAAAAGTCCACTCCTGAGCAGCAGAATATGCCCAGAATGGCAGTGTCCAAAGGAAGACCCAGTCAGCTGCAGCCAAGTTCAGCAAAAATGTATCTGTCAGCATCTTCCGTTTCTCATAGAAAGCTAGTATGACAAAGACAAGTGCGTTTCCTGCTAGCCCGAGGATGAAAACAGCCGAATACATACAGGGCAGGAAGACTCTTGTAAATGTGTGAAAATTCTCACTTCCACTTTCGTTGGGATCAATGATGGAGAAGTTACAATAAAAGTTGGCAGCATCTGTAGTTGCCATGTTGCCTTCTTTTTAAAGGCAGCCTGTAAGGAGACACGTTGAGATTTTTTTACTCAGCAAATAATTAAATCCTAATACATCCAGGAGACAGGCAAAATCCTAAGTGCTAACAGATAAAAGTTGTAGTAAAGCATTCGTGACAGACAAAAGCAAATGTACTAATTGCTGAAGAGGATTGTCTTGACAGTCAAGACCCAAACACAACAGCTGGTGGATTTAAACACGTCATCTGTTACCAGATTTATACTGACGGGGACTCAAAAGCATAAACAAGACAATTACAAAGATGCTTCTGAAAGCAGAATATAGATTAAGCTTTCAAATACATCAGTGGTTTAGTGTTTGGATCAAGGGTTTCTGGGGAAACCCATGAGAGAAACTGAATTTGTTTTGCCAAATTCAGCCTTTAAGATCAAGTTGCAGGCTCTAAGCATCAGAGTCACTTGGCTTGGGTGGAACCCGTCTCAAAAAGCAGGGTTTGAGTCTCAGTGAGCGAGCACTTCAGAGCTTGTGGTTCAGTTCAGCCTTAGCTCATTGTTTAGATGTTAGTCACATCATCAGATGGCAGCACTTCTTCCTTTCCCCTTCTCAAGTGACTTACTGGAACCATGGTGGATTTTCATTAATGTCTCTTCCATGTTTGATTTTGATTAATCTGTTTCAAGCATTTGTATTGCTGTCAGAGAGAGGAGTGACCACTTCTCTGTCAAACCCCTCCATCACAACCCCCTCAAGAGCTGCTGCAGTATTGAAGTGTCAGCTCTCCTCAGCAAGGGTCTGTTTTCTGTCAGGGCTGTGCCAGCACATAAGAGTAATGGCCATAAGAGTAATAACCAGATTTGCAAGCTGTTTACCTTGTAAACAAAATCTTTTGTGAGACAGGTTAATGGAGTCTTCAAAGATCTAGCCTAAAGTTAAATGTCCTCTCTCTTGAGCTATAAAGAACACGTTTCTGTAAGACTAATCCCGCTACAAGGTATTACTCAGCCTAAGATTAGCAGAATTCACATCTGAATCATTTAGATTGGCTGAAAGGCCTCGCCTGTGTGAGTTATAACATACAGCAGGTTGAACATTACCCGAAAAAGTAGTTTCCGTGGGGCCAAGAAGCAGAGCCGGTGCAGTCTGTTTAGTCACCAGAAAAGTACTATAAAACTGCGTGCCCCTTTGAAAAGTTACTGGCTCCTTATAAAATACTTTTCAATTCAGATGGAGGCCAAGCACAGCATGAAGATAACCAGCAAAAGTAAGGCTCAACAACATCAAGGAAAAGTATACTGAAACAAATGTGTTTTATTTTACATACCCTTTGCAACAGCAGTCAGCTGATGTTTCTTGCCTCTTCCATGTAAAGGAAAAGCGTTTTCCTCTAAGCTGAAACAAATTACCAGGTGCTCAGTTATGTAGTTTGACAACATAACATTACGTTAGTAGCCTTACTAAAATAGTATGCTTCTTTCTGGTTGCCAAGCTTACTGGAGATTAGCCTTTAGGAGAATTTTATTGACTCTTTAAAAGAAGAATTTTTAATACCCGCTTTTCATCCAGAATAGGTTTTTTGTCATAATAAGATACAGCATTCACTCTCTGGACAGACAAAAATATTTAAAAATTTAACTAGGTTTTTTCCTATTACATTAATGTTCTTTACAGGAATTTTCAAATTCAGGCAGTAATAACCCTAATTTGGTTTTGGTGAAAGCAGGTGAGAGTTTTACTATGGATTTCATATGGAAGCCAGGCTAGGATAATTGTTGAACTCCCATTGTGAAGGATTTTATTCTATACAAATAGCAGGCACTGGCTTCTGATATTCTTGTCTCCCCCACATGCTGACATGACCAGATCTGCATATTGATGGAGAACAGGATGCTACAGAAGAGATCTTTCTGAGTTAAAAATGTTTACTATGTCACGTGCTTTGTATTTCTCAGTTAGCTGGGCTCCTAAACTCTGAATTAATGGATTGTGTTTTAGGAAAGAGATGAGGTGACTGACACCATCAAACAGATAGCACAGGATTAATGGGAGTCCTTGAAAGTGACCTTTCAACTGATGCTCTAGAAATTTATTTTCTTGTTACATTCTTGGGATCTTAAAGGTCTTAAGTTTTCTTTCTTTTCCTTCCTTCTTTTGTCTGAATATAGTAATTTAAGTTCCTTCTTGGTTTGACAGCAGGAGAAATTAGTCTTAAATGCCTGACTCATTACCAACTCCTCGGCCAAAAAAAAAAAAAAAAAAAAAAAAATCCTACATGCATACACTAGGTTAACCTTGCAGAACTGTACACTCATTCTTGAGGCAAAGTCAGGTGTGGCAATTTCTAGCCCAAATCTTTTTTTTGTTTTTGTTTTTGTTTTTTTTTTTCTTTTTTATGCTGGAGAGCAATAAGGAGCTGAGAGAGCTGCTAAAGCTGAAAACTTTTTAATCTCAATTGTTGCATTCCAGACAAGCTGAAGTTACATCTCAGAGTTGTTCAAGAAGGCTCTCTTAAAAGCTGATCCCGTATTATAAGGCTGAACAGTTTCTGGATCAGCTGACCACCTCTGCCAAATATTTTCAATCTTTGCTACTGAAAATGTGCTACAAGTGTGTATAATGTGGTATGGAAGTTAAAAATGTAGGGGGAGACCCTTATCTTCTGCAGAGCAGCCTCTCCAGTCCACTAAAATACAGATCAATAAGCTTTTTCCTTCCCCCCTCCTCCCTGCCAGTGGATGGTAAATTTTAAAAGTCCAGCAATTTCCTTTAAAAAGGTTTTCATTTATTCATGATGCATTGCAATTATGTTACCTGATATTTTTCTAGCTAGAAGCTCTTAAAGTATCCTTCTTGTTACTCACACACATAAGTTAGAATCCAGACTATATGTTGTCTCAAACTTCAGTGCTGTTATGCCTAGTTAGACTGTTCATGGAGTTATTCCAGCTTTCCTCAAAGGAAAGAACAGTAGTAATCCTTCTACCTGAAGTGAGATAGTGGGAAAGCATTTTGTTGGGGAGGGATGAAGGAGGAAGAAGATTCCCTGGTCAGGAGACAGCAAGCAGGATGAATTTATTTGCAGGGAAGTGTTGTTACAGTTTGTATGGACTGAATCTAGGTTCTAAAAAGGTTTAGAAGTTTAATAGAAGCTTAAATTGGATAGGAACAACATCGCAGGTAGAAAAGTGAGCTAAAGAGAAACATGCAGTGTCCAGTGTGTTAATACAGGATATGCTTTGAGGTCTGGTTCTGTTAGTTAACTCTCAAACTGATGAAATGGAAATGCAAGCAAGTAATGGAGAGTCAGAACATGCTATTCTGGTTTGCCCCACCATAGATAGATAGTTTTCCTGTCACCAGAAGAAGGCTGCTTATCATTTCTACCACTCTGGGAACTGGGTATCCCAGGACCTGGTAGCCTCAGTGTTACAGGTTTTTCTCCCCATTGGTCTCCATGGTCTAATTTCTGTTGTGCTGATCAGCTATCCTGCTTTAGTAGCTGCACCTGAAAAGCAGGGTGTAAAAAGAAGTAATAATGATCTTGCCGTTGGTTCATTTCTGTTGTCTCAGGGTTCCAAACAGAAAATCCAATATAGATCAATCTTTTTTTTAAATGAATCTAAATAAAAATTAATTTTAGCATATAATAATAAACAGTATAATTTGCCATCACAACAAATACAGACTATAAACAGAAAAATGGCAAATAATGCTCATCAACATAATGCGATATGCCTTACTTAGAAATAAACATTACAAAAGGGTTTTGAGATTGTAATCAGAAAAGGTGAAATTATCTCATATATATATTTGTTAGAAGAGATGAGAGGTTTTCAAGCACATATAAGTTGGAAAAACAGATTCTGGAGAATAAATGGAAGGAGATAATTAACATATACCCTCTGAGTTCCAGATATCCAAAAAATTTGTCTAAAGGCCTTTTTCAAAAACTAGCAAGTGTAAACCAAAGAGCTACTGCAATAACAAGGCATCGGAAAAGATTTAATAACAAAACTAGAATGCAAAATCAGTATCTTCAACAGTCTGAATGAAACCCCACACTTTCTCTTAAATTTTGCATATCAGGATGGAGGATATCTATGATACTAACAAAATATTTCAAGTTTGAATATTTCTAAATGTTAAAGCTTCTTTTCTTTATTGTTGTTTTTTTAAACTGTCTACCTATTCACCTGAAGTCAAGAAAATATTCACTTACTAGACGATGTCACATCTTGGGGGAACGCCGTCATCTTATCTTTCAAAGGAAATATGAAAGCAGCAGTTTGCTTTATCAGTGCTGAAGCTTCTGCTGCTGCCTCACAGCTTTCGTAGGTGTTGCTGACCAAAGCAACACAATGTGAAGTTACTCCTTTGTTTTGATTCTTGAGTGATACTACTACAGATATGATAGTATGAACAAGATGTTCTCTCAAGATTCAGTTCAAATTCACTTACATGTGGCCAATTGTCTGAAATGTCCAGAATCAAATTGATTTTTTCAAAAATTATTTGCTGAGTTAAAACTTAAGCTGTATTTACCACTTACCTTTTTTAACCACTCATATATTTTGTGACAGTACTGGATTTTCCAATTCCTTCTAGTTTTTCTGTTTTTTCTGGGGCAAAAATACTCTTACTGACAATTTTCTCTCAGGTTTTTTTCCCATCTGAGAAGAACTAGAAATGGCTAGAAAGATACTGTGTTGGTGACCATCCCCGAGTGAATTTTTTTACCTTTTAAGGCAATCTCAGCCCTAGTTAAAATTAGTACATGTGCTAAATTTTCTTTCAGAGTCAATGAAAGAAGCTGGGAGGGCCTCTATACATCTACAAGGGAGCCAGATGGGGCCTACCCTATGCAGGGGTGACTGTTTTCACTTGCAGCAAAGCCAGGGGTGGGAATTGACTTACAGCCGATGGGTACAAGATTTGGGAGAGAAATAGTTGAGAGGGTGCAGGGAAGTAGAGGTGCCTGGCAGTGCTGCTTGATGAAGTGATACAGTACTGTAATTAAGGACATCTTTTGTGCACTCTTGTAACTAAACTACATACCTGGCCATCATCACAACTCGGTGTGAGCTGTAGCTTTCATTTAACCTTTACTGTGATATTTCTTCATAGGAGGAGCCCAGTACCTGCACATCCCGTAAAGCAATGCAGTGCAGACAGTATATGTAACATTTCAGGTGGTTTCCTTAAATGTGTTTGCGAGCTGTGTTTATCAGCTGTGCCCGCTTCCCTAGTGAGCCTCGCTGCTTTTGATAGCCTTTGGAGACTTATCTTCAGGAGTGGTGATTAGTGTAGAAAAGTAGAAGTCTTACTCACAGACAGATTCTGCAAGAGAGAGGCAGTATTCAGAGAAACTAGCCCATGCAGTTAGATCTTTGCAGCAGCCTGTGGTACAGCAGCTTCTGGGGCTCTGTACTGTAGAGCAGTATGCTTGTACCTCTGAGTACTTGAATTTGGTACCTGCAAATGTGTATTAAAAAAACCCAACACCAAATTTGACTTAACCCCACAGCATTATTTGCTGAAAGAAGACTACTTAACACAAGAAAGGTAAGGCCCTATAACGCTCTTTAAAATTGAGCTCTCCCTTGTGCTTGCATGTGGTAGCAATTCCTCTGTCTCTGAGAAACAAACCTCCAGCAAGGGGCTAAATATTCACAGACTGTTCCTGTCAAGGAGGGGAACAATAGGTTGCAACAGCCACCTGCTTTTAGCAGTTATTTTCAGATGCAGAATAGGTTATGAGGATGATAAAGCAGTGGCAAAGCTACATGGTGGCATATGTACCCTAAACCAGTGTGAATGTCTGCCTTGAACATATAAAGTTCCCACCATGTTGCAGAGGGCCAGCAATTGGCCATTTCTGTCAATGAGGCCCATTTAAATTTCTTAAAACCAGAAAGTGTTCAGAGTCACCTTTGAAATGTCTTAATCATGCATTTATGGAGAGCTCACCTGAGCTACTCTGTCAGCCTAGTTCACAGTGACCTCATTGCAACTGCTGCTGCTTCAATCACCAGAGATGCTCCTTTCTCAGACTGTATGGGCAGGGATGGCCTTCCCATGGAGACCAGTACCCTCCCAACATCCATTTGCCCTTATCCATACACGAGGAGCCCTAGGGTCACTTCTTTGTAACTTCTAATAAACTCTTTATTGAAGAAGACTGCACTATCAGCAGTATTCAACCCTTTATCATGCAGTTGTGATCAAAAAAACCTCAGAGATACTTTATTTTGGCTTCCTAGCCTAATTGTAATTTGACCTGTTTCCTCCTTTGTTTCATGAACTGTGTTTCCATAAAATACTTGTTGATGGCCTGCTCAAAGAAGCCCTCTCCAGCATAGGAATGGTGAGGGCTGCTGCTCTGTGTGTCTGCATACATGTAGCTCTGTAAGACTGGATGGCCTTCCTTGGTTTGTCTGTGGTATACCTGTTGTAGCATGACTGAATTATCACTGTAACCTAGGAATTATAGTAAAAACAGGCATGGGCTGTGTGAGTTTATCTCAGGGAGAGGGCTGAGAGGCTAGCTGTTACTCCTGGACAGGTCAGTCTGAAGAATGTTTAATGGTATAGTTGTGAAGTCCCCTGTGTGCAGAAACCCCACTGGCTGCTGGGAACCTGCACGCCCTGGGATGGAGCAGTCTCTGCAGAGGTACAGGCTGGGCAGCAGCTCTGCTGAAAGGGCCAGGGGCTCCTGCTGGTGTGAATGCAAGCCAGAAACTGCCTCTGCTATACCTCTCCTATAATTCTGCCTCAGTTTCCCTGTAATAGCCTCTAAAGAACTGTGCAAGGAGAAAATTCAAAGGTATCTAAGAAAAAAACAGCTCGTTTTTGGGAGCAGATACCTCACCACTGAAAAAAAGCTAGGGTTACCCATAAAGCTGGCTGTAACCTTGGTGACCTACAGACTGTGCAGTATTTAGGATCTTTGGGGGAGCAGCTTGCCTGTATTTCTAGTGATTCTGATAGTCATCTGTTTGCTGCCTCCTGCTGGGGAGGGGACTTGAGAGCAGCTTGGTCATCCCAAATTGCTTATTTTGAAACCTGTTATCTGAACCCCTTGCAAATGCAGCATTTGACTGACGACTGAAAGGTGTCTGCATCTCAGAGCCTTTGCCAGACCTCTTTCGTATCACAATACTAAAAAAATCTCAAAAGATTTTTCATGTTGTCCCTTGGAGCACAGAAATATCCTTTGTCATGATTGTTTCCCTAGCTTGCTTTCTCTGTATGCACCAGTTGCCTCTGGTCTTACAGGTAGAGAGTAACCAATTTTAAGGCAGGGGAGTCCTTTTGGGTTTTGTTGCTTGTTTTTTCATACAGGTTGTAGCATAGTTCAGTCGTACTTTTTTTTGAGAAATGGCTGGGATTTCCAATGTACCAATATGCAGGTCATCCACAGCACATAGTGGTGGATCTTCATGTCCATCCATTATTATTTTTTTCATCTGCTGTTGGCGTGATGCTTTCCCATCCCTACATATGTCAGGGTTTGCCCATGATGTTTCCATCCCCTTCCCACCCATACACACTCCTTCACGCAAGATACTGTCTTGCACCCTGTTAAGAACTAAGTGAACTCTGTATCCCCCATGTTCCACCCCAAATCATGCCTCTCTTCTTGCCCATGCCAAGGGCTGTCTGCACATCCTTTCTTCTGATCCTTCACCATCCTCTTTCTTTTTTTCTTTCTCTTGCTGGGCTGGAGAGGAAGGCTGATAACTAAGTTAGGGTGCCTGGGATGAATATGACCTGCTAGGTAACAGCAGGCCCGCAAAATCACTAGTACACTTCAGCATAACACCTTCAGTTGTTTCTTGGCATTAGAGACATTTGCAGAGATGCTTGCTGGGCTAAGCAGCTGTTAGGGGCTCCGTACAGCCTCCACTCTCCGTTTCAGGTTTCTGCCTTTCACACAGTTCGGTGAAGTTCTGGCCCTGGATGACTGAAGTTCTTTCCAGAAACCATTGCACTGCTGACAGGCAGATGCTTATGGGATTTCACTACTCAGCCATGTGAAAGCAACACCTCAGATGCATAGCTACAGCTGCCAGAGCTCAGGTGTTTCTGAAAACAGAAAATTGTCAAGGGCAGAGTTGAACTAGCTTTCTTCAGGTTTTAATTCTGAAAGGGACTTCTTATTTCTAACTCCCAAAGCCATTCATGATGTTGGTCACAGTTTTTTTAGTATCCTTTGTGAGAAATGCTTTCCATATATAAGAAGCACACTGGACCAGACCATCCAGCTGAGGGACAGTGACCAGCAGCAGATGCCTGAGGAAGAGCATAAGAACAGAACAAGCATCTTTCTTCAAAATGCTCCACCAGCCTCCAATGATCTGTATCTCCAGGATTTGCTGAACCAGAGCTCTTCTCTTCTTGCTGTAGTGTCTTTTCCATGCTTCAGTTCTTCCTGCTTTTCAGCCCCACTTCATTTCACTCTTAAAAAGAAGAGAAACAGTCCAGACTGTTTTAATAGATACACCAGAGGGTGCATATTTATAAGCTGGGGACCTGGCAAGCTGCAGGATCATTCTTAATGCTGCCACTTAGTGTGAATAGGTTATGCAAGAATAAATTCTCCTGTCAGGGGGACAAGAGCTCCATTTAAATCGTGAGACTGTATTTCTTATATTTTCCACATAGGCTACCAGACCTCAGTTCAGACCGTTGGACTCAATGGGATATCATAAAGAGAAGGAGGATTAGCTTTGTGATTGTAATGCGCTTGGGTTTCAGAGACGAAGTAGGAGACTTAGTGTTTCCTTAGCCTATAGTGAGTAGGTGAATTTATTGGTTAGAGCACCCAAGTGGCAAGCTAACCACGTAACCAAGTGCTAGGTCGCAGCAGCAGGAATAAGGAAAATCACAGGTTAAAGGAGAATGTGAAAAATGTATTGGCCCTGGGATTTAATCTACATTTCAGGGTTCCAAAAGAAAGGAGAAATTAATGGATTAAATAAGGAACTCTAACGGCATTGCATAATAAATCATGGAGTTTCACACTTCCGGGAAGCCTGTAGTCCTGTAGTTCTCTTGGTCTGTATGAATTCAAGGCTGTGAAATCAAGGCTGTGTACCTATCATGGTGGGAAGGGATGGTTCTGTGGATCACAGCATGAAGTCTGTTGCTGTTCCCACTGTGCAAGCAAAATGTCTGTATAGCTTTACAAGTTTAGTTTTCTAGGGTTTTTTTTTTCAGAATCAGTTTTCTTATACAGTTGTATAAAGATAGTTAACAATTAAATTATTTGTATCACTTGCTAAGTATTTGCATAGATGTTTTATTAACCTTTATGGACTAACGTGTACTGTGTCATTGCTACACTTCAGTCAGCAGGTAGTGTTTGGTTGTAGCTCAGGTTTTGGCACTTAGTCACAGGTTTGAGTCTTCCTTGCAGGTCACAGCTGTCTCCTTAGTGTGTTAACAGTAGTGGTATGACTCTGAAGAAGTCAAAAGTTACCCAAGCGGCTACAAGAGTAAGAGAACATGAGTTCCACTGATAACAGTGCTTTATTAGTTCAGGAAACATGTAGACAGGGGTGCAGTTTAGCTTGCAGTTATAACAGTAAATTCTTCCTGTTTCCAACCAATAATGTCACTCTACTAGACTCACACGTGGTTGCATGTGCTGACACAGTATATTCAGTTGCTGCTAATGACCAGCTGAAGGTGCTTTTACATGGAGATGTTTTCTCCTGCTCTTCTACTCAGCAGTGCTGCTTGTAGAGCAAGATCCCATAGGATTTTAAAGAAAATGCTAAACTGTGCATTGGTTTTCAGACTTCGGTCTACAGATTGTGTGGCAATTATGCCTTTGCTACATGATTACACCTGATGGTTCAGAAACGCATATAAGTGATGTTACATGTTATTAGATTCCACTAGTTTTTGGAAGGAACCAACCAGTTGGTTCCCTGTATATAAGAATCCTTGGCATTTTTCTGCGAATGACAGACTAATTGTCTCAGTTATTAAACTGCTGAGATGCAGAGAGGCAAAGTAAGTATCAGTTAGAGGAGCTCTAACTTACTTGGAAACTACCAGCATCTGTTTACTGACTCTCAGACTCATTCTTCTCTGCATCCCAGCCCTGTAATTCACAGCTGGTGCTACTTCAGTCTTCACCCAGAGCATGCACCCTTTTTGAGGTAAGGAGTGGATGGCAGGTTCTTCCCTCTACTTCCTCTGCAGTCCTGGACACGTCATGGTGGGGAGGAGGCATCCTGCTTCATCTCGTAACAGCTTCTTTGGTGTATTTGTGTTTGAATCATCCCGTATTTCTTGTATTAAAAGAAGATAAATGGTGGTGATCCTACAGTGATAAAATATGTTTTGTGTACCATTGTCACAGTAAGGAACTGGGTAATATGTTTGTAAAACACCTCACAGATTAAATCTAGGGCAAATGTCATATCCCTGTGCAAGCTTTGTTTAAGGGACAAGTCCAGACTCTTTTGTTTGTGACTGCCATTGATCAAGATTTCCACTTGCCAGGGAATCTTTAAAACCTGGCAGTGTCTCAGTAGGGAATTTAAGAATGTAGAAGAGATGTTCTGGATGGATGTATTCCTCTTAGCTCACGGAACCAGGATAGGAACAGTTTTACATTTGTGCACAGTGGTTAGCAGAACAGGGCTGCAGTTTTGCCCAGGCAGTTTTGTCACTATAGTGTGCAAAATAAGAATTCTAGAATTTGGCATCATGACTATCAAAACATTACTATTTTAGGAAGGGGTCAGCATGCAGATGTTGTTCGACTACATACTACTCAGAATCATGGCTTTCCTTTTTTTCCTTGTCCTAGAAACAGCATGTGCAATTCTTCAACCTTTGATGAATCAGAAGAGTGGCAAGTTGCTCAGGATGCTGAGATATGCTTGTTGAAGTCAGGAGAAATCATGTAAGCAGAACAATTTCATTACTACCAGGCTGAAAGAATAAAGGCTGAGCTCAGATATCAGCTATGTGAGCACAAGTCTTACAGATTCCTGGAAGAGATGACCGCTCATGTGCCACAGTAGAATTTGGGCTAAGGAGGAGCAGAGAGTATAGCTCAACTATGCAGAGCAGCAGCAATGAGCCAGGTCCTCTCCCTTCAGTCCTGCAAAACTTTAGTCCAAGTAGGGAATAAGAAGGGAAGATTTGGGTCCACATCACATCACAAAACCCTCCTTCCTATTCTTATTGCAGGAGGTGCTGTGAACAGGAAGGGGGCTGAGAGAGAAGGCTGTGTAGTTCTAGTAGTCTCTGGAAGAAACTGCAAGGGCAAGTCAGGGAGTGCAGTGCTAGTTGGACCTTTGTCATGGGGAAGGAATTCATGGCCTTTTGGAGCATGTGTCTGTTATTTATTGGCAGCCTCACAGAAACTGTCTTGCCTGCTCTGGTTGATATATGCCATAGCATAAAATGTTGTAGAGAAGTTGTGGATGCCCCATCCCTGGAAGAGTTACAGGCCAGGTTGGATGGGGCTTTGAGCAATCCGGTCTAATGGAAGGTGTCCCTGCCTGTGGCAGGGGGGTTGGAACTAGATGATCTTTAAGGTCCCTTCCAACCCAAACCATTCTAGGATCTATGATCTATGTTCAGCTGAGCCTTTGCTCAACCTTTGTGAACTGTGTGTGCACAATTCTCTGCATGTATCCTGCTCTGAAATTAATAGTTACGTGCAATAGCAATACAGCTTGTCACTTGCACAGCCAAGGAGGGAATCTAACATATGAAAATGCTGTAACTTGGAGAAATTCCCCTTTGCTCACTCTACCCTTAAGTCTAGCTTTGAGATTTTTGGCTTATTTATGGGGAGGGTTTTAAACTTTTGACTGCAGGGAGATAAATTAATCCATGTTTCAACCTTGTTGCTGCTGTTCAGAGAACAAAGTGAATGAAGCAGTAACTAAAATCATAGCTGGGCTGTAGGGCAAAACCAAGAGTGATCATTAGTTTGATCACTTGAGACATCCCAGCAGTTACTTCAGCTAAGAGGAAGAAGTAACAAGGTAAGCAAGACTTAATGTAAAGCTTCATAGCATCACAGAATCATTTAGGTTGGAAACGACCTTTAAGATCATTGAGTCCAACCATCATCCATGCCCACTAAACCATGTTACAGAGTACCCCGTCTGTGCACTTTTTGAATACCTCCAGGGATGATGACTCAACCACTCTGGTCAGAGTACAACAGTTATCATAGTAAATCAGCCGTGATCCCTAACCACTGTGTAGTCATGGCTGGAAACTGAACTCCTCCTTACTCTAGGACAGCAAATCATCATGGTGACTCTGTGATACCTTCTGGTAAATGTGTTGATTTTTGATAGCTGCTGACAAACAAATCACAATACTGTGATTTCCTGTGAGCTTATTGATTTGGAAACAATTTATTTGGCCTAAAGAGTGTTATGTTAGATGAGTTTTACTTAGGGTAATGTAGGTGAGATCCACAGCTCTTAGAAATTACAGGTTTCCCCTGAAGAAGGCAAGCAGCATTCTCGTGTTTAAGGCCCTCACTGTTTGCAGTCTGAAATAAATATCAGAAGGAGGCAGGCTAATATAATGCTTCATGACTCGGGATCATCTGGGTGCTGAGAACTTTTAATTGGAAGTACTTTGAGTCAGCTTTTATGTAGCTTGCTTGGGTAAAGCTGACCAAGCTGTAGCATTAGGTGCTTCAGAGGATCTAAACAGAGCTGCTGTTCACATTCTACCCATCTGTCCCCTCTGTACTGCTGATCCCTATTTCCTGTACAAATGATACCTGGAAAGGCGAGTAAATTAGGTGACTAATTTTTATTTAAAAAGAACAGTAGAGGGCAGCAGACTTTTTTTTAATCGTAGTAACTCTTTAAAGCTTTATTCAAGCACTAGATTTTTCTATTTGAAATGAAATAAAAAAGTGAATAACATCCCCATTTGCCAAAGCAGTGAAAGTGCTTGATATCAGTCATCTTTTCTGTAGTTCGTCATGCTTTCATCCAAGGCTGAATTTTTCCCACATCTTGTGGACCTTTCCCAAAGCTGCTGTGGAGTCTGCTTTAAATAGATGGAAAATAAAAAGCAATGATTATTGTTTCTGTCTAAGTACATTGGATCTCTTCAAGTAATTGTATTTTTCTCTTTCACAGGATGAGATTACCCCTTACAGTGGAAGAGATCTTAAATTTTGGGGAAGGTAACAGAGAGCTGTTCATTAAATCCAGCACCTATAGTATCATTCCCATCACCGTGACAGAGATGGGGCTAACAATTAGCTGGATCTTTTCATCGGACCCGAAAAGCATATCCTTCAGTGTCGTCTACCAAGAATCAGAAGACGCACCACTGGATCAGTGCAAAGTAAGGCTTTTGTTTCTTTACTACCTTAGAGATTGTAGTACACTACAATCAGCTGCCTAGAGGAATCAGCAAGTATAGCTAGAAGGTCTCCACCAGAGTGCCAGTTGCTATTGCATTAAGGACTTGTTTCTCCAATTAAGCCACAGTTCTCCTGAAGGCAGAGCTACATCTTGAATTATTTGATGTTGCCTGCAAAAGTTGAGTTGAAAAGCACTGTAGCTTCTATTGGTTGCATCTGAAATTCACCTGCTATTATTAAGCAAAAATAAAAGTCCAAGCCTGCAAAATTCTTCTTTTTTCCCTCCTCAGTATTACTTAATCTGTAAACTGCTCAGGGCTGATCTTGCCAGGCTCTTAAGCAGGGGGATTATGGATTAAGTGAATCTATGTTACTCGGTTCATTGCAGCTTTAATGAAGACAAGGCAGCTGCTGGTTTAACCAGCAGGTGGTAGGGGGAGCCCTAAGGCCGTGATTTCGCTGGGGGAATAAGACATGTATTTAGCATGGGTTGATTCACTCCAGGGTAACTAACGCTATGTAAAATCTCCTTTTTTCTTCAGCTGAAGACCGAATAAAGAGTGAATGTTGCTTCCATTCTGATCTATCTATTTGATAGAACTTTGGTTTTTATAGGGTTGTCCTAGTTCTAAGTCACCTGCTGTTCTGAGAACTGTCTCTGCTAGGGTTTTACAGTGAGATAGATGGTTACGCACAGTTTTGGTGTAAACTTAGATAAACAATTAAGATTTGCTGAGAAAAGCTTGGTTTTTTAATACAGACAGTATAAAAGCATATATTAAAAGACATATTTAGCTAAATTGTGCTCTTGGATATATTTGTGTAGATTTAATGTAGCATTGCTGATATTAGTAAACTTGCTTAGATTAACATTAAAAAGATCAGGATTTGATTCTATCTCTAAAACAGAGATTTATAGCCGTAGCTTAACACTGTAAAGAGGTTGTCAAAGGAAAACAGATGTCTCACTGTGAGACTTGAGTTTGGGTGAATTTTTAATGCTAATCAATGAAAATAGTTTTGCGGGCACATATGCACTTTGGGAGTTTCAAGACAGCTCAAGTCTAAATATTTTTCTGAAGGCAAATGTCAATTTATAGGGCAAATAGCAAGTTTCATTGTGATTTTTATTGGATTCCAGGTTCTTATTCCCATGACCCGCTGCAACTCTCATAAGGAAACTATCAGAGGACAGGTGAAAGTCAGAAACTCTGGAATCTACACGCTGATATTTGACAACACATTCTCTAGGTGAGTGTAAAAGGTTGAAATAAGCTTGGTTTTACAGACGGTGGAACTGATCAGATATACCATTATTCTCTCCTTCAGAAGGTAAGTATGAGAAAATGGTCCTGGCTTGCCCAAAGATCTTCTGCCTGAGTTTTGGTTCTAGTTCTTGTGGTTTTTTGTTCCTTCCATAGCAGAATTCCACTCTTCTATCTCAGCCTCTTAGAAGGTAAACAGAAGTGAGCAAGTCATTTGTGACTCTTTCCAGGACAGTTTAGTCAGGATTGTCATCTTACTCTTAACAGACCTGGCAGCCCTTGTGCAGGCATACTGCTTTTTAACACCAGTCTTTTTTTTTTTTGCCTGAGTATAAAATGAAGGATTGAGTACACTTTTAAGGCTTACTGTCTAGTTGACTTCAGCTAATGTGATCATCTCACTCTCTTTTGTTTCTTGACAGGTTTATCTCAAAAAGAGTGTTTTATCACTTGGCTGTCAAGCGACCTGTCATCTATGATGGAAGTGATTTTCCATAGCCTTGAATATACTGTGTTATTTTTAATTAAATTTTTAAGAAATGCTATTATTTATGTACATGTAAGCATTATGATTACCACTGTGTTTGAAGACTTTGAAACTATGCAATAGCTATAATGCGCTTAGAGAACATGTATACACTAAAAAATGAAAGCCTTTTTAGGAACACTAATGGTTCTGTACTGTGTACAGATTGCTCAAAAGCCATGTTGTTTGATTTAACAGGTCAAGTAATGTTCCAACCAAATTTTTTTCAGTGGGGAGAAAAATAAGTGGGGGGTGTCTAAATGCAAACTGAAATTCTGTACTGAAAATTGAATTACTTTTCTTCCAAAAATATCCTTCAAAAGGAAATTTAAAGAAAAAATGCATATTTTTGTTGACCCCTTCACTGGGGAGTAAACATAACCATTTCTGTTCTGCTCTAATGCTCTTACAGTCAGAACAACAACTATGCAATACTTCAGTCTTCACAGGTGTATATTGTAATCCATCTAGAATTTTTTATCTTTTCCAAGTTTTATAAACAGCAAACATAGGGGTTTTTTACATTTTGGGCTAAGATTTGGTAAGTCTTAACTGGCATTTCCAAATGCTTTGGTACTGGATACCAGTTACAAAACAATATAACACGAAGCAGCAACTCCTTTCACTTTTGCTCACCGTACTCTGTAAGTTGGTCCACTGAAACCAGTTGTTATGGTGAGTATCAGTGACAGAATCATGAGTATTATTTGTAGAATAAAGTACCACTCACTGTCTGATATTAGGAAGAGGAGCATTCCTTTTCCCTGCTTTAGCACCTTAGTCATCAGCATTCACAGGAAAGCACAGTTTCTGAGGAGGTCAGCAGTCTCTCTCTCTCTCTCTCTCTCTCTCTCTCTCTCGACCACATGGAAGGTAGCAATAACGTTTGAATTGGTCTGAAAAACTCCATCCAAACCCGAATGGATATCCAGCCCTGATGAGCAATCCACCCAGTGTTAGCGTATTCTGTCTCTTTCATAACCCTTGCAGTTGCCCTAGCCAACTGATAACTTTCCATCTCGGATTTGAGGACAGGGCTGGCTGTAAACACTGCCTTTTAAGGAAGACTGGGTTCTCATTTATACAGAATTTCCATGCAAACCATCTGCTTTCTGTATAGAATTTCAACTTTTTGTCAAAATATCTGAAAGCAGGTTTTTCTTTTAAAAATTCCTATCTTGTGATGAAAAGGCAAAACATTTTGGCAGGAGAAAGGAGAAAAGCTCTTTCTCCCAACCAGCCCTCCTCATCATTTTAGGTGTGTCTGATTTCTGATGTTATTGTTCTCCCAGGGAAACCTCAGACCTGGAAGGTTTTAGTGCAGCAGTTGGTAGCAGACCAGGTCGGCCTGCCAGGAACCCTGCAGACGCTTGGTGGCAGCTGTAGCTGGTATACAGGGGTCATGGTGGGAGACAGAAGATAAAACATGAGGGGAAAGAATAAAAAAGGGCAAGCACAAGCTGAAGCAAATGATTTAGGGGAGGGAAAAGAAAGCACAGGGGCAAACTTGTAAAAACAAGGGCAGGGACTTGGAGTGATCAGCTTGACTAGGGAAGGAAGTCAGGAGAGTCCAGCTGGTGTTTATGTGTTGCTGGTCCAATCCATTACCTATAGGGAATCTCCTTCTATGGCAAAAGGCTGGTTGTTTAAAAGATGGAGATCACAAGACAAGTGTTGGACGTTTACATAGTAGCAGCTGAGTTGGAGGGAAATTTCTGATAATGGGAAAGAAAAGAATACTGCAGATGAAGCTAAAGGTTGCTAATCATTCATTCCAGTTGTTAACACTATAAATACAGTGATCTTGAAAAAGACTGTGAAAGAATGACTACCCTTCATGGAGCATCTAGATTTTAGGTTGCATGTACAGGGCTTTCTAACAGAGCAAATTTTGTTCTCTGGGTGGTGTCAAGCTGACATCAGGTGGCCTTTTCAGCTAGGATGTCTGGCTCACTGGTAGCTTTCCCTTCCCTTCAGACGCCTCTTCCCTGTATTGGTGGTGGGCTCCCCAGCCTCTGTCAGGCAGAGGGGTCAGTGGAAGGTGCAAGCTGGTTTATTCCCCCTCCTGAGGGAACAGGCTGCAGTGCAGTTAAACCCTTAACCTGGCTGCATGCATGAAAATGAGGTGGACAAGAGACTGAAGTGGGCTCACGGGTCGGTTCATGACTTATGGCATATTTCAGTGTTGAAGGGCAAGAATTTAATTAGGCAAGAAGAGATTATTTATTGCTTAAAAATGGAGTACTGTGTACCATATGCTATGCAATTTCACTGAGCTGTTATTGAAGTCTGATGTAGTTTTCCTTTAAGCTTTTAGGTGTGGTTTTTAAAAGCATTTTGCTGTTGTTTTAGTTAGAATACTAATCTTACTAGGATATCTTTCTTAAAATGCCAAATGTAAAAGGACACTGTCAAGTATCTTAGGCCGAAATACGACAACTCTGCTCAGAAGTATTTGAAATATCTCCATTCAAAATCATTTGACAGACTTGCCTCTGGATTTCCTCTCTGCATCCCAGTTCTTAACACTTTTTCATCCTGTGGCAAATATTTTTAAGCCACTCTTTATGTAACTCTTAAAGTAATTGGCTCTATCTAGTAAGCCGGATGTTTCCCTGACAGTTGTTCATGTAGCCAGTCCTGAGGCTGGCTTAAGCATATGTTTGGGAGGAGGGGAATAAAAACACTGGGTTGTTTTTATTTAGCATTTGAGTCTTTATGGTACCTTTTCTTTAAGTTTTCCTGCCCTGTGAGAGTAGTTTTATGTCTGTTTTCCTCTCTGAAAGAGGACTAACAGTGGGAGCCAGAACCTGTAGAAAAGAAAAGGTTTGCTTCTAACCAAGGAGAGTATTTAAGAAGGAGAAAAGGTTTCAAAAGAGGAAGTAATCAGACTGGTAAAGTACAGGAATGCAGCTGTTCAAATCGGCTGTTGAAGAACAGGAATCCCATCGTGGAGTCTTTTACACCTCAGAGGCTGTGCAGAGAAGAGAGTAAAGAACCTGTCATTAGTACTGACTTTTTGTTTGAATATCCCAGACAGTTTATTACTGGGGCCATGGAAACCCAATAAAGGACTTCGCACAAATGTGGGTTTGTGCAAGAGATTGTTTCTTTCAAGCCCCTTGTACCTCCATTCATAAAGCTATGTGAGCTGTGCCAGGAACACTGATAAATCTGTTTATTTACAGGTACTCGGGTGATTTGTTGAATTGGGCCTTTTATTGTCTGCACCAATGCAATTAAAAGAAAACAAATACTTAAAATCAATCATGAAGTTAATTTAAGGGAATGTAACACTCATGGGACAAAGAGAGTATGCATTGTGGTCAGTATAAGCAATTGGATATTTTTTCTGGGTGCTGGAACAACAGAAGGTAGTATTTTTTGTTATGCAGAGGTTTATGCGAAGGGAAGAACATAGGTGCTTTAAGAAGATGACAGTGTTCCCTTACTTAATGTTCCTCAATGTTGCTTTATGAAAAATCACTGAGATGTATTGCACAAGAGTGTACCACTTTACAAAATAGCAAAGCTACAAAAGCCTGACTTTGCTCCTTTTTTAAAATTGAAATTGCACTACAGTTTTAATTATGCTCAATCACTCAACCAGAAGCATCTTTTGGTCTTAACTGCCAAAGAATTGCAAACCCCATTCACATCAAGCTTCACGCTCCAGATAGGGGAAAAAGAGATTTATATATACCAGCGTCTGGTACAGTTACAGAGATGTAGATGGTTGTGTACTGGAATGTTTCTTGATGCTTTCTTTTTTTTTTTCCTTTTTTAACCTCAGGAATTAAAAAAATAAAATTCTGTATCATTGAGAATGTGTCCCTTTTCTGCTTGGTAGAGATAGCTTTGTCTAGAAGATAAATCAGTTTATTGTATGATGTACTTCTAAGCAGGAAAAACTTTTACAAAATATGGAAAATAGAAAATAATTTATCATGCTGGTGGAGAAAGGCCATGTCCGTACAGTACAATAGAGCAACAGCGGACATCCTTAAATAAGTACTAAGTGAGCCGGTCCCCAAGCTAGAGGAAATATCACCCTGTCCTGCTGGCTCAGAGCAGCTGGGCCTCCCCCGGCAAGGGCAGAGCCCTGTGGCTGAGAAACACCATCATCCGCCTTTGCTTCCACTTGGAGGTAAAAACAAAGCAGCCCCAAGGACAGCAATTACACTCCCTGTCATCCGTGACACCGATCAACACTGTCCTTCAGCTCGGGGCTCCCATCTGGTTTTCCCCAGGCACTGGCTGGGTCTCTACGCCTGGGTTACCTTGCGTGGCTGTGGGAGGGAAAGAAGCACTGTGTGAGTCGCAGGTGCTCTTCTTGTGTCACCTCCACATTTGCGTCTGTAGTCCCAGCCCCGGGGAACAGTGCAAGCATGTAGGCTTGTCTGCACTGCTGCAGCCATCCGAATGGGGTCAGGAGGACGATGGGCCCTGTCACGATCAGTCATCACTGCTTTTATCAGTGATCTCTCTTTCCTCATGGGAGTTTCCTACTGCGGTGGAGGCTGTGACGCTTTTCCTCCCCATGCTCCAGCAGTAACACCAGCCCCTGCTCCACGTTCAGAGGCTTCTCGTCAGGACAGTTTCCAATGAAGCCTAGCCTGCAGTACAAGGGACCTGCAGGACACGTGTCCGTGACCACACCTTGCTGTACAACATCTCTGCAAGGGAGGCTTTAGCTGTTGAAAGCCTTTGTTTACATCTCCAGTAATCCACGTTTAACCATACCGGACAATATCTCCTCCCTTCTTTGGTGCTAGGGGCAAGGCTCTTCCAGCCCTAGTGCTGCCTTATGGAGGGTCTTAACCCACCTCTTTCTTGGACTGTGCCCCAAGAATTAGCCTTGGCACACTCAGCACAACATTCTGCTGTGGCGACCATGGATGCCACAAGAGAGCCATATCCTCTCCATTAGCCCTTGAAATGTCACACAGACACTCTGAAGTCCAAATACAAGGTTTCAAAACACATATGGCCCAGGAGGCTTGGAAAAAACAAGCAGCACTTAGTGGGTGCTGGGACCACAGTGTCTGGTCAGTTCAATGGATAAGAGATCCAGTTTGTACTTGGAAACGGTGGGTTTGCACACACAGAACTCAGATCGATGGTTCTGGTTTTGGGCTACTTTATCTACCATGACTTCAGTGATTCTTGTAGCACCAGTCTCTCACACCTTTCCATTATTTTTCTGCGCTCTGGAAGAGGTGCTTCTATAAAGCGCGTCTCTCTCAGGCAGGAGCAGGAATCAGTTAGGTGGGTTTGCCTGCAGAGAGTGAAAGTTTCTCAACGGCTTTCCTAACTTCCTGTCTTTGTACCACAAGCAGGCTGGTGCTGCGCTACATGACTGCCTGCACCGCGGTCGCAGCTACCGCTGAGCCCTTGACCACAGTGCATCGATGACAACCTGAAGCTACTGCCATGGCTGTCCCTGCTACAGCTCAGCTCCCAGCCTTTGCATAGTTTGGGTGCATTACACCAGTGGGCAGTTCTGGCCCAGTTCCTGCCTGGGCAAAATCTGGGGTCCTGGCACACTTATGGCTCTCTGAAGTCTGAGATGGGGACTAGGAGTTGAAATGAAGGGTCTCAGGGTGACGATGCAATGCTCAGGGCAGAGACAAGCTGAGCTGCTTCTTCAAAGAAGAGGGACAGCAGAGGAGACCGCAACCCAAAACTGGAAATGTCTGGGAAAAAAATGACCTTAAGGGTCCCCTACGAGAGGGGAGGGGAGCTGTGGAAGATCTTAGGCCTCTCCCGGGATTTCCAACAACGGCTCGGTGAGCATCCTGCTGGAGCTGTGGGTAAGGTGCAGGTAGCGTCCCACAGGAGGTGTGAGGGGCCATGGGGCAGGGGAGGCAATAGCCCTCACCTTCTGGGAAACCTCCCCTCCTGGGAGGTAGCATCAGCTGAAGCCTGGGGACACCCTAGGGAGGCACAAGAGGTATTTCGGTGGGATAAATCCAGCTAAACCTCAGGGCAGAGGGACAGAGGAGCCCTGGGAGGGCTTGGCCACAAGAAGCTGTGCTGCTGGCAGACAGAGGCCCCCCTCAGCAGACGGAAGAGGGGGTAATGGCAGCAAACACCTCCGCGACCAAGTCCCTGCTGTGCGGTAGCCAGCAACAAGGCACCCCACCAGGGATGAGGCTGCAGCCGGAGGGAAGCAGCTTTCCCGCCAGTTTGGGGGCCGCTGGCAGCCTGGGAAGCCACCAGTGGCTGCTGGACCGCAGGCAGCCCCGGCGGGACAGACCCCACGAGGGAAAACCCACCCTGGGGGGGGGGGTTGGCCCCCCAGCAAAGCGGCGGGGAGCAGCCTGACTCAGAGCGGGACGTGTGACCCAGGGACGACCCTGCCGCCCCAAACGGCTGAAAGTTCATCGCCGTTTCACTCAACAGTTTCACTCGCTGATCAAGCATGAAAATTTCCCACCGCGTTTCGTAGAGCGAAGAAGCTTTTACCTTCTCTGAGAAGGCCCTGAAATTCAAGTTCCTGGGGCTGGCAGGACGCTGTACGGGGAAGAGGAGCGCGAGGCCACCAGGCAGGACCGCAGGTCGGCGGCAGCAAAGGTTTGCACGCTTGTTTGTTTGCATGACTTGAGGGCTCTTTTGGGGCCGGGAGGACCCTCTGGGTGGGACCACCCTCAGCCCCAGGAAGGGTTAGACATGTGAAGTAAACCCCGTTAGCAAAGTTTTCCTTTGGCCTTTTTTGGGAGGGGTAGGTCCCATCATTGGAAACAGGTTATGCATATGGACCCAAACCTGGGTAGGACGTGTGGGCAAGAAACCACCAGTTCATACCTTGCTGTATGTGGCGGTGCCTTTATTTAATGGAATTTCAGCTTCCATTCACACTGAGTTCGACAGAGATCGCAAAACCCCCCCAAACCCTTCTTACGCCTTATAGTAAATAGTACATACAACTTTCACCATTTTTTCCTCTAAGGAGAAGGTTAAAAAAATTTTAAAAATCCTAATAAACATATATGAAACTAGAACCCTATCTGCTCAGATGTACCCTATTAGCTAGAAAAGCAGCCAAACCTTGCAGAAAGCTTGTGTTTATTGACACGCTTTAATGATTAATGCACAATGAAAATACTACCTTCCTGCAAGAAATAATTACCAGGAGGCAAACTAGGTTAAATGTGATTATTTAGAAGAAAGCCCCCTGAGCACTACAACTTGCGACAGAAGACTGGGAGGTGCAGGCTATGGTCAGGCAGGACAGGCGATGCCACGTCCCTGGGAGGGGACGAGCGAGTGGGAATGGCCATGTGGTGGCCTGTGGCCTCAGGTTAGGTTCGACACTTCATTACTCTCTGTCTTACTGGCTGTGGGCTAAATATATTTTCTAACCATTACCAAAGATATCAGTGCAAAACCGGTGGTCTGTTGAACCATGGGTTTGTTTTTTGCATTCTGGTTTACTATGGCTTTGCACCATATGGCAAATATCTCCAGGACAGACAACGTGGTGTCTCTGACACCCTTGAATTTTTATTGTGATGTGCGATTTGTCAATGCAGTGAACCGCACAAAATGCCAGTATCAAAACAGGAGCCGTAGCAAATAAATTGTACCCAATTTCACTTTACACCACACAGCTAAAATATAGGAGAAAGTTAGATCTAATTCTGTAATGACCACTTTATGAACGCAAACGATTGGCTTTCCTTTGCAAGAAGAACCACACATGCAGCAAAACAGACTTAATGTCTGCACAGGCAGAGAGAGCAGCATTTGACTGCTGCAATAAACCAGCGTAGGAGCTAAAGGCTGTTCTCCTTTGCAACAGAGGGGACCTGGTGTGGGTGCAGGCAGAGCTCCTGAGTCCGGCCACCTCTGTAGGAGACCCCGGCTGGACAGCAAATGAAGGCTGAACCCCCCCTGCTGCTTCCTATGGACGGGATGAGCAGTTCATCTCGCTTCATCTGCCTCTGTTGCTGCCGTAGCTGGGCTTGTCACCTCTCTGCGAGGCCTGTTATTTCAGGCTGTGGTCTGAGCCACAGGTGGGCCGGGTATTTACAGCTGTCACAAAGATAGCTTTTATCCTCTATCAGTTCTGCTTACAATAAGTGTGGCTCCATTTTGCTGCCCTGTGGCAAAGGTTTCTCTTCCTTTCAGCCTGCAAGCCCAGGCTGGGTCCCGCGCGGCGAGGACAGGTTGCGCGAGGAGCCCCCAGCCCTCCCCACTCCTCTGAGACAGTCTTTGGGGTATACGGACAGTTTCCAAAGAGTTTGGTGCTCCTCTGGCAGGGAGAGAGAGGAGGGACTAACTTACAAGAGGACTTGGCAAGGTGGGGCTGTACTGGAGGAGGTCAAGTGGGTGCTGAGGGTCAGGGAGCTTCTCACCCGCTGCCTGCCTAGTATGGCAAAGGACCAGTTTGAGCTGTGCTCCTGGCTGTCGCAGGCGGAGGAGCACTGCTCTTGGCCCCTGCTCCGGCAGCAGCCGCTGCTCTGCATCATCCTGCCCAGTGCCATCCTGAACCGCTCTCCAGCAAAGACATAGAGGAAGGGGTTGAGGCAGGTGTGGAGGAAGGCAATGCTCTGGGTGACCTGAAGTCCGATGTCTAGCCGGTCGGCAGCCTGACAGCTGTACACCACCCTGGTGTAGGTGTTGATGGCTTTGACCAGCAAAACAATATTGTATGGGAACTGAGAGAGGAGGAAGGCGGTGATGGTCATAGTGATGATCTTCAGCGACTTCTGCTTTTGGGATCTTTTGGCTTGCAGGAGGGTGTTGATGATAAGGGCGTAACAAATAACCATCACAAGGAACGGGAGGAAGAATCCAAATGTGACTTTCAAGGCCAGGACAGTAATTCTGAAGATCGTGCTGATGTTTGAAGGGTACATAATTTTGCAAACTGTTATGTCACCCACCTGCGTGCTTTGGCTGTACAGGATTTCTGGGATGCATAGGCTCATGGATGTCACCCAGACAGCCAAGCACATGAGTTTGCTGTGCAGGAGCCGCCTTTGCTTAGAAGTTTTAGCTTTCATTGCCTGGACAATAGTGATGTACCTGTCAAAGCTGATGCAGGTTAGAAACAAGCTGCAGCCATAGAAGTTGATCTTATACATACTGTTGACGACTTTGCACATGAAGTTCTTGAAGATCCAGCCATCGGAGGCAGCCTTGGCCCAGAAGGGAAGTGTGAAGAGGAGAAGCAGGTCCGCAAGGGCCAGGTGCAGCAGGTACCGATCCATCATGCTTCTCCTGAAGCGGTATTTGCAATAGACAAGTACAACCAAGGCATTTCCCACTGTGCCCACAGAGAAGATGAGCCAGAAAAACACCAGCAGGAAGGCTCGAGCGAACTGCCTGACCTGCCTCTTGTCACACATGAAATCTGTGTCATTTACCAGGTTTCCATCCAGGGACAGCGCTGTGCTGTCATTCCTGTAGTAATCCAGGCTGGTCTTGACAGGGTGGGTGACCTGCAATGGGTCATCAGGTAAATTCATGTTGAGAGGTGGCTCAATAAAGCACAAATTTGCCCTTCTCCACCAGATGCAGTTGAAGATCCCCAATATACTCCATTTTAGATGGGAAAGTGCAAAGGCTGCCAGCAAAACACAGTGCATTTCAGACTGCTTGAAGTATGTGGCACAGCAGAGGCTTATAAAAATTACTCGTTGAGTAACAAAATCTTTACAAAAGAGCAGTTCATCACCTCCAGCCAACTTCAGTTATTAAAATGGCAGGTGGTGAGAGCATTATCTCTGTCAGATCATTCAAAACACTGTTGGCTTGTCAGCTTCAAATACATAACAAAATGCAAAATCCCCAACTCGGAAAGAGGTGGGGAAGAAGGCTTTGTGTTACTGCTATGGTGGGATGGCACCATTGGCAAGAGAGAGGCAGAAAACTGATGGAGGCAAAGAGGGGGGAAAGAAAAACTGAGATTACACAGCAGCATCACTGTATACTCACTACACTTGCAACTGCCATCTTCAGCCAGATCTTTACTCAGTCTTAAAGGAGGCTCCGTAACCTGGAGAGAAAAGATCAGGGGAAAACAACTGATTTAAAACAACTTTGAAGAACTGTGACTTTTCTTGCTGCTGCTTCTTCTTCTCTTCTTCTTCTAATAAAAACCTCAACCCTTTGAAATAAGTTTGGCCAGCAGATGAAAAAAAACACACAGAAATTGATGTTGCTGGTTTGAATTATTTAGCTGCTTCCGTTTTACAAATTTACATTTAGCCTGCATTAGGTCTTCAGCTTCTCTATGGCACTGTGCTGATTAAGTCCTTTGATGTACTGGAGTCATTGTGATCTCATTTTTAGTAAGAAGTAGACTCCCCAGTGCGCACATTAAAAAAGAAAGTCATCTGAAAGCACCATATCTTCCAAAACATTCATGAGAATAAATGAAATGCGACTCTTAAATTAACAAGGAAAAGTACCTGCCTTTAGTAGTACTTTGCAGTGTTAAAATATTTGCATCCTCTGCAACGACTGATAATCTCTGCCTGCAACATCTCTTTATCTGTGAGTTTAAGTGCAATGCTCATTGCTGCTGGTCTGCAAAGCAGATCATTATGCCTCAGTAAACAAGAAAAGACTGTTTTTCCCTGCTGCAGGTTGCTCTTCAAGTCAGTCTACCATCACCAAAGGTAGCTGAGCCTGGTGGGCTCAACATAAGTCACACAATTCTAAGCTTTCAATCTGTTCTAGTGCCTGGGGATGGAGCCCGGGGACAACACGAGGTGGGTCCCGTCAGTGCTACTGGGGACCTTCAGCTAGCACAGACCTTTCCTCTGGTCATTGGTGGCTTCAAAAGCCGGTCAGACAATCAAGAGATCACCTCGCAGAGCCAAACTGCTCACCACAACAGCAGCCGGATGGAGCCGAACCTTCCCCACAGGGAAGCAGCCCATGTTCACGCTCTGCCTTCCCTCCGGTTGCTCGTTGCGCACTGACTAAAAGCCCTGGTATTATTCGGGGCGCGAAGTGACGCAGCATGCTGTTCACCTCCCCAGCCTGCCTTAGGGTTCGCTGAGTTAGCAAGTTCATCAACAAAGCCATTTTACTGTAAGCATCTACTTTTAGGGTTGGTGAGCGCGTTTGCAGCCATGTGTCTGTGTTTGTGGCACCCACTGGCCCCATCTGCCTTCGATCCCTTCACCCGGTCTCAGTGCCGAAGTGGACGCTTGCAGCAAATATTTGCAGGGCTTTGGCATCTGGTCAAAAAAATTTAATGCGGTTGTTTTCATCTATTTAGAAATGAGTGTGTTCAGAAGGCACAGATTAGGGGCTAATACTTTCATTTTTTATCTTAATGAAATGACTTTAATGAATATGAATTATTTAGGAGCAAGGCTGGCAGCATGAGATCTTTGCAATAAAAGAACATGAGTCTAGGTACAGAGTGTTTGCTTAAAAATAGATCGAAGAAATAACAACAGTCATAAACATGTGCTCTTAGTTTTTAAGTTTTCTACCAAGAAACAGGTCTCCACGTAGAATTATGCTGGTCCCTGGAGTTTCAAGTACAAATACAAATTTAGTACCTGGCTTTTAACAGTGCCACCTGTACTCTGTACACAGTAGTTGAATTTCTGATGCACAAAACTCAAAATACATTTTTATTTGACTTCTTTCCAAAGCAGACAACCAAGGAAAGTAAGTGGCCAAATCATACTAATGCTACAGCATGTCGCAGAACTTATGCCAGTAAAATCATGCAAGCAGACAGAAAGAAACCAGCTGTATAATACCTATAAATCGGATATACCACATGTAAATACTCAGATGTAGAAATTAAGACCAGTCATAGCCATGCATATACAAATTATGTTGGACAGGTCTGCTGAAACAGGTGGAAAATACACAATACAGCAAAGTCTCTGGCGACGACAGCCCCACAAGGGTTTTTCCTTGTCCCCGTCCCTGTCCCTGTCCCCATCCCCATTCCTGTCTGGCTCCAGCAGCAGGCCGGAGGGGTGACCAATTCCGCTGGGTGCCAGCAGCAAGAGTGCACCCACCCCAGCCCCGTCATTACAGGTGGGCTTGCACACATCATGGCAAATACAGGGCGAGCCAAAAGCTGAGCCGGATTCCTACTGAGGAATTCTGTCTGAGGAGCGAGGTGTCATGGCCTCAGCAGCAGTGCAGAGGAGACAGTGTGCTAACCACAGCGGCCGCCTCGTCCTGGGGTTTTGCTTTGCCGTTACTGCTGTGCTTGTTATGGGCTGTGTTAATAGCAACAATAATGTGGGGTTAGAGACAATGAGCTTTCTGATGTTCTAGCCAGCACCCGACTTTTTTCTACGGTGAAATTCACAGCACGCTAAAAGTTGACAAGCAACAGCCTGTCCCTTGAGATAAGGAGGGGCTGCTTATTAATCAAAATTAATTTGATGCCTTTTTGCTTATTTTGGAGGGGGGGGAACACAGTTTCAGGAATTGCTGCGCTAAGCACGTGACTCATCCTTCCCAGCTACAGGGCAATGTCAGACCTGCCGTGCTCCACCTCCTGCAATGCCGCGCTTCAGAAACGCCTCAGCAAGTTGAAATCTCAAAGCAGCAGAGCCTTGTCCCCCTCACAACAGTGCAAAATTCGGCTGTCGAGGCCTAGACCTGCCACATATGACCCAGAGGTGGCAGGCAGGCAGCGACTTACTGCTTTCTCCCTGGTACCCGTTTCCAAAATGTCATTGCAGCATCTGCTGAAGGATGCAGAGCTGTGCATCCCCCGAGGCTTTTTTATGTTATTTTCTTTTAGCCATCAGACATACCTTAAATTGCAATCAAAAAGATCATTGTAACTGGGTGAGTTCAATGGCAATTTTTTTTTTTTTTTTTTTTTTAAAAAAGCAATTTGTAATTTGGTTTCCTTTCCATGGAGGCTGCATGTGGAAAGACAGACATGAATAGTGGAGGAGGGCACTCACCGGGATGGTCGCTGCAGGGTCGTCAGCCTGGACATTGCACCCAGCAGTCGCACTCTCGCACACGGTGTTTGCTCCTTGCACCCACGTTTAAGCTTTGGGCTTTTTGTAGGCTGAGGTGGGTGTGTGCTCCCAGGACCACAGCCTAATTAGCCCTCTCACAGGCTGTTTTGTCTGTGGTTTCCATGGTTTAGGTGGCTCAAACACAGATGGCAAACTTATCTTTCTTTATTTTTTCTTTGTTTTTTTCCTGGTAAGCTCTTTCGATAGCAAAGGGAAGACCTCTCATACCATCATTTTTTTACTCATGCGGATCATCTAGCGCAGGGCAAATCAGAGGCTGCTCCTGGCATGGCTGTGTTCTGTTGGAAAACGCTTTCACTGGGGAAAAAAAAAATCCCCGAACAAGAACTGGGTCCCTCTGGACACCCACTACTGTCCCCTGGGGAGGCTGGGACAGAAGTGAGGAGCCAGGTCTAGTGCTGCCCGCTCCAAGCTGGCCCCCAGGCACAGCTCCCCACAGCTGCCCACTGAGGCTGGGAGCAAGCACAGGCTGGGATCGCAGGGTCTGCGTGATGCCCCGCAACTTCAGGTGCTTTGCAAGCAACAGCAGAAGAGAGCAAAAGGAAAGGACACCAGCTTCAAGAGGAAAGGCCAGGCTATTCCTGCCACAGAAACTGGGGACACCCAGGGCAGCACTGCAGGCCGTCACATAAAGTCTCTGCTGGTGGCACGTCCTATGTGACAACCATCCAGAAGAGTGTGGCAGGAAAGATTTTGAAGAGGAAGGCAGTGAGAAGTTTAAGAAATATGTGAAATCGCACATCTTATGTCTTCTTCCTGGCAAGCTGGCATGCAAATTATGGTGATCTAAATTCCCCTCTCTGCACAAGGTCCAAGCACCATGGGGTTTTGCTTAAACGCTGTTCAGTGTTAAACGCTGTTCAGTGCTTAAACGGTGTTCAGCTGTGACCAGTGCTCGTTTGACTCACACTTCAAGAAAATTTCCAAATCGCAGTTCAGGCTCAGTTCTAACTATGGAGAAAACAATGATTCAAGCTAGGTTTTAGGTTGGACTCAGCTGTCACTTGACACCACACCAGCGTGGCATCCCCTTCCACGGGGAAGGAGCCCAGGGTGCTCCACGCTCCACTGCAAAACCCCCACTAAGGTGTCTGCATATCTTTAATGATCAGTTGTCATCCTGAAACTCTTCCTGAAACAGGCGTATGTTTGTATGTGATGATACCTCTGTACAGCACATGGCCTCTCTTGCCTCCTGAACCCCTGGTAGGAAAACAGAGGTGGGGAAGCAGCTCTCAGCTAAACCCTGGGCACCTGCTAAGGAAAGCATAGGTGTGAAAGCACAGGCATAGCCACTGGGTTCAGGCACGATTTACTCCAGGCTGGCAAATGGCTGCCTGCCAGCAGATCCATGGTAATTACTCCTAATTCAGGCTAGTTTGACCCTCGGTGTAATGCAAGGTGATTCAGCACTGGGAGAGCTACATTAACTGCAGTAGGGTAAAGGCATGCCCACAGGCAAAGCCTCTGATGCAAAGGGTCTTCACATCCTTTGGCCTCTCCTTCATGAATGTGAGCCCTCACGTTCTGGATTTAAGTGACTTTAATTAGACTTAGCTTAATTCTCCCTAGAAGCAAAGTAATAAGTATAACTTAACCTACCCACTTCACACAGCCAGTTCCACTGTCCTAGAAGTCCCCGGGCAGATAAATCACCAGACCAGAATGGCTTCTCATCTTGTTCATTATTTTTCAGCCACATGACATTTATTAAGTGAGTGTCCCTGACAACAATGGCATTTTTGTCCCCAACAGTAGGAACAGAAGTAGGAGAACATCCTGAACCTTACAAATCCTCTTGCCCAATTTCTGCCAAACTGGTTCCCTATTTGCATCCTTGCTCAGTGCCGTCCACAGCTAATTAATCTTGAACCAAAACAGAGCTGGTGCGGTCAGTTCTTGTGATACCAGCATGAATTTTGAGATAACCTGTGATTTCCCTCCAGCTTATATCATTACAAAACTAAGCATCTCCGTTTTCCTTACAAATATGTTGCTTTCATGCTTGCCAAGAGAACTTGCAAGTGTAACACTTTTTTTTTTTTTTTTTTGGTTTAAAGTAAGTTGGAAAATGAAAACCACCAGCATTTCTTAGATGTCTTCTTTTTAACTTCAGGGTGTTTACTTTTAAGCACAACTCGGGGATGATTTTTTAAGCTCCTCATTTAGTGCATGTACTAATGGCAGAGACGTACTCAGCTTGATGTGCTGATCAGGTGCTGGAAAGATTTGGCAGAAATAGAACAGAACTTGGGGTTACACCCTCTGCTGAGGCTAACCGCAGTGAAAACTGTGCTGTGCTTGCACTACATCTGTCTTTTAATATACCTGTTTTCCTCTCCGCAGGTAAAAGGAGGACGTTAACCTGCTTCTCTCTGAGCAGGCTGTTTTACAGGTTCAACAGCCCCTCAGTTGGCCTGTTCAGGAGAGTCTGTGGCTGCAATTCATCATCCTCTATGAGGAGGATATTTGCACTTGGGGAGATTGGTGCCTGTTGTACACAAGTGAATCATGTTATCTAGGAACTTTCTATAGATGGAAACACTTGAGGCAAGTCCTAGGAACATAAGACTGGACATGACAAGTCACCTCAGCTCTTCCGTGTTTCCCCAAAGTGAGGCAAGACAAAGCACCTGGGCTGTGCCCGGCAAGCAAGAGTTGCTTTCCACTAAGTAATCACTTACATCTTCAAGCAAAGAAAAGAAGCCCCTGCATAATATCATCCCCACCCTATACACTTGCAAACACTTTGCAAATCAAAAGCATGGTTCTGTAGATCTTTTCAGCATTTCTTATTCCACCAATAATGCAATTCAGCCAGGTTACTTGCTTAGGTAGACTACGCACAGGGTTTCCTGGGGCTTTCCATACCAAGCTAACAAAAGGGTGTTCTTATTCCCATTTCCAGCAGGTGTACAGAGTCATTACAATGATCCGAAGTGTTTGAGAGTTCAGATGTAAATTTTGAGATGTGTGAGACCTGCCTGGTTTGGTTTCTTTTTTTCTTTTTTTCTTTTGTTTTTTTTGAGGGTACATTCTCCTTACTTCCCCCCAACTGACCCATTTGGAGGTGGAAGGACAGGCAGCACTCCTTGAATCTGATTCCAGACGTAACACGCTGGGTCTCCAGAAAACAAGGTACCTACAACCCGCAGCCACCTGCAACGACAAAGGTCTGAGTCCCTCCCCGCTGCGACGGAAGGTCGCCCTGGCAGACACAAGGTTAGATGCTCCAGCGGGGAGCTGGGCTGCCTTGGTTGCAAAGCCCCGTCTCTCTCTCTGACTTGCTATTTTGAGAAAGACAGATTTGACCTTCTTAATGGTGCTGAAATCTGTGAATTACTACACTCTTAGTCTAGATGGAACAGGTGTTCTTTTGGGGCTAGAATGTGGTTTTCTAGATGTGATGAGTTCTCATTTTCTCAAATTCTCAATAAGTGTTTACCCATGAGTTTTTCAAAATTACTTTTGCACAGTTGTTCCAGGCCTTTGTTCACTCGAGAGAATCTATTTAGGCTTCACCATTTTAAACTCCATCAGACCGTCCTGGTTACATACATGTTTTAGTAACTGTATTTAGAAATGTTTTACAGGGCCAAACATGATTTCCAGTAAGGAGGATTAATAGGTTTAATTCAGTGAATGATGTCAGCACGCACAATATTATCAGCGCTTTTGCATAAGAGATTGGTGATGTGGTAATGGTAAATCACACTTGTGACAGCAGAAACTGTGAATTAAGTGCGCTTGCACAGGGGTGGTTTGCATGTGCAAATACTCAAAAGTGAATGGTAACAGACAATATCATGGCCAAAGCCAATATGTTATGTCAGTTGTAAAAAGATATAGGTAAATAGTCTTAAGATGGCATTTGAGGAATCAAGAGTTGTAACACGGGGTCCTTCTCGTGCTCCCTGATCAAAAAATTGAAAAAAAGTCCAATCATGTCAATGGACTAATGTATTCATTATTGCAGTTTATTTTGAGACAAAACCATTGTAATAACTGTAAAGAACACAGATACATCTAGTACACTGCATATGGAACTAACAAGTGTTGCTAATAGGCACATTTCAAACAGATGGGCTATATTATATACGATCTAATTTCTACCATCTTTACAAAAAAATTGTAGAACTCATTTTTTTATGGCTGCTCTGAAAAAATACTGAAAAAAATTGCGTACATACATTATTGCCTATTAATAAAGCCCATTAAAATTGTTTTGTAAGGCCATGATATGACTAAGACTCTGATCCTTCCATGTTTTTTAAAATGCTTCACACTGCATAAACTCTTTGTACTTGAGTCCACATACATGGTGCTGTTGCTGGGAAGATAACATTTATTTCATTGTTGTACCATCCATCTGTTTTTAAAGATAATTATCGCTGTGATTTCTCTTTATTGCTTCGGTTTTGGTTGTTTGCCTTATGGAGCACAAGCAAAACTAAACTTAGGAGTGTCCAGGTTTCAGTTTTATTAAGCACTCACCATATTGTATGCATCTGTCTAACACTAGAACGTTATAAACAAGTTTATACTGTTTATAAACAATTTCAGGTTCTGTCATGTAAGGGCTCTTAGTCCATATTTAAAAGCTATCAATCTTGTCCAACTCGAGAATTCACCGTGGTTTCCCTAAGAAGAGACTTCAGCAGTTCCCCGGGGTACTGGGTCCGGTCCCGGGCTCCCCAGTACAAAAGAAGAGATGGACATACTTGAAAGAGTCCAGCAAAGGGCCACACAGACGGTGAAGGGCCCAGAGCATCTCTCCTATGAGGAAAGGCTGAGAGAGCTGGGATGGTTCAGCCTGCAGAAGAGAAGGCTCAGGGGAAATCTTATCAATTTTACACAAATACCTGAAGGGAGGGCACACAGGGGACAGAGCCAGGGTCTTTCCAGTGGTGCCCAGTGACAAGACCAGAAGTGAGAGGCACAGACTGAAACACAGGAGGTTCACCCTGAACATAAGAATTTTTTTTTTTTTTAATGTGAGGGCAACTGAGCACTGACACAGCCTGCTTTAGGGGACCCTGCTTGAGCAAGAAGGTTGGACCAGACGACTTGCAGAGGTCCCTTCCAACCTCAACCATTCTGCTATTCTGTGATTTTGTAGTTCAAGGGCCTCCACCCATTTACTTCATTTGTTTAATTGTCACACGCTAAGATTCTTTGAACTTCTTTCATTATACAAAGTACTTATTTTTAACTTCCTAGACAGTAGGAACAATGGCACATGATTTCAAACAACTGTGAAATTTAAAGATTCACAGAGACTGAAGTGCTAGAGCTCTTCCACAAATACAGTTCCCCTTTGACCCTATGAGATGTTCTTGGCTGGGCACCAAACTGTAGCCCATGCGTCTAAACCACTGGTTTTATTCAACTTTACTCATATGTCCCTGTCTTCTCTCCTCCCCAAGCCAGTATTAGTCACCTGGGGCCAAGGCCTGCAGCTCTCCTGAAGTCAGTCTCCAGATGAGGAGATCCAGTGTTTGTACTGCAGTGGTTGCTGGTGGACAACTGAGTTGGTGTAATACCCAAGTAAAGTAAGTCAACCTGCTCCAGGCTGGAAGCACTGCCATTCTTGGAAGGCTAACTCAAAGCAAAGAAGCACACCCTTAATCACAGCACCGCCACATTTACTGGCACCACCCCACCCACCCCCCCATTTGTAGGATACTAAAATGCAAAGTCAACAAGAATTGAATGGCCTGCACCTGAGCTTTGGCTGTCAGAATGAAGGCTGTTTGTCTTCAGCTTCTGCCCCTCTGTACCCACCACAGGCCAGGAAATCTTCATGCCCTATTAGCTTCTAGTCTTATGCATGAAAAGCACAAAAATCATTTGTATTTCCTTCCCCGCAGAGGGGACAGAGGCTATCCCAGCCATTGCTTTTGCATCAAGCTAACCTTAGCCCTCTTGAAACCATGAGGCACACTGAGATAACAAGGGTCTGTAAAACAAAACTTACTTTCACTTTGACAGAAATAGCGTTATTTTTGGCTTCATTTTGCTGATTAGATTTTTGCCCAATACTGATGTGAAAGCAATACAGTAAGTGTACATGAACTTCAGGTCAGGAAATCACAAAGGATTACATAAAAGCCACTAAAAACCTTTGGACATGCAAAGGTCATACATCTTTAAAAAAAAATAATTCGTATTTTGAATAGTGCAAGCATTTTTGCCAGATGTGATCATTCTGCCCTCACACTGTGCCATCTTGAAACAGAGGATTGTGACAAGGCACTCCAGCCCTAGCTCAGTCTTGCAGAATTTCAGTTATGCGTACTCACAAGGCAAGAACTGCACATGCTATCAAATGCAATTAAGGCTACACTGTTAAAATACTGTCAGAGAAAAATAAAGGTTCCTATGGCAACATTAACTCAATTGCTCTGCATATAACCTATTTGTTCCACTTGTATTATTTTTGTCCAAAAGGTAATTTCAGTCTGGTAATGCTATTAAACAAGCATTTAAAAATATAAAAAGTGAACATTGGCTACCAGCTTAAATTGCTGCAGGGACTCTCTCCTTTTTACTTCCTGACACTTTAAACAAAGGAAATCTTCAACATGCTAGAATTTTCTTCTGTTTCCCTGCACCCACATTCCCTCTTCAATGAGAGAGGATAAAAATAGTTCAAGGTGGGGTTTTGGGCTTTTTGTTTGTTTTTCTACAGATCTAATTGGAAACATATTGGTGTAATCCAGAAAGGCATTGTTTTCCTGTAGAGAAAACTACCTGTGTGGTGAAATGATTTCAGAACTCAAGAAACTTGGAAATACGGGATAAGCATATGATCTTCCCAGCATGAAGACAGAAACCCTGGACAGACAGAATGATATATATCCAGGTATCCACATGCAAGCATCCCTTCAGTTATATGAGAAATTGTAGCTCTATAAAGCAGGAGCTGGAAGGGTTTTCAAGCTGAACATGAAAGTCTGACCAGGCCAACAAAGCAGCTACATGCTTGCAGAACCAACTTTCAACTTCTGCAGCCCTACTTCTCCTTCCTACAGCTGTATATCGGACTCATCTTATGCAAAACTTACCAGAACGGTACATATTTCTGGTGGACTGTTGCTACAAACATTGAACCTCTGTGTATTCAAATCTCCGTATTACAGCACGACATTTGGCTGGGGTTATTACTGAGTTACTTGCCTAAAAGTTCATGTAAAACTTGAGATTAAGAAAGGTTTCATGTAATAGATCTGTGACTATAAGGGACTTGCTTTCTCCTATTCTAAAGCTAAATACCAGTTATTCACATTCATTCGGCATTCCCTTCCAGCTACTAGATTTTGTTCTATTTTTCTATGTTTGGTTTTAAAATAAACAAAATACCCCCATTTTTATTTGTTCTCCACAGAACAAAATATATACATTGATAAAGAATTCTGGTAGCTAACTGTGATCAGCTAGACTGAGCACTCCTTAAGTTTGCAGTTACAAAGGGGTTTTATTAGACAGAAAAGTTGGATAGAAAAGCTCATGAGCCCTCTCCTCCTTCCTTTTTGCTGAAACAAATCCATGCTGTAGGTCAACACTAAACTGTTCTGCCTAAATTATCCAGGTTATAAAAATCACATAAACCCTTTTTCTTGTTTGAAAAGAATTTTTGACAAAGATAATTTCAACTATCCCATTTGTAAACATGCCCTGTCAAGAAAGTTGTAGCAGCCCACTCAAGGATGCAGTGAACTATGTTGCTAGGGTGCAGAGCAGCAGCAAGTCATCTCTGCTGGCAAATAAAGTATTTAAAGAGTGTCATTACATAGTATGTCACTATAAATCATGTGTTCCCATGCTTAGTCATTCTCAGCTTTCTTCTCCAAAACTTTCCCAATGCCAGGAGGATCCTCTGGAACTGGATGGAGTATTTCCATGGCAGCTGGAACAGTGTATTACTTCCCATTTGGTTAACTCTGGGTCACATTTCTTCTCTTGGCTACAGCATCACATCAGGATGTTCAGATAATTAAACACCATATCCTTTCATTATTTTCTACAGTCTCCAACACAGTCGCCACCACTCAGGATAAAGTTGCCCATCCCATGATATGGAGTCCTTTTTATCAGAGGAGCAGCTGTACAGTCCACCACTATGCAACGCATATTGTTAACAGTCAGGCATTACTTTGCAAACTGACATTTTTTAACTGCCTTTAAAAAAACCAAAGTTATTAAAAAGGAAAGCAAGCACATTTAAAAGCCCACCTAATTTTCAAGGACAGGCTGTTATTTCTAAAGTGGGATCTCATTTACTGAAGAGTTACTGGTGTTTCACCTTCTATAGGAACAATGAACAGCAGTCATCCTGTGATCGCACATTTAGCAAGAGCAAACAACTCTGCAACTTAGGACAGAAATCTCTTCCAGTGTAGTATTTTGCTTAGCAAAAAGTCACTGTGGCATGCTTAACCTGAAAAGAGTGGAACCAGAGCAGTGAAAGCATTGTATCAGCAACTTTCAGAACTGGTATTGAGAAAAATGTGTGCTTCAGATTTGATTGACTCTCCTTCATCAAAATGGGATTAGTATCCAAGGCTTGAAAATGATACAGATACTTCCTACAGATGCGACAGAGCTGGTCCCTTCTGAACATCATAAGGGCACACTGACCTCACCTACAAAAGATTCTTCTGATGCAAAGGAGAGTCTAACTGCTCTCCATCTGAAACAAAATGATTTAGTGTGAGACAGGGGCAGACAGATGAAATTAAATTACTTAAGGACAAAACCTATTTGAGAGCATTACTTCTCCCTTCCCCCAAATTATTACTGGAGAGTGCTACATTTGCATTTGTATAAAATCAAAACTGATGTGGTCTTCAGCAACCTACCTGCCAAAACAGCTGCACAGTTTAATTAAGGTATCACTGGGAAACTTAAATGCTGTAAATGAGACCATGATAGCAAGAGACAGACATTTAAGACAATATACCCCTATCCAGCATAAAGAAATGAAGAAGAGTAAAGCTTTAAAGAATCAGATTTTGTAAACTGTTCACCATCTAGAAATAATGTAAACTACAGTCTCTATTTTTTTGTGGTTATATTTCTTCTGGAGACAGCAAAAAAAATTTGTAAAATGAAGTTGAGCTTAACATCATGCTTCATTTGATAGACAAAAATATTACAGTAGCATGACCTATTTTTCCAACAAGGAAGGAAAAAAACCCACTGACGGTCATGATTGCAGCTTCCTAGGAGAGGAAACGAATGCAATTTGCATTACACTGAAGGAATATAGAATCAGGGAGCCCAGAATTCGACCCAGCACTCCAGGCACGGCCTCACCAGTGCCAACCAGAGAGGAAGGATCACCTCCCACAGCCTGCTGTCAGCACTCTTCCTAACACAGCCCAGGATACCATTAGCCTTCTTTGCAGCAGGGGCATATTGCTGGCTCATGTTCAACTTGGTGTCCACCAGAACTCCCCAGGTCATTTTCTGCAAGGCTGCCTTCCAGCCAGTCAGACCCCAGCATGTACTGGTGCGTGGGGTTGTTCCTCCTCAGATGCAGGACTTTGCACTTCCCTCTGTTGAATTGCACAAGGCTCTTCTTGACTCACCTCTCCAGCCTGTCAAGGTCCCTCCGAAAGGTAGCACAATCCTCTGGTGTCTCAGCCACTCTTCCTGGAACCCATCTATGTCTCCCATCCTCCCTGACCCTGCGTAGCCTGCTGACTTCCTCTCTTCTCCACTTGGTGACAGCTCTTCAACAGCAGCATGAAAAAAAAAAGCCATCTCTCCCTGCCTCAGGGAGAGGCCCTAGTCACTCCCAGCAGCCTGGGACTTGCAGGGCTGCATCCACCATCTGAAGTTCTGTCTGGGCTAAAGTTTCCGCCCCGGCAGGGACACGCGCTCCAAAACCTGGGGAATGCACCCTGTGGCGCATCACCACCATTTCTGAAGATTTAGTCTGTCCTGAACTCAAATGAGGACCCCTTCTTTGCACCCTTCCAAATAAACTGCTGCATCTGTCAGCTGTCTCTGGGAGCTGTGCTCCAGACCTGGCTCTTACACAGGGCTCTCCCAAGCACCAGCTAAAAAGGTGCTTGACCATCCCTAATCAGCAACAGCTGTAACGAAGGCTCTGAGCACCCTTGGATCAAGGGCAGCTGACAGCTTCTCAGAAGCCACTAACAACTTCCTCAGGACAACACCCCTGTGGCCCCGCTCACCTGGCAGCAGCAGGCACCTTCAAGTTTCTCAGAAGGTTCCCAGGAGTCCCCAGATGATCCTGGGCCCTGTCCTCATAAGCTGCCAAGGCAGAACCCGGACTCTTCATAGAATCATAGAATCGTTTAGGTTGGAAAGGACCTACAAGATCATCGAGTCCAACCATCATCCATGCCCACTAGACCATGGCACAGAGTACCTCATCTATATGCTTTTTGAATATCATGGGATACAAGAGCTTAATCCAATATACAAAAGCAGATATAGCAGTTAGCTACAGAGATGGTGGACATTTTCCCCGCCTTTGCCATATGTGATCAAACTGAAGTTTTTGCCTGCACCAGGACCGTTCTTGCAGCTATTTTATTTTTTTCTAGTTGCAGTTCCTAGGTCTTTTAAGCTCCAGAAATTCCTGTTGTCCCTGTACCCAAGTCATCAAATGTTTGGAATAATCCAGGATCTCTTCGGGGGATTTATGGCTAGCACCTTTGAATGTAAGACTATATTTGAACAGGACGTGAGTAAAAGGAAGCAGTCAGAATCAGCAGGTGTTCTCATACACCCGCTTTTGGCCATTCTGAGAAATGTATCGCATCAGAAAAACTATATTTAGCAAAGTTGTATGTCCTCCCCGCCCCATCTCCCCCTGCAGCATTTCTTCAGCCAGCTCTGTGATTGGGCCAGTGTGATCTTAACTTGTTTTGCCATCTTTTGTGGTCACTGAGCTCACCAGATCTACTCTGATAAGAAACAGTCCCAATGCATGTTTGGCCAGACTGTCCCTTTTTTGCTGAGAAGTTTCTGGGCAGCCAGAAAATACTGAAAGAGGAAGTGAGCAGAGATGATAAAGTCATCTTTGATGGCAGCAAGACCAGAGAATGGAGTTTATGGTCCAGCTGTTGGGTGGAGGAAGGTCACTCAGTACAGCAAAACACCAAAGGGTGAAGTATAGCAGATTTCTATTTAAAATTTGATCTAATATAAGGAGTCTTTTTTGGACTGCCTTTCTAGTCCAGTTATTCACAGCTGTTCACTGGGGAAGGACATCCAGGGACATCCAGTCCATTTTTAGAATGTGAAATGAGAAATTTTCTTTGGTTGGCTCTGTTGTTTGCCAGCTGGCCTGATTTGAAATGTCAGTAAACTGGTGTTGGTTTTGGACAGGGGAGTGTGGGTCAACATGAGGGGTGGGGGTTAACAGCTGGTAAGAGGGCATGTGCTGTATGAGGAGGAGACAGAGGAGATGAAGCTAACTTTTGGAGAACTGTCAGGGGAGCATCAATATTTGCACAAGACAGCCAGTGAAGGCATGGCTTTTTTCAGATTTAGACTTTTTTTTAGATTTAGAGTGAGCAAGCTTGAAAACTGAATTTCTCTAATAGACTTGAGGTGGCTCATCTGCATAGAGGGCACATAACTGTCTGCAAAGGGGTGACCTGGTGGGTAGCTGATTGTCACCATAATTCCCGCAAAAGAAATTTCTGGTGTTTTATACGCAGTGAGGAGTTTGTAAATTAAGCTGTGTCCTGATTTGAAATGTCTTTAAGCCTTCCTGCCATTCCCATCCATCCTTATGGCTCTTCAGGATTGATAAGAGGGATTGGCAGCTTGGGGGGGGGGGGGGGGGGGGGGGGGGGGGGGGGGGGGGGGGGGGGGGGGGGGGGGGGGGGGGGGGGGGGGGG